>JAUMHR010000090.1:8196476-8224581 GCA_032361145.1 Enteromius fasciolatus | reverse complement strand
TTAATAACTAGTAGCTTACTGCAAGTTTTTGAAAAGCCAATAGAAAGCACAGTCATTTCTCTTAAAAGATTTGTAGTAGATTACCGTTTACAGTCTTTCTACGGTTTAAGCCTCAGACGCTCATTTCTTAGGCTTTCTTTTGCTTTTCTTGAGTTTCTTTCTTTACAGGATGACCTTTAACTAGTATGTATCACCACGCTGCATCTGTTTTAGATGAGATTTTCAAATCATGAATAGGCTAAATGAGTTCAGTCACAATTGATACAGTATTTGTAACTTAATAGCAACAAGAAAAACCATATGCATTTCTTTCAGGTCAAAGGACTCTGCACCACAAAAGTGATGTTCTTGAAACAGTTGTATTAGTAAACCCATCAGAAGATACTGTTATCTCTGAGGTAAGTTATTTACAGAAAGCTGCTTTATGTCGATTTTATGTTAGACTGAATAACCTTGTTGAAGTATAACCTTGCTGCAAACAGACTAACTCTAATAGACTAATGTGGTTTAAATGCCCTCTTCATCTCTCGTCATGTCCTAGATCCATTGTCTTATATCTGACCCAGCTGTACACAAGCTACTGGTCCTGAGTGGGCAGAGTTCTGACCAAGGTGACCTGGTTCTGCAAACTGGAGTGTTCAGTCATCAAACCTTCTCACGTGTGTTTGCTGATCCTGGGGTAAGTTTACATAATATAATTGCATTTACGCTGATTTTAAATATATACATAATATAATTGTATTTACGCTGATATATAAACAGTACTGTGCAGAAGTTTTAGGCAGGTGTAAAAAAAATGCTGTAAACAAAGAATGCTTTCAGAAATATAAATAGTGATTGTTTATTTTTGTCAATTTACAAAATGCAAAGTGAGCGAACAAAAGAAAAATTTAAATCAAAACAATATTTGGTGTTACTAACTTTTGCCTTCAAACCAGCATCAATTATTATAGGTACACTTGCACAAAGTCAGGAATTTTGTAGGATTATAATCAGGTGTATGATCAACCAATTATACCAAACAGGTCCTAATGATGATCAATGTCACACGTAGGTTGAAACCCAGTCATGAACTGAAACAGAAACAGCTGTGTAGGAAGCTTAAAACTGGGTGAGGAACAGCCAAACTCTGCTACAAAGGTGAGGTTGTGAAAGACAGTTTTTTAAGTCATGGCAAGATTGAGCACAGCAAGAGGACACAAGGTAGTTATACTTCACCAACAAGGTCTCTCCAAGACAAAGATTTCAAAGCAGACTGGGGTTTCAAGATGTTCTGTTCAAGCTCTTTTGAAGAAGCACAAAGAAACAGGCAACATTGAGGATCACAGTGGTGGGCCAAGGAAACTTAGTGCAGCAGATTAAAGACACATCAAGTTTATAACCCTTCAAAATCGGAAGATGTCCAGCAGTGCCATCAGCTCTGAACTAGCAGAAACCAGTGGGACCCAGATACGCCCATCTACTGTCCGGAGAAGTCTGCTCAGAAGTGGTCTTCATGGAAGAGTTGCAGCCAAAAAGCCACATCTCTGACGTGGGAACAAGGGCAAGTGACTCAAGTATGCACGAAAACATAGGAACTGGGGTAAAGAAAAATGGCCGATAAGTCAAAATTTTTAATATTTGGCTATAGCAGAAGGCTGTTTGTTGGTCGAAGGACTGGAGAACGGTACAATAATGAGTGTCAACAGGCAAACAGTGAAGAATGGTGGAGGTTTTTTGAATGTTTGGTTCTGCATTTGGAGATTTGGTCAGGATTAATGGTGTTCTCAATTCAGTGAAATACAGGCAGATACTTATCCATCATGCATCATACAATACCATGAGCGAGGTGTAGGATTGGCCCCAAATTTATTCTGTAGCAGGACAATGACCCCAAACATACAGCCAAAGTCATTAAGATAATACTATCTTCAGTGTAAAGAAGAACAAGAAGTACTGGAAGTGATGGCATGGTCCCCACAGAGCCCTGATCACATCATCGAGTGTGTCTGGGATTACATGAAGAGACAGAAGAATGTGAGAAAGCCTACATCCACAGAAGATCTGTGGTTAGTTCTCTAAGATGTTTGGAACTAGCTACCAGCCTGTGTGCAAGTGTACCTAGAAGAATTGCTGCTGTTTTGAAGGCAAAGGGTGGTCACACCAATATTGATTTGATTTAGATTTCTCTTTTGTTTATTCACTGCATTTTGTTTAAAGTGAATATTAAAAATAATTGTTTAACACTTCCATTTTTTAAAGCATTCTTTGTTTACAGCATTTTTTCACACCTGCCTAAAACCTTTGCACAGTACTGTATGTATATTGTGACTAATTTTGTTTTTTCTAACGTAGGTCAGTAATTTGCTGGTTAAAGCCAGCTCTGGACAGCGGGCATCACTAACAGTGTCTTGCCGTAGTGAGGCAGGCTGGAGCTCTGTGGGGCAACAGCAACACATTTGGGAGTTGCTGAATTATAGGCTGAATCCAGAGCCCCTACTCCCTAAGATGGAGGGGGTCACTGAGTTTACCGAATACATATCTGAGACTGTGGATGTACCATCCCCATTTGACCTTCTTGAGCCTCCAACCTCTGGAGGATTCCTAAAGCTATCAAAGCCTTGCTGCTACATCTTTCCTGGTGGACGGGGAGATTCTGCGCTTTTTGCTGTCAATGGTTTTAACATTCTGATTGATGGGGGCTCTGACAGAAGGTCATGCTTCTGGAAGCTTGTCAGACATTTAGATCGTATTGATTCTATCCTTCTTACCCATATTGGTGCTGATAATCTTCCAGGGATCAATGGACTCCTTCAAAGGAAGGTTGCAGAACAGGAGGAAGAACAGTCTCAAGGCTCAACCACCTACAGTGATTGGATGAAAAACCTGATATCACCCGAGCTCGGAGTTGTGTTCTTCAACGTACCTGAGAAGCTTCGCACATCAGAATCGAATTTGAAAGTCAAGCGAAGCATTGAGGAAGCCTCTCTTACACTGCAACACCTCAACAAGCTAGGAATTAAGCCTGAGCCTCTTTTTCGAGTGGTTAGTAATACCATCGAGCCCATCACTCTTTTTCACAAGATGGGTGTAGGCAGGTTAGACATGTTTGTCCTGAACCCTGTGAAGGACAGTAAGGAAATGCAGTTCCTCATGCAGAAGTGGGCAGGTAACAGCAAGGCCAAGACAGGGATAGTACTTCCCAATGGAAAAGAGGGAGAAATATCTGTACCGTATTTGACATCTATTACTGCTCTCGTTGTCTGGCTCCCTGCCAACCCTACAGAAAAAATTATCAGAGTGTTATTTCCAGGAAATGCACCACAAAACAAAATTCTTGAAGGGCTTGAAAAGTTGAAGCACCTTGATTTCTTGCGGTATCCAGTAGCCACCCAAAAAGACATAAATTCTGGAGTTTCACCTTCAGCAGTAAAACAAACAAAGCTAAAGCAAAGAACTGACAGCAAAGAAAGTCTTAAATCATCTCCCAAGACCCAAGCACCAGCTAAGCCTTTTAAGAAAGAAACCGATGAGCATGAGGATGTATTTGTCGACATAAAGAGTGACTCTGTCATTGAGAACAAGATTGAGAAAAAAGAAGAAAAGAAGCACACCAAGCCACTGAAACCAAAAGCAGATGTGACAGAAAAGAAAAAAATGTTGAAAGAGAAACCACTGAAAAAACACCCCAAAGAAAGGTTGTCTAAAATGGATGAAAAGAAAGACAAAGAAAAGAGGGAAGTTAAAAAAGAAAAACGTGAAATTAAAAAAGATGATTCAGTGAAAAAAGATGAGAAAAAGTTTAAAACCAAGGACTCTTCAAAACCTGAACTGAGAAAAATAACTAAACCTGACCTGAAACCTTTTACACCAGAGGTCAGAAAGACCCTCCACAAGGCCAAAACCCAAGGGAAACCCAAAACAGTAAAGAGCAAACCTACAGCTGCCAAGGTAGAGAGTGCAGAGACTGCAGCCAAACCCGTGGTTGAGAAGAGTGAGCCTAAGAAACCAGAAAAAGGGACAGGAGAATTAATATCTGTTCCATCTACTCCAGAGGATTTAACAAAAGACTTTGCTGAAATGAGACTCACTGAAACTACAGATCAGTCTGAAGCTCCTAAAAGTGTCCTTATGGTCTCTGAATTACCAGCTGAAAGAGACGATGAAACATCAAATGTTGCAGAGGAGCAAAAACAAGATCATGTTACAGAAACCGATATTGTGGAACAAAAAACTGCAGAAAAAGAAGCAGCATCATCAGCAGAAATTCAAGAAGTGCCATCAGCAGAAGTGAAAGAACAACAGGATGAGACCCAAACATCAGAATTAGAGAAATTTGAGGATGAGGGTGCTGCAATTGAAGATGAAGATGAGGAGGAGGTTGAGATACAGCCTGTTAAGAAGAAGACAGATCAGGAGGAGGAGGAAGACATGGGAATAGGAGATGAAGAGGATGAAGGGGCAACAAAGGAAACCAAAGATTTAGAGGGTGTGGACAGAAAACATGAAGTTGAAGAAATGGAGAAGCAAAAACAAGTGGAGGAAAGAAAGACTGATGCTGAAGAGGAGCAGTTTGAAGAAGAGGATGTGATTGAAAAGGCTGAGCTAGAGGAGGCAGAGGACTTGGATGCCATTGCAGATGAAGAAATAAAGGATTTCTCTGCTGAGAAAGTCAAAGAAGAAGAGGATGCATACTTGTCAAATGTTGGAGGTGTTACAGCTGGCATTACTTCTACAGCCCAAGGAGCTGCAGCAGCAGAAAACTTATCATACATTCAGGATGAAACCATTCCTGGTTACTCTGAGACTGAACAGACCATCTCAGATGAGGAGATCCATGAAGAAGCAGAGGACAGGATACCACACCTTCAATATGAGGTTGGTAGCTATGATGTCTCTGTTCCAGATCAACCAGGCTCCTTTGATGCCATCCATGGAATGAGAGAAATGCAAGCTGCTGCAATGGGAAACGGAGCATGCAAAGTATTGATTGGAGCACAGGAGCCACCTATTTCCATCTACACCAGCATACTTGCAGCACCACTAGCTGAAGAAGAACATGTTTCTTCAGCAACGTCTATAACAGAGTATGACAAACTGTCTTCTTTACCAACTTCAGTTGCAGAAGATCAGTCAGTTGCATCTGTCACAGCACCTCAGACTGAAGACACTGGAAAAAGTTCCCTTGTCTTGGATACCGTTCAACCAGTTACCCAAACTGAGGCCACCCAAGGAAAAGACTACCTACATTCAGCTGGAACCATCTCACCAACATCCTCCATAGAGGAAGACAAGTGTTTCAAATCATCTCCCTCTGAGGAATCTCCACCACTTCCTTTAGAAGGCAAAACCGAGGGAATTGAGATGGCTGTCCATTACGGTGATGAAGAGGAGGATGACTATGAGGATCAAACACCAAATGCTGACATTTCACTTGGTAAGTTACAAGAAGCATATGCCTCACCTGATAAACTTGAACACAAGGAGAAAGAAATAGACAAACCGGTGCCTTTAGTTCCTGATACTTCTTCCGATGACAAATCCTCACCACCTCAGATGGAAAAGGCATCAGTATCACCTTCCAAGGAAGATTCATCTTTTGAAGTACAAACAATACTCTCTTCCTCATCACACAGTGTTTCTAAGCTTCCTGTTACTGAAGCTAGTGTTTTTCCAGATGTGGAAGACCGATGCATTAGCCCTGATGATAGCACAGTAAAAATGGCTTCCCCTACACATTCTGGACCACCTAGTGCATCTCACTCTCCCCTCAGAATGTCACCTGTTGAAGGGAAGGAGAAAGTTCTCCTTAAAGAGACTCATCAAGAACCAGGAGTGCCAGTTAGCCCCGCTGAAATTGAATCTGAAAAGGAGAGTGTAAAACAAAAAACTGGTATTTTAGATGAGAAAGAAATACCACAAGCAGAGGAAGAAGTAGAGGAAGAAGTAAAGGAGAGAATCCAGGAAGCAACCTCTGCACCACCACCACTCGTTGATGACTTATCAGCTAAAAAAGAAAGTCTACCAGTTCTACCATCAAAAGAAATAAGTGATACAAAGGTAACGCCTGATCCAAGTGTTGAAAAGAAGAGCAAAGTTGAAGAGGACTTAAAAGAGAGCAGCAAGGCTGTAATTCTTGAGGATAAAGATACCAAATTATCTGATGGTCATGACGTTGAAGAAACTTGTGATTTAAAATCGTCTACAGACAAAGAAGCGAAAAGAGAGAAGGAGAAAGAAAAGGAGGGTAAGAGAGATGATACTGAAGGGAAAGATAAGGAGGAAGAACAATTATTAAAGCATGGAGAGGTTACAGATAAAGGTGATGTAATATCAGAACTAGAAAAGGCTTTGCCCTCTAAAGAGGAATTAGACAAGAAAAATGCAAATGAAGAAGGTTTTAAAGAAAAGAGTTTTCCAGCAGTTCAAGGAAGTTCTGAAGCAGACAAACAGGAAAAAGAAGAAGAAGAAGTTCAGTCAGAGAAGGACAAAATATCTAAATTGGACAAGGAACCCAAAGAGAAAGATCTGACTGATATATCTAGTCAGTCCATAGAAAGCGAAGAAATCAAAGCAGAAACATCAACATCTCATGAAGTAGCCAAACCATGTATTGAGACACAAGACACTGTAGAGACAGATGTGAAAACTAAACCGGAAAAAACATCTGAACTGAAATCCGAATCAACTGATATTACACCTGAACAGGTGGCTTTGGAGGAAACTGATTCATATGTCTGTATAAGCCCATTTAAGGAATACACAGATGGCCTCAAATGTCAAAAACAAGAGTTAAATGGAAAAACAAATGTTACACTGAAAGATGAGGGAAAGGTAGAAAGTAAAAGTGAGGCTGGACTGACATATGAGAAAATGAGTTCAGCTGCCAAAGAACATGAAGACTCTAGAGATACAAATGTAGAGAAAGTCAAATCTGTGATGCCAGAGCAAATTTCCCTCTCAAAACCGGATGTTCAGTCTACAGAGATGCATGTAGAAGTGTCCATTATAGATCAAGAATCTAAAGGAATGTCAGCACAAGAGATGAAACCTCATATATTAGAGGCAAGTCCAAGTGAGACTGAAATTTCTAGTAAACAAGATGAAGACTTAAAGGAGAAGCTATTGGAAGAAACTCAAACCACACAACATTTAGAAAAAGCATTACACAAAGAAGAGCCTCAAATAACACATTCCATCATTTCACAGGACACAGATGAAACTAGCCAAGATATGGAAACTGTAGAGGATGCTAAATCCAAAACACAAATTTCCATTTCAGACAAAATGGATTCCTTACCAACATTAGACCAGGAACCTAAAGATGAACAACCAGAATTGAGCCAAGGTCAAGTTTTGCAGTCTGAATTTGAGAAATTTGATTTGTCCTCTAAAGATGATCAGGACCAGAAAGACAACGAGTTTGTAAAGCTAACTAGCAAACCAGATGAAGAGTCTACAGAATGTCAGACTTGTGAAAAAAGAGATCTGCATACTATCTCTAAATCTGATTCAGATTCTGAAGTGAAGAGTGGACCCCAGACAATAACACCAGAGAAAAAAGATGTGCAAGCTAAAGAGGATGAAATAAGCAAAGGCATATATGTCAAATCTGAACAACCAGTTGAGTTTGAAGACATTTCCCCAAAACCACATGAATCTAAAGATAAGTGTGTGGAGGATACTCAACTTCAGATATCTACAGATCATTCAGTATCTGATAGTGCTGCTGCTAAAATTGACCAACAGTATGAAGAAAAACACACTGAAGAGATTAAAACTGAAGAACCTCAACCAAGCATGGTGACAGTTGTGCCATCTGACACAAAACAAGAAATGAAGGCAATATCTGCAGAAGAAAAGCCAGAACAGATTCCAACAGAATCAAAAACTGTGGATTCCAAATCAGAACACGATACTTCAGACAAACTGAAGAAAACAGATCTTCCCATTGCAGAAGATAAAACAACTGATTTGAAAGTAAGCAAAGAGTTTGAGGAGAAATTAATGAAAGAAGATGCATCAAAATTGGTGTCAGATGAATTAGACCGCAAAATGGACTTGGGAGCCAAACGGAAATCTTCAGAACAAATGCTTGAAACCTCATATCTCAGTTGTAAAGAAAAAGTGGAATTGAAAAATGAAACTGAAGGAGATATCAAACAAGATACATCATTACATGAAAAAGACATGTTCCCATCTTCAGATATTGGATTCAAATTAAATTTAGATTATAAAGAAAAATTCATTGAAGAAGCCACCTCAACTGTGGAGAAAACAAAAGACACCAAGTCAACCTTTGAAACTACATTTCCAACCAAATTTTCAGATGAAGATGAAAGTACTGAAGAGGATGAAGGAGATGCTGTTTGTATGGGAGGGGCTGGTTCAAGACCATTATCAGTGGAACCTTGGAAGTATGAAGAACCAAAGGCAAGCAGTTCTCCACAACCACCTGAGACAAGTATGAAAAAAGAGGAAACTGTGGCCCATTCAGAAGAAAGAGATTTGACTAGAGATTTCAGTGTAACATCACCTGAACCAGAGAAGGAGTGTAAAGTGGATACCACATCACTTACACCTTCTACTACAGATACAATAATTAAACCTGTCTCCGAGACTCTAACTGAGAGCAAACCAACAAGTATTACACTGCCCAGCTCGGACAGTCAGGCGAGTGTTGGGGATGACCAACACGAAACATTGTTCTCTTCAAAGGGAGGTGTAAAACTTGAGAAAGAGGCTGAGAGGGAAAGGGAAGGTGAACGAGAGATTGCCTCTCCAGGGTTAGAGTCACTTTCTGATTTTCAAAAGACTGCCAGTGCTGATGAGAAATGTGCTGAAAAGTCTGATAGTGAGAAAATGAAATCTGATGACAAGATGACTTATGAAGTGGAAAAAGAAAGTTATGAAGCTTCTAAATATGAGCCATATGAAAAGCCTGTTTCAAAAGACACTGAGAAAGGAAGAGAGGAAGAGGAACAGTACCCTAATCTGGATAGAGATTTAGATTTCAACAGAAATACAAGTCAAGCCACTTTGCTTGGAGCTACTTGTTCAGTAGAGGAACAAAGTGATGAAGAGCCAGTGTCTTTCAGCAAAGTTGATTACCAGACATCACCAAGTATTCACAGCAGCCACAGTGCCTACTTAGAGCAAGACAATAAGGAGCGATACCAAGAAGAACTGGTTAGAGAAGAGAGACCAGATCTTTTTGTTGACAATAGTCTTGCATGTGACAGCAAAGCCACTTTGGCAACAGGTGCAAGCTTTGCCTCTAGTGATTTGCAAGAAAAATCTGAGAAATTGGAGAGAGAAGAGAAGGAGAAGGAGAAAGAGGACACACATTCTCCTATTCAAGGAACAGATGCTGGAAGTCATGTTAAATTGCCAGATAAAGAGCCATGTACATCTGCTATTGAGACACAAGAGAAAGGCCATACAACAAAAGAAACATTGGCAACACCTCATTCAGAGGACCTGGGCAAGGCCAAAACCCATGTTATTGAAGCTTCCTCTCCACAATGGCTTCTTACATCATCACAAGATAAAGGTTTTCAGAGTATAACAACTTCATCAACATCTGCTTCCGATGAGAAAAAAACGGACAGTCCAATTTCAAGTGAAGGTAACAAAGATAAAAATAAACTGGATTCAGCTGAAAGCCAAAGTGACCCATTTTCTTCTGGTCGATACTCACCACCTGAAAAGGACATGCTTCCTGCCAGGTTATCACCTGAAGATCCCAGTCCTGGTTCTTCAGAACAGTCCATGAAAGTCGATGACAATGTTCTTGCCCTTGAGTGCTCTGGAAAAACAGATTCTATTTCCAGCAAGTCACAGATTGTGAGTGCAGAGACAGAGGAAGGCTTGGTGAGAAGCCAAAAAATATTTGCAGAAGAGGAGGATGACTATGAGGAGGAGGAAGAGGAAGATGCAAGTGACTTGGATATTGAAAAGGGTGCCAGAGAGATGTCTGAAAAAGAGACCAAAGTAGCATTTGAGACCATAACTACATCTAAACCACTCGAAAAAAACAAAGAAGATGCTATTGGTTCTTTAGCATCTGGAGGATCTGCAGAAGATCTACAGACAGATACAGCTGTTGATTCATCCCCAAAAAAGTCCCCCATAACAGAGCCTTTATCAGATCTTGCAGAGCACAAGGATGTAGTCAGCAAGGAGGATGAACAGTCCAAGAAAAAAGATACTTGTTCATCCCAATGTGACATACCAAAACCCAGCGATGACAAACATGAACCACAGAAAACATCTGATAAAAAGCCAGAATTGACTGAATCCCAAGCTTCTGCTCAATCAGCCATGTCTGATGCAACTTACTCATCATCTTCATCATTTAGTTACTCTTCCTCAACGTCTGCCTCATATTCAACTGGTCAACACCTTGGAGAAGGCCAAGAAACATTGATTAATATTCCTAGTGTCCAACTACGTTCAGATGGAGACAGTATATCATACGAGTACTCATCGCTAAAAGAGGAAGAGTCGCCCATTATGGATTTACCATATTTAAAAAAAGATGAATACATGGAAGTCACAGACCGTATGACACCTGCCACAACTACAGCTGAATCAATATCTAGTCTTGCCAGGTTTTCTCCTCTCAGTCCCTTGGAGGAATCCAAATCGTTTCTTCAAGATCAAACTTCATCAGCGGAGGAAAAGTCAGAGGAGGATATGTCAAGCATTAAATCTGACAGAGATCAAGCCTCTCTTTATAAAAATCTAACAGAGCCACATTCCTCAGAATCACCTGAATCAGCAACTTCTGAGCATGCAACTCTTCCAGCTGAGGTGGCATCTGCGACATCTCTTAAGTTTGACATTGCACCTTTGGAGAAGGCTGACTCAAAAGACAAACAGTCGCAGGAAAAATCGTCTGATGATGAGCCTGAGGATAAAAGCAATTTTGAGGAAGGAACCTTACCCTGTAGAATTGAATGTGAAAGATCTTCAGCTGCTGAAAAATCAAGTACAGCATCTTTGCCAGAGCAACATGCTGATGTAAAACCCTCAACCACAATATTACATACATTTGATCTACAAACCACAGATGGACCAACAGAAATGACAAGTTCTCAGAAGGACCCAGTCACGACATGTGGGTTTCTCAGTACTATCACACAAAGTGAACAAAGTATGAAGCAAGAAGGGGCAGAGACGTCAGAGGAAATTAAAGACTTGCCTGAAAAAGTACAGGAGGGGGTTGAAATGAAAGAAGTAAAAGTTAGCAAAATGGAATACGAAGAGGAGCATGAGACAGGTGGGAAAGGAGGCGTAAAACATAAAGCAATGGAGGAAGAACAGATACAACCTGAAAAGATGTTTGAAGGGAAGTCACAAAAGATGGGAGAGAGCCTAGATGATGGCAAGTCAGAGCAGCAGAGCGATCGTGAAGAGAAAATGGAGCAGTCAAAAGTAAAGAAAGAGGTAGAACAAACTGAAACAATTGTAGAAAAGGAATGTAAAGAAAAAATGGAAGAGAAGAAAGAGCAAACAGAAGAAAAGATGATGGAAAAAGACAGCAAAAAAACAGATACAGTTGAGTCGAGCCAGCATAGTGCCTTTGCGTCCACAATGCAGCATGAAGATGTTGTATGTCTAAAGGCTCCACCTGGCTATGGAGAGGATGTTTATGAGGATATAAAGGAGGCAAAGGGGGATGAAGAGGAGGATGTGAAGTACGATTCAAAAGAACGTCCACCAACTCCACTATCAGGAGCACAGGCCTGTTGTCCTGAGGTCTCCAAGAAGTCAGATGAGGAATTCACTCGACCCTCTGATCTTGGTATGGAGGCCATGTCCTCACATTCACCTACGCTGTTCAAACACCGCAAAGGAGATATCTCTCCATCCTTTATTAATCCAAGCCCACAGGATCTATCGAGTGAGGAAGGAGAGGAAGATGCTAGAAGCGATCATTCAAGGGATGATGATGGTGATGAGCGTGAGCAGCACTCTGTCAAAAGGAGATCTCACAAGCAGCAGCATCGTCATTCCCATAGTCGTAATGAAGATGGTAAGGAGGGATCACACAGCATCCAGAGTGGTACATCGACTGGGCATGGCATTATGCTAGCAGGGGAGGAAACTCCTCCTACATCTCTGAGCGAGTCCCTACCATCTCAGTCTGACTCCGATGTTCCTCCAGAGACTGAGGAATGTCCTTCAATTACAGCAGAAGGGAACCTTGATTCTGATGAAGATGCAGAACATCTACCTGTGGACAAAATGTCTGCAGCTGGCGGCAATGGAGGAAGTCATCATTCCTCCTCCCCGAGGAGTCACGATCCCCCGCCTATTCCAATGAAAGACCCTCTTCCTCACTCTCCACACCCTGATGTGTGCATGGTGGACCCAGAGGCCCTTCTTAATGGCCAGACCCACACTGAACGACCAATGAAGAAAGACCTAAAAACAAATAGAGGCTTCAGGAAGACACTAGGAAAGTCTGCATCACCGGCACGTAAAGGAGATACAAAAAGCAGGAGATCTACTACCCCTGTGAAGCAGACTTCAAAAGACTCCTCACCTCATGATCTTAAAAGAAAAGATTCAGAGAAGACTTTTCGTTTGTCCAAAATGTCTGAGACACAGGGATCCAGGGGAGACATCTACAACCCAGGAAGAGGATTGGTCAATGGCGTTAAAAGTAATGCAGGTACAAACATGTATGACACATTTGTACCATATCGGTTATTGAGCAATGTTAGAGATTTTAATAATTTATCAGTTAATATTAGATGTTTAACTGTGCATGTTAATATACCTATCCACCTTTTTCTTCCTGTATAAATGAACGTGGACATTTGAACATTTTTTTGGGTCTAGCTTCCGTGTCCAGCTATTTTTAGCTGTACAAAACCAAAACAGTTAATTTTGCTGCTTGATATTGAAAAGTAATGTGTCTTGCAATATTATTTTAATGTATTACAGTTGTGTTCAAAATAATAGCAGTCCAACATGACTAACCAGACCAATCACTGTATTTGGTATTAATCATATTATTATATGGCAAATAATTTACCAGTAGGTGTAGTAGTCAGAGAAACCAACAGACCCAACATTAATGATATGAATGCTCCTAAATCTGTGTAATTGAATAATTAAGTGAAAGGGGCGTGTTCAAAATTATAGCAGTGTGGCAGGCTTCAATCAGTGAGGTCATTCATTGTGTGAAGAAACAGGTGTCATTCAGGTGGTCCTTATTTAAGGATAAAGCCAGCAAATGTTGTACATGCAATTCTCTCTGAAAAAAGATGGCTCGTGCCAGACATTGTTCAGAAGAACAGTGTGCTTTAATTAAAACGTTGATTAGAGAGGGGAGAACATATAAAGAAGTGTAGAAAATGATCTCCAATGCTTTAAAATTGAAAGCCAAACAAGAGAGGCATGGAAGAAAATGAAAGACTACCATTCGAATAGATCGAACAATAGCCAGAATGGCAAAGACTCAGCCAATGATCAGCTCCAGGGAGATCAGAGATGTTCTGAAATTACCTGTGAGTACTGTGACAATTGGAAGACACTTGTGTGTGGCTAATCTATTGGCATGAAACCCCTGCAAAGTCCCACTGTTAAAAAAAAGATGTGCTGAAGAGGATACAGTTTGCCAAAGAACATATTGACTGGTCTAAAGAGAAACATTTTGTAGACTGATGAAAGTAAGATTCTTTTTGGGTCCAAGGGCCGCAGACAGTTTGTCAGATGACCCCCAAACACTGAATACAAGCCACAGTACACTGAAGACCGTGAAGCATGGTGGTGCAAGCATCATGAAATTGGTTCAATTTGCTTATATCAAAATACAAAATATACTGAAGAGGAAATGCCCTTGAAATGGGTGTTTCAAAAAGACAACGACCCCAAACACACCAGTAAGCGAGCAGCATCTTGGTTTCAGACCAACAAAATTAAGGTTATAGAGTGGCCAGCCCAATCCCGGACCTTAATCCAATAGAAAACTTGTGTGTGACATTAAAAATGCTGTTTCTGAGGCAAAACCAAATGGCTGGAATACCCGTTTACAGGTGCCAGAAGTTGGTCGACTCCAGTTCTTGACAAGCAGTTCTCAAAAATATTAGTTTAGTGATTCACAGGAATGCTAAATCTTAATGGGGTTTTTTTTCAGTTTATTGTGCAAATATTTGAGTTTGTAATGAAAAATGCAGACACTGCTATTTTTTTGAACAGCCCAATATAATTTTTTCCTTCATTTAAGTAATTAAAATATTGAGAGTTTGTCTTCATGTTTTGATGTAAAATATAATGTGCAGTGTTCCCCATGAATGGAAAAAAAAAGTAATATAAGGATTTTGAGCTTCACTCACGTTTTACAAAAACTGCTATTATTTTTAACACAACTTTATCTTAAAGATTTAGTTCTCCAAAAAATGAAAATTTTGTCATTAATTACACCCTCATGTCATTCCAAACACAAAATAAGATTTGTTTTATGATATCAGAGAGCCATCTGACCCTCCAACTCAAACAATCCCAGGTCCAGGAACGTAGAAAAAACATCTGTAAAACAGTCGGTCACATCAGTGGCTCAGTTTCACGATGCTATGAGAATACTTTTGTTTGTGCAAATAAAACAAAAATAACATGATTTACTTTTCTACCGTGTCTTACATCTTCCACTATTTTAGAGAGCATCTCAACACACCGTATATGCAAGCTTTAACGTATTTGACGTAAATCAGCCTTGTTTACATCGGGGTGAAAGCACACGCATGTACGTAATCTGCGGCTGCTTACGCAGTAATGTTTTCTAAAATGGCGGAAGACACAAGTCATAGGAGAAGAATGGTTGAGTATATGGTGTTATTTTAGCTTGCTTTGCGCAAAAAAAAGTATTCTCCTAGTGTCGTTGATCCACTAATGTCACATTTAACTGATGTATTTACTACGTTTCTGGATCTAGGATTATTTTAGTTGTATTGCTGTCTAAGGAGGGACAGATGGTTATCTTATATCATCAAAAATGTCTTCATTTGTGTTACAAAGATGAACAAAGGTCTTATGGGTTTGGAACTACACAAGGGTGAGTAATTAATTACAGAATTTTCATTTTTGGGTGAACTAACCCTTTAATCATGAACACACTGGTTTGTAGTGCAAACAGTTTTACCGTTTACTGCACGTTGTTATTCTTCTCGTTATTTCCCTATAGCGGCTAATGAACAGAAAGTCTTGCCCATAGGCTTTCTTCCACATTGAAGAAAAAGGTGGATATTTACATTTAGATTATCTCCACTGTCATGTAACACTCACTTAAATAAACTTTTCAAAAACTCTATTTAATCTTTGCTAAAAATTGAACATTCATTTTTCAAAATGTAAATTATAACGTTGTGACACCTAAATTAACTTCTAGCATTTAACAACTGATTTTTAGTGCTTTTGAATTAAGTTTTTTAATTTCTTTAGACAAACTAGTACAGATTTTTTATGCTGTTGTACATTGATCGGCAATCAACCGTAACACGGAAGAAATATTAGTAAAAGCCAGACAGATATATCAGCTGTACAGCAATGGTTCTTCGTTAAACCACCCATGCAAATAACCAATGATATATTCTTTTAGGCTCTAACCTGAAATCCAGTGCTGGGACTCCACCTGGACCACCCATCTATGTCGATCTAGCTTACATTCCCAACCACTGCAGTGCTAAAAATGTTGATCAAGAATTCTTCAAGCGAGTGCGAGCAGCATATTATGTCGTCAGTGGAAATGACCCAGGCAGTGGTGAACCCAGCCGTGCAGTTCTAGATGCACTCCTAGAAGCGAAAGCACAATGGGGCACCAATCTCCAGGTATGATTTCACTTTACACAAAAATGAAATATATGGACGAGTCTGTATGTTTGTTAGGCTTTCAAACTGGTGTCTAATGGCACAAGGGGTACTAGTTTACTACAAAAATACTAGTTAAAACTATTTTATTATTTAATGTAAGGATTTAAGGTCTTACTTGAAAGCAAAAACTGCGATTCATAGCTAATCTGACCATCTCCTTCTCATCTAGGTCACTTTAATTCCTACACATGACACTGAGGTAACTCGAGACTGGTATCAGCAGACCCATGAGAAACAGCAGGACCTGAATATAATGGTCTTGGCCAGCAGCAGCACAGTGGTCATGCAGGACGAATCTTTCCCAGCCTGCAAAATAGAATTTTGAATTGGGTTTTCTATTTAGAGCTTTCCATTCATTCCTCATTCATTTCAATCTTTTAGGTTTAGATGGGTTGCTCCACCCACAGCCTTCCATCCGCTGCCATTTATAGTTTGTAATCTAATCCTCAAAAATTCAACAAAATCCTAGTGCTGTCAAAGGACTTTATTATTAGCTTTGGTCCTGAATCTATTGTACATTTTTGATTGCATCTGCAAGGCTTTGGCAGAAAACTGAATGTTCACTAGCTAGCTGCTATGAAATAATAATAATATATTGTTCAAGTAGGCTAAAGTTGCATTGCAAATTGAGTTTTATCACATTCTTTAACTTGTCTTAGAGACCAAGATTTTATCCTGACTGTAATTTGAAGCACAAAAAAAGCCCTCTGTGAATTGGTTTATGCATCATCTGATTAATGTTTCACATCCTTTATCATCAATTTTAGCAGACATACCACATATAGACACAGTTGCCTGGGAGAACATACTTTAAACATAAGGTCACACAAGGCCTTAGAGCAAACAACCTCTGAGAACAGACTCGGAAAAGTTCAGAGTAGCTGTCTTGTGAGCTAGGGTTACAACGAGGCTAGACAAGTCTCCCCATTGGATCGCATACCAGCAGGTGAGTGAAGAAAGAAATAATTCTAAATTGCTACTCCAAAGAGGATTTGTGCCAAATCTCAATTCTTTCAAATGCTGATATCAAACATAATCTAAGATTTGTGACAAAGATGGATCATTCTCTATTCAAACGTCTAAGCAGTCCAGCAGGTTTAGCTCAATAGTGTGACAGTAGTGAAGGTTTTAAGAGTAAAGCAAAGCAAATGGCATCTTTACAGACTACTAACCCACTGATATGACAGATTTTGGGTGACTAGGTTCTAATATGATCATGTGATATAGAAGGTAAAAGACTTAAGTTTTATGTTTTTTTCCAGTATTGCAAGTACTGTACTAAAGCATGCTGCTCCCCAGCTTTTAACTAAACTTAATCAAGTGATCCGTTCTGGGGATCTGTTGGGGTCCAGATCTCTTTAAAAGCAGCAGCTTAAATACCATCTGACCATTAAGTGAGCAGACCACCATTAGAGAAGCCAATTACGTAATGTTCTGTTGCGAGGATTCAGACTTGTGACATGCTGAATGTTTTGTTTATGTGTTGTTGATATACTTGACCTACTCTTTTTTTTTTTTTTTTTTTTTTTTTTTTCCCAAGCTGAGATTTTCTGGCTCACGAGCACTTTAGGTTTAACTTGTTTGAAAGGAAACTGGTGGAAATTACACTATGTATCAAAATGTAGCAGTAGAGACTAATAAAATGTTATTATTTGTTGCTGTGAGAGCAGACAGTGAGGTTTACCCTCATGTGCCTTTTGTGTGTTGTTTGACAAAGAGAATGCTGAGTTATTACATACTTATACGCAACAATGTCAAACATTTATTTTGGATTAACTGAAATTAGAAATTATTTATAGCCTTACTTTTTAGGTTTATGCTATTAAACGTTAAATTGACTGAAAAGTGTGAGTATTATCAAACAACAGGCGTTTATAATAATTATATTATGTTACACCGATTGCACTTTTCTAAAATGAGTTGGTAGAGTTTGGTAGATAAGCATCATCATGTAAATAAGTAACATTTTAATTTATTCGAAAAAACATTCTATTAAAATGACTGATCAACATATTTTTTTGGTCTGGCGATGTGGACAAGAACTATTTTAGCTAGTTATTATCTAAATTAAATTGAATGGTTGTCTGTTATTGAGAAGTACTACGACAGGAACAGTTTAAGATAAAATTTCGAATTTTGTTGCTAGTATTAATACATTAATTGCCATTTTCATGGTTTATATCCTTAATAATATGAATTTAACCTAACCTGAAGTTACAAAACTAGTGAACAATTCGTGTTTCTGTTTGCACTGGAGGCAAGAAAAACTAATTCACCATCTGTCATTTGCTTGATTTGACAGTGGCTCTACATTTTATAGTTGCATTGTGTAAAGGATCTTCCATATCAAAACATCAAGGCCTCTTTGGGAAATGCACATTTTGTTTGGTCCTTGAAAGACCCATTGCTTTCAAAGGCAGCAGTGCCATCATTCGAAAACAAGCTCTGAAACACTGCACCCCTAAGCCTAATCCAGTATTTTCGCAGTGAGTGGATAGTTTTTTAGTCCATCTTATAATTTTTTTTCTTGAATGTAAAGTCAGTATTAATTAAGTGTTATTGTAATCTAGTTTTATGTTCTCTCAGAGAAGTTGTCTTTGAGACGGTCAAAGTAAAGGGGTCTTTGTGTGCTCTTAGTTGCTGGGAACGCACAGGTTAAAAGTAAAGGTCAAAGCCTAGGGCCTCAAAAAACCTCGAAGATCACACTAGTTTATTGGTTACAGATACACAATTATTCGCAAACCCACACTGAGACCAAATTCTTTTATTTGTTTGATAGAAGGATGGTTAAAATGGGCTGAATCTGTACTGTATGGTGTGGATATATTTTCATATTTGGAAACATGTTTGATTTCAAATACCTGGCCTTAGTAACAAGTACTATACGGTCTTGTTGATTAGCTGTGATTTCTTTACACAGAATTAGTTTTGTGTTAAAGATGAATGCACTAACTTGAAATAATATATTTTGAATGTAAAAGTTGCTTTGCTGGATGCTGCTTGAACAAAGAACTAGCAAAATATGCACATGGAACAGTGAACCTCAGAAAATGGGTCACGGAAAGAACTGGTTAGCATCGTGAGTGACTCATGACAAAATATTACATGTTCAGCTGTTGCTGATTTTAGTACAGATACATAACTCTCTTGAAAATAAGATTCAAGAACTTTGGTTTGCAGAGGGCTGTTTCACAACTACCATACTGAAAACGGAAAACACTACAGATGGGAGGTTTCTTCCTTTACACTTAAAAAAGTCAAAACAGAAATCAAAACAAAAGCGTAACCTGTACATAAATCAAAATAGCTGACGTGGTCATTTATGTGAAACGCTTTCTTTTCAGAAAGCTCTATTGTCATTGTAATTCTAATTTCCTAAAGGTAAAAAAAAAAGAGAGACTGCTTAAAGCACCTCTACGGATCTCTATTAGTTCAGTTTTATTCTACATCAAATGCATCATCATGTGATGGATTCATTTGGCCATATGTCATGTATACGTATCCATCTTTGCATGTGACCTTATTAGTTATACTCCTGAATGTAATCGTTTAATAATCAGAATTAAACTATTTTAAGAAGATATATTTGAAGCTAATTGTCTTTATGGTACTGAAATATGCATATATTATTGGGCTTGGCTTCTGTTTGCCCTAAGATGTTGTCAAGAAGATGCTGTGATATTTCCTCGTTCTTTGGCGCTGTATGAATCTTAGTTCTCTTCTTCTTTAGTGCAATATTCAACATTCTGTCTTTAAAAGCTCAATGCAAAAGTAGATTTCTGCTGATTTACTGTAAAGGGAACCATCCTGGTGATCATCAATAAAAAACATCAAAATTTGGAAAACTCTTTCTGTGTGGATCTCTTTATTATTTTTGATTTCAGCATTGTTGGTTCCATACATATTTTTTCCAAAGGTTTATATGTGCAAAAGTCATTATAACCCATGAATTAAACAGCCAGCTAGGTGAATCATATTACAAACTTTTATTTGAAGCAAAACATTTTCTCATTTAGTGTGAATTGCTGGCGCCACTCTTGATTGATGATTTTATAGATTTTCATAATGAATTAAGCTGTTAAACTTTAAAATGATTAAAAATACACAAGTATCTGAAAAACACAGGAGCACACAACAGTTCTGTCTGGTAACGCCCATTGAAGTATACTAGCGTTACAGGTGTAGTGCCGAATTTTGACCCCCTGCCAGATTATGACTCCCCTAGTTTAGGTTTAGTGTTAGGTGTGGGGGAGGGGTTATGATTAGGGGCGGGGTTAGGATTACTATTGATTTCAACGAGGGGAGTCAAAATTCGGCACAACTTTTCCCCTTCATTTTAATACTTATTTTTCTCTCAGTTCAAATAATCAAATTGAAAATGGCTTACGCGGACTGATTATCAATAGAGGACTCAGTATTATTACTTTAATATGACATTACAGTGTTCGCTTATTAGCGGAAGCTTTGATAATACAAGTTAAAAACAACGAGTTGTGTCAGCAACGTAAGCTTTTAAAGTTTAAACTCTTCGAAATTAACATAAGTATTTTTTTTTAACCTTTTAAATCTTTGGTGTTTTTTTTCCTGAGGAAATCTCTGGTGTTACTGTCTAACTTACAGAGGTTTGAACAGCTTCTCTTCCTCTCAGCGACATTACCTCACACTAATTAAGAGTCCACAGCAACCCACACCTCTTCCAAAATCTTCTGGCAGGAGCTAAAGTGCTTGTTAGCCTAGTCTTTGAGCACCGGCCGATGACACACTTCTTAATTCTCCAGCTCACCGGCGCGAAACACTGGTCTTGTTGCTATGACGATGTCTTTTATTACCAGCAGGTGATATTTTAGGGTAGAGAGGTGGGAGCAATTTATGATATTGTATTTTCAATTTGATTAATGGTCTCGGTAACCTGTCAGAATTTATATCGCGCACAAATTGCGAAATGAATTATGCAGCTACTATGCAATTCAAAGCGCATACGCACAATATCATTCACTTCAAAGCCCGATTCTGTATTATATTTCACTATTCCACTCCATCAGGTCCCTGTGGGAAAATATCCGCTGGACGTTTGCCATTTTTGTCCCCATATGAATGAAAATGAGCTAATAGAGCACAGCATGACTTCATCTTTAGCTCGCGGGTTGCCTGTGATGACTAGCTGTCTTCACACACACACACACACACACGTACGTTCAGTCACTCATTCAGCTGAAGTCAATAAGTGGATGAGAATCCGTCACTATGGCAACACAGCAGCACAGCTGAGGGCAAAGCATGAGTCATCATTATTGTTTTGCATCACACTCTTTGAGACTCTCGCACCAGAGATTGAATTTCAAAACCTCAATTAGGTCGGAGAGAACAACAAATTATCCCAGGTATAAGTCACAGTGATTCGTGGATGCCTTTCATTCGTAAAAAAACATTAGGAAGATACTTTTAAAGCTATTTTATTAAGTAATATAAGTCTCTAAAATTAAATACACTTTTAACTTTACAGAGTCAAAACAACAGCAGATTGCAAACAGCTGAACATTCTTGAAAGGTCCATTGCAGCTCATTTTATGGGATGGGTCCCACTGAAAATACAAATTCTGCCATTTACCCAGCTTCAGGTTGCTTCAAACCTGTTTTCTTCTGTTAAACACAAAGGATATTTTGAGAAATGTGAGTAACCAAATGTGCGACGGTAGCCATTCACTTTTATGGTTTGGTAAAAAAAAAAAAATACTATGCAAGTCAATGGGTGCCATCAACGTTTTGGTCACCAACATTCTTCAAAATATCTTGTTTTATATTCAACAGAAGAAATAAATTCATACAGGTTCTGAATGACATGAGGGTGAGTAGATGACAAAATATACATTTTTGGGTAAACTATCCCTTGTTTGAATCATTCTCGAACACCTTTGCATTTTAATATAATAAAAATACAGCAATTTTCATGTAAATCGAAAAACAAACAAATCACATGATCAAAAAAGAAATCAAACATCTAAAAAAAATCATAAAATAATTCTAATATACACAAACTGAACCAAAAAATAGTGGTACAATTAAAATTATGCAATTGGAGCTGAATGATTACAATTATTTTTTGTGACCTTGTACGCTTCTTTGGAGTATTTATTTGAGGTGAATTACTCTGTAGGTTGAAAAAAAAGATGCACAGACAATTACTATTGTCTGTAATGTCTCTGTCTCTCTGCCGCTGAATCTGGGATCATAATTACTATCCAACTCCACCGGAGCTCAGAAGTACAGCGGAAGAGCTAATTACTGGTTTCAGAGCTGTATTTGCTGACAGATCAAACTATCAGCTGAATCTCGGCCAAAGAGGCTCTGTTTTGTTCAGGCAAAAGTGCAGATAGCACAATATTAGCAGCTTCCAAGCAGATAACTAGGACCGTATAAATCTTAACCTTAATCCAGACACTGAAACTGATCTAAGAGCACAAAAAATATATATTTCTACTCGCTGTTGAATCTAAAATTGGATGAGGGCTCTGGTACAGATGGAGACGAGGGCTCAGTACTGGGAGGGCCGCTGGCGTCTACACACACAAACACACACAGAGAACAGAACTTATTTGAAATAGACATTTTATGCAACATTACAGATATCTTTACACTCACTTTTGATCAATTTAATGCATCCTTGCTGAAAAAGTATTTATTTAAAAAGAACATTTGTGAACAGTAATATATATATATATATATAAATGTTTTATATATTAATTTACAGTAATAATCTTCTATCCTAACAACACTGGCTCAAGAAATGGTGTGATTTTGGGGAGGGGCTTCAGTATCTGAATAATCAATAGCAATTCTTTCTTTAAAAAACAGTCAACCATACCAGAACCTGTTGGCAGATTTCTCAGTATTTAAAAATCATCATCACATATGACCACATTTATATAACCGATATCCTGCTGTATTGTCCTACATAAAGAGCCGCATGGAACTAATGTTACATAACCAAAAACAGAACAATTACACTATTAATCTGAAAGATACTTTTGTCTTCCAGCATGTTCCTGGCCCCACTTCCACAAACAATGAAATTATAGTAAATGGGTTACAAAGAGGCAGACAACGCAGTGACTAACGCAACCTAGATTTTTACTGAAAGCTGCTCCTAAAGCCACGGACTGAACATAAATCACTAAACTCTCTGGGGAAATTGTGCGGCATTAAATGCCAACAGTAATCATCTAAATGGCAGAGCTAAAAACTAGAATAAACTGCACAATTTAACTAAATTTTGCACCAAATATGAGGTGTAAGAGTGACCAGTGCTCTCAGAAATGTCTTATGCTAATGAAAATGGTACTATCACAGTTATAAGATGTCAAACACTTAACTAGGTTACACCTTCTCAACTGCTCCTTAATACAAATATGCGATCAGCCAATCTCATGGCAGCAAGTAAATGCATTTAGGAACACAGATATGGTCAAAATGATAAGCTGAAGTTCAAACAGAGCATGAGAAAGGGGAAGAACGGTGATTTGAGTGACATTGAACTTGTCATGGGTTAGTGGTGCAAAACAGGCTGGTTTGAGTATTTCACAAACTGCTGATTTATTAGGATTTGGGAGACGCGCATCATAGATGTGCAGCCGACAAATCTGGAGCAATGTCTTTATAGAAAAAAAGCTCTCTGGAAAGTTTAAGCAACTTGTTTAATTATATGGCACGGAGAATTAAGTAAGTTCTGAAGGCAAAAGAACGTCTAAGTAAGGTGTACCTAATAAAGAGTGTGTATATGATGAAAGTGAAGTATACTTACACCAGAGAGACTGTGAAGCTGGTTGGTTCCGGACCGGGGTTGATACTGGCGTCTCTTGATTATCAACATCTATGGATGGCTGGGAGTGTGACTCAAACATGGCAGACAGAGCTAAAGAGAGAGAGAGAGAGAGAAAAAAAAAAAAAAGAATATACAGTATTAAAAATAAAGTTAAAATTAAAAATAGTCTCCCCAAAACGACAATTTTGTCATTTATTTAGTTTATTATGGAATCGCTTTACTTTGCTATGCCTTTAAAAAGCTAAAATGAATGAATGACAATCATGTGTAATAGTAAACATTAAATCATTCATTAACTCACATTTGAGCCTCTTGAATTGTGTCTCACTCCCGTTCTTACACAACGTGGTGAGGAACTCGTCCACCTGCTTGAGGGACAGCGAGTTGTGCAGTGTCTCCAGTGGATAGATGGAGGGCACCAAGGAGCAACCTTCAAACCCTGCACCAACACATGGTCCAAAACACAAACTCTTTAGTGGCAGCAATCATTACGGATATCCCATGAACACACTTGTATGGAGTATGAAGCCAACCTTTTGTGACCTACAGAACAACCACTGTATGGCCAAACAAACACCAATTCGCCAATAGGTATCCATAAAATATCAAAGATTGAACGACAGCACCACGATGCAACTGGAATTGCAATGTTCCAAGTTGGCTTGTGACACATTTTCAGACTTAACTTGACGAAAATGAACAAGTTCTAGAACTTCGGTCCGGTGACAAAGTGTTTTGCATCTTGTTTGCAAGGCATTATCAGTTTAACGCCAATAGAATTAGGACAGACTGCTGCAGACTAATAAACCAATTAGGAGCTTTACATGTTTAACTAACCAATAAAAAGATTAGAGAAACTGCCATTTAAAAAAAACAAGTGCAATGCTGGAGTTTGGAGAAACAGACTTTAATGACCCCAGTACATTGAAATGGATTTAATTACTTCTTCGTTGGCTAATGTGTTTAGGTTAGCAGTAATGGAAGTAGATGATGATTGAGAAAATGGGTAAGTGGAAGTAGTGCGCTTTCCCAGTTTAATAATGACGAAAAAGAACATAGTTACTCAGAAGCAGTTTAATTCAGCACTTTATAAGATATGGAAGATTTGCATATTATTAAAAGAAAGATTTCTTTCCTTATCTCATAAGCCAGGTGCACTGTAGCTCTTGTCTGTCCTTTACAATAGTTGGTAATCAGACTGAACCGG
The DNA here is from genome assembly GCA_032361145.1 of Enteromius fasciolatus. Taxonomy (NCBI): domain Eukaryota; kingdom Metazoa; phylum Chordata; class Actinopteri; order Cypriniformes; family Cyprinidae; genus Enteromius; species Enteromius fasciolatus. Next base: position 8,199,694 of record JAUMHR010000090.1, on the reverse strand, counting down.
GTGGCCTTGTGTAACTTAAACTTTTGCAAGCAGGTCATTCAGTTAGTGAGATGAATTTTCTAAACAAATCAGTCCTGATTTATGAACAAATCATTTTGAGTTTCAAAAGTGCAATGACAACATAGTTTGGATGATGTTATTCATTTAACTCGAGTGTGTCAGGCTTCTTTGTTTTGCATAGCAAATCTAGTCATGCGGTTTGTACACACCATATGGCATGCGATAAACACACACAATAAAATACAGTTAAAACACAAAACCTTTCAATGATTTATGGGCACGAGAAAGGTGCACATTCATGTTCCTCACAAAGGTTGCAAAAATACTTTTATACACTGCTCAAAAAAATTAATGGAACACTTAAACAATACAATGTAAATCACACGTCTGTAAAATCAAACTGCCCACTTAAGAAGCAACACTGATTTACAATCAATTCCACATGCTGTTGTGCAAATGGAATAGAAAACAGGTGGAAATTTTAGGTAATCAGCAAGACACCCCCAATAAAGGAGTGCTTCTGCAGGTGGTGACCACAGACCACTTCTCAGTTCCTATGTTAACCGGCTGATGTTTTGGTCACTTTTGAATGCTGGCAGTGCTTTCACTCACAAGTGGCTCAGGTAGTGCAGCTCATCCAGGATGGCACATCAATGCGAGCTGTGGCAAGAAGGTTTGCTGTGTCTGTCAGCGTAGTGTCCAGAGCATGGAGGCGTATATCAGGAGACGTGGAGGAGGCTGTAGGAGGGTAACAACCCAGCAGCAGAACCCCTACCTACACCTTTCTCCAAGGAGGAACCGGAGGAGCACTGCAGGAGCCATGCAAAATGACCTCAAGCAGGCCACAAATGTGCATGCTCAAACGATCAGAAACAGACTCCATGAAGGTGGTACGAGGGCCCGACGTCCACAGGTGGGGGTTGTGCTTACAGCCCAACATCGTGCAGAACATTTGGCATTTGCCAGAGAGCACCAAGATTGGCAAATTCGTCACTGGCGGCTTGTGCTCTTCACAGATTAAAGCAGGTTCAAAGTGAGCACATGTGACAGAGTCTGGAGACACCGTGGAGAACGTTCTGCTGCCTGCAACATCCTCCAGCATGAACAGTTTGGCAGTGGGTCAGTAATGGTGTGGGGTGGCATTTCTTTGGAGGGCCGCACATCCCTCCATGTGTTTGCCAGAGGTATCCTGCCTGCCATTAGGTACCAAGATGAGATCCTCAGACCGCTTGTGAGACCAAATGGTTGGCTTTGGGTTCCTCCTAATGCAAGACAATGCTAGACCTCACATGGAGGCCACACACTCTACTGAGCCTCATTTTGACTTGTTTTAAGGACATTACATTGAAGTTGAATCAGCCTGTAGTGTGTTTTTCCACTTCAATTTTGAGTGTGACTCTAAATCTAGATGGGTTAATAAATTTGAATTCCATTGATAATTTTGGTGTGATTTTGTTTTTAGCACATTCAACTCTGTAAAGAACAAAGTATTTAATAAGAATATTTCATTTATTCAGATCTAGGATGTGTTATTTTAGTGTTCCCTTAATTTTTTTGAGCAGTATATATATATATATATATATATATACACACACACACACACATTTTTTTATTTATTTATATTTTTCCCCAGAAGTTTGGATTTTATGTATTTTAAAATATATGTAATTTTTATTAGGGTTGGGCATAGATCATTTTTTAAATTTTGAAATTAATCTAGATTAAAATGGCTCATTTGAATTCTGCCAAAGGCGTTCAGAATATGTGCGCTACCTAAATAATGACTAAAAGTAACGCAGCGCGTCAGCGGCCCACCACTAAATTTTATATTAATTTATTTATTCCTATTATTAATGTTATGCTAAAAACAGTTCTGCTTAATATTTTGAAAACCTTGAGGCATTTCTTTCGGTGTTCAATAAAGAAAAAGTTCAAAAGAATAGCAATTATTTGAAATAACATTTAATATTGGACATAAGCAATTTGGTTCTACAGATTTATAAAAGCAACAATGTCACTGGAGGTCACTGATTTGATCATCACATTGTTTTTTTTTACCATGGTTAAGAGGGTATTAGGTCACAAAGCATGAGAATACTCAATAATGGTAAAATAAATGTAACTTCGGTCCTTGTGCATAATTTTTTTTTGTCTTGGGAAATGGAAATATTTTGTCAATCAAGTTACTCTAACAAGCGTAAAAAGCTGCAAGAGCGTTATACTTACTCTATGTAGATGTCAACATAAGCAAGTGATCTTCACATTCACCAAGCCATATGTACAGGCATGCGGTAAGAAAAGAGGAACAGAGGTTATGAGATGTTATAAAGCAGAAAGAAACGCCACTGAGTGAAGAAAAGTCAACAAAAGAGCACAGCAGATAATTGTAACGCTTTGGCATAAGTGGAAGCATCACACACTTTGCATGTGTACATCACAAATGATACAAGACTCGAAGCAGGGGAAGGACTAAGGAAGTGACAAGAGTGCTGACCAGGCATTCTGTGTGTTTATGGCCAGCACGGAGTACAGCTCACAGCTTTACCACCTGATGCTCATCTAAGAGCGCTACAGGAGACAGAGAATGATGAGGACCGAACAAAGACAAGAGGTGAAGGTTAACAACAGAGAGGAATAACAAATGTCCAGGGACAGCAATTCTGGGAAGACAGAGGAAAACATGGAAAGGAAAGAGTAATGACGGTTTTTAGTATTTTTAATTTCTTATTCGCAATTTTTAAGAAAAATAACTAAAAGTTATAATGTAATTTTTACAAAGTCTAGGCACAGGAATTCTGGGAAGGTAGAAGGAAGAAAATGTAAATAAATAGTAGTAAGGAGTACATTTCTTTCTAATTTTAAAAAAGGATTCTGGGAACACAGATGAAATGAAGGTAGGACTAGTACTACTCATTTTTGACATTTTTTTTTGTGAAAGAATGAATGGATAAATTAATTAATTGGGTTATACTACAATAAAATTAATTCAGGCACAGGAATTATGTGAAGGCAGAAGAGAAGAAAGAGGGTAAGGAGTAGTTTTATAAATTATTTTTCATGTTTTTTGTTGTCAAACGATTAAAACAAAAATTATGAATTAATTGCATAATATTCAGATATTAATCGCAATTAATCCCAACTAACAGTGAAGTTTTTACATACTTTTAAATTGCAATAATTTTACATTCAATCTTTAAATTATTGTACAAACATAAAGA
>JAUMHR010000090.1:8184681-8196376 GCA_032361145.1 Enteromius fasciolatus | reverse complement strand
AACAGTGAAGTTTTTACATACTTTTAAATTGCAATAATTTTACATTCAATCTTTAAATTATTGTACAAACATAAAGACAGCACATTTTTTTAGATTTGTATAATGGCATCTTTTTTGTGACTGAAGACCAGCATCACTCTGATGTCTCTGGAAGAGTTTTTCCCCCTAGTAGCTATTTAATCATTGATTCAGCACGGCAAAGCTATCAATTTTAAGATTTTAAATAACTTCTAGTTTAAGTGAACTTAATCTTCACATAAAACCATTATAATAACAATACTGATTTATCTATAAAATACTTGTACTTTTTAAAGAATGAAAGAAATTAACATTTCTTTTTTAATTGACTTAAAAAGAAAAGTCCAGTCACAGGAATTCTGAGAAAGCAGAGGAGAAGAAGGTAAAGAATAGTGTGAATTTTATTAATATTACAAATGAATCTGTAATAAATATGTACACGTACATATATAATTTTATTTAATATTCCTACATTTAAATAAAAAAAACCCTGGAAATTCAGAAAGATGTTTCAAATATTTCAAATTTTTGACAACTTCTCAAATAATTTATTTAATACAAATTTTCAATTTAATAAAAAACACAAAATATGTCATCATTGTTTTGTTTGTTAATTATACAGTTTATGATTGAGAATGGGGAGTCAGGCTGATAGGCAGAATAATTCAAATCCACCGAGAACAGGAGGAAGAGGAGGGAGAGTAGGAGGACAGGAGGGAGAGGGATGAGGTAAGCAAAGATGTGGCAGAGATGGAGGAGGGATGGTGTGGGCCGTAGTTCGGGAGGGAACTTAACACTGCAGGTTGAGGGGAACAAAGGGATGACAGAGATGGAGGAGGAGGAAGGAGAGGCCACTGCAGCACACAGCAATGAGGATCCACTGCCTCAACCCCTGCTGAGATGTTTTTGCCAGTGACTCAGCAACATACAATTAATGAGCTGAAATTAGTGTTTTCGGTTCTGTCAGGACCTACAACTATTTTCAGAAGCAACCAGAGTACAATTAGAGTCCCTGCTCTCCAAACAGAGCCTAAAGACTGAGCAAAGCTCTTCGCCTTATCATCTAACGTTCAAATTATGCTTTTTGTATTTGAATGAAAAATTTGAATAGATTAGGTTTCACAGTGCATGCAAACCCTCCTGAAGTTTCATAACACAGTGAGTCACTCATACAAAGACAGCTGTAACAAGCACTAAAGCATTTTTTCCATGTGCTTCTATTATCTAATTCTTAAAGAACATCAATTACCGCATAATACACAATATTATCTAACCAATATAGTGTAGGTATATCAGTTTTAGACTGAAAAAGCAGCCCAAATAAATGACTAATTCAAATGAACAATAGAAATAATAATGTGCAATTAAAAAAGCTGTAATCCAAGCAGCCCATTTAAACAAACAGTGATGAAGTAATAAATATTAAAATTAATAATGGACACAATTATGGACATCAATATTGCAAAATGTGATTGATGTCAAATTACAATTAATAATAAGTACATAAACATTAATGATATAAATTGCAAAATTAATAATAAAATAACTGACATCAAGCGTGCAAAAAGCTATTAAATTTTTTTACGTTTAATTGCATAAAAAATAAAAGTTTGTTTTTACATAATACATGTATCTAATGTGCATTTTTATTATGTATATAAACACACATACAGCATATATATAAAATATTTATATGCATATATTTATACAAATTTATATCATATATAAGCATATTTATTTAATATATAAACAGTTTTTCTTAAACATATGCGTAATTAAATATATACACATAATAAACATACACAGTGCACATATTATGTAAACAAAAACTTTTATTTTGGATGCGATTAATAGTGATTAAATGTTTGACAGCACTAAAAATAACGGTAATGCTATTGCTAATGCTAATAATGGTATTGATGTAAAATTACAGTAACTATACAAATAATTAAATATATTATAAAATGACTAATAAAACACATACTTGGTTGAAGGGTCGAAGTGAAGATGTTTTTAATTTATTTTTCAATAAAACAGCAGGTTTGTGTCTGTTTTCTGTTTACTTGATTTTAATGACTTGATTAACTTTGCCTGTACTGTACGTTTTTTTAACTCATGATCTGCAGCTTTAATGGGTCAGCCCAACATTTTTCTCACTTTCAATCGGATTTAGAAATTGGACAGAAATGTTTTTTCAACAGTAGGTCAACAAGTTCAACTATATCGTGTATTAGAGCCTGCAATTCTACTACAACTGATCACAAAGTAAAACCTAGACTAATGCACTGCTAAAGCCACTTCAGTGAGAAAAGAGGATTTTTTTTTGACAAATATGATTAATGGCTGAGAAAATGACTGACACATGTTGATAGGAAACACATGGTTAGTCTGTCTGAAGGGTTTTTAGACTCGTGGCAAAAGCGAGTTTCCCCTCAAGCAGTGTTAAGCTGTCAAATGAAATAAGCGGAGTTATATCATTTCAACTCTTCCCTTGGCTGCAGAGTGTGGAGAAAAACACTTCAACCTCACCAAAACCCATCTGAACTCAATTCCCTACAGAGACGCCCACATTCGACAATGCCTTGTGCTAAACATATGCATCATTTTAGAAGGGTTCAGTCCCTCAGCAATAGACTTGTGAATGTGAATATAATGATCATCTTAAACGTCTCTCAAAAGTCTCAAAATGAAAGACCAGAAAGTCAAACACTTGGTAAATACTAATTGAAGCTTTGAAAACATATATTTCAGCTTGTAGTGAACAAGATGTATAGAAACAATCAATAAGATCATGCAAATATAAAGCCCTGCATAAAAAATTTAATAAAACAGCACATCATTCTCATGAATTTAATTTCAATCAAGATGATGATTCAAGTAAAAACAGATATTAACCCTTACCCCATTAGCATCTATGCTGTGACCATCATGCAAAGTGTGAAGTTAACTAGGCCTATATATTAACTCCACTGGCAAAAGTGCTTTAATATATTACAATAACTATATTAAAAAATATATATATTTTATAAAAACAAAACATGTTAACTTAAGCGCATATGATACTAAAAGACAATTTCAGGAAATATAATTTTTATGCATCAATTAAAATAACTGCAGTGTTATTTTAGTATTACTGAGATGGTATTATTGTTTTTATTAATATTTGGAATATTTTCAATTGTAATTTTTAAATATTAAGTCATTTTTTGTCATTTTTAAATGCTCTATACACTCCATTCTATACATTTTATTCTATATAATCTATATATTTTTATTATTATTTTAGTATATCAAACTAAAATGAAAAATGTTGCCATGGCTAACATATTTTAATGGTTTTAATTCTAATAATAAATAAATAAAATAAAACCTCTGAAAAGTCGTAATATTATATTTATCCTCCACAAATAAATATTTATAAACAATATTATTCATTATTTTATATTTATTAAGACTGCAATGAAGACGTATATGTTTTTATTATTATTTTAGTATATCAAACTAAAATAAATTAAAAATCTGGCTATTGCTCAAATATTTTAATTGTTTTAATTCTAGTAATAAATAAATAAATAAACAAATTCCCTGAAAGGTCTTAATATCATGTAGTTTTTCCTCTTCAAATAAATAATGACATTATTATTCATTGTTTTATACTTATTAGAGGTCTACTTTGTCATACTGTATTTAAAGTAACACATATACCATGCGATCATTAAAGCAATAATGGTGGTGGAAGGGTTAACCTTTTCTAAAATCAAGTGGATCAACATAAAAGGTGTTCACACGTTTTTCCACACAAACAGCAATATATCCAGAGTGATATATTCGGTACACAACCCATGCATCTAGCCAATCAGAAGGAGAAATGAATTAAGATGGGTGTGTCTTGTGAATCTATATGAAAAAGGTGAAGAAAAGCCTTCACGATTAAGAAAGTAAATAAAAAAATAAATAAAAATCACAAACGGTGCTAAATTACGAACACTAGCAGCAGAAGAGGGCATGCAGGGAAAAAAAAAAAACACGTATTCAGAAACTCCAAACATACCATTAGTCGGATGCCTGGCATACGACACAGAAAATCTCTTTACTGCCGGCATAGAGAGCAGCTCTGAGGAGATAAAACAGGGAATCGGCATTACTCATGTCACTGCACCCTCGTGAGCTTTCACTTTTACTCAAAACCACCAGCATTTTTAATCCTCCCACCATCATACAAAAAAAAAAAAGAAAAGACAAGCAGGTAAAAGCAACAGTGGGGCCAGATGTTGCCCTTGTATGTGGAGATTGAGATGTCACAGATGTCACAACAAACTACCCAGAATTCTCTGAGATAAAGCATCTTTTTGGATGCAGCATGACATGGCAGTATTTTGGGTGCTATTTCAAATGTCTTACACAAGGCAATCCTCTACATCTCAGAGACACAGCAACACCCTGTGGACAAAACTATTAATGCTGCTAAGAAAGTTAGGGGTGAGCGTTCATTTTAATCAGTACTATTAATATTAATAAAAACAAATGTAATAAAACAAGAATACCAATAATAAAAACTTCACTTTAAATAATGTATTTGTATTATTCATCCTGACGGGGACGGAGAAAATTTGTTTACACATGAAATTGGAGTCCAATTTCCAATAATTGTTTTGCAAACAACCATAATATCAGTTAGAGATTGTGGTAAAAGCAATCATTTGTGTCACCATGGAAATTATCCATCACAAACACATTTTCAGAAGTGTCACAGGACACTAAAACGTTTCCCTTATGCATGAAAAGCTTGTAAATTTGTGCAATTTAGTGAATCATGAAACAAATGTACACATGCGGCATGCAAATAAGCAGTTTGGAGGTAGCAGAGGTGACAAATGATTATCCGGTAATTGTGGAAACCTCATTTTCCTACGAGAGACACTGATTAACAGCTGGACGCAAATAGTTCAGCTCCTGCTGTGTGCAATGACTTGATTCGAGATGTCTTTGAAGGTCAGACTAAATTTTCAAGTATGAAGTATAGTGAAAAAAAGCCACTAGGATGAGTATTGGATGCTAATCAGGATAGTTTGTTGAACTAAATGAAGACATTATATGGAAGAATCTGGGATGTTTGTGACGATTTGAATCTTCAGTTCAAAAGGTGGGTGAGGTACGTTATAACCCTGACTCTGTGTGTGTGTGTTTGGGACATACCAATTTGAGAAGACAGATTCCTGAGTGAGGAAGGCTTTTTGCGGGGAACTCGTGTTAGGTCTCTCAGGTTGGGGAAGGAGGCGCTGAAGAGGCCTGCACACTGGGCGCCTGCGTGTGTGAGGGGAGGGAGATCGTGGGGTGGAGCGGTGGGGAGGGTAGGGGAGGAAGGGGAGGGGAGGGGGTTTGTGGTTAGTAGTGGTTAGTGTTTTTACATGTGAACATGCAGCTCAGCTTATAAGGACAGTTCACCCCCAAATTAAATTCTCTATTCTAAAATTTTTCTGAATTGTTTTATATATATATAGGACATAAAGAGAAAATAACGGTACACAATTGTCAAAACGTATTTTTACAATTTTTGAAAAGAATATGTAATTAAGTGCAATATTTAATATATATATTATTAGAATAGTTCAAATATAAAAACAATTAATTACAGTAAATTGTTTTTTTCTTTTAGATTTTTTTGTAAAAATCTTTTTATATGAATAAGTATGATATGTAGTGCTGTCAAAAGATTCATCACGATTAATCGCATCCAAAATACGTTTTTGTTTACATAATATATGTATAAGTACAGTGTTTATTTATTATGCATATATAAAGACACACATACAGCATATATTTAAAAAATATGAATGTGTTTACATGTATACATCTATATTCATATTAATTATATCATACATAAATATAATAAATAAATGTGAAATTTGTCTTAAATATATAAATACTCACCCATAAATGTATATTTGCATAATGTACTGTGTATATTTACTGTGTAAACAAAAAGTTTTATTTTGGATGTGATTAATCGTTATTTAAGTTATGTGTAAATAAATATAATATTATATTATTGTTAGAAATATATTATATAATAACTGTTAAAATATTACAAGAAATAGGAAAAAAAGTCAAAGTCTAAATGCAAATGGAGGGGAAAAAAATTAAATAAAAATGCGTAAGATGTATAAAATATTTACCTTTAAAAAGGAACTAACAGGCTAACTTTGAAATGTGCTTGTTATTATCATGTTGGGTTATTTATATGTAAAACAACTTTTATTTTGGATGCGATTAATTATTTGACAGCACTAATATGTAACTAAATATTATCATTATAAATATATTATTTATAATAATATTATATATTATTATATACTATCAAAATATGATAGGAAATAGAGAGAAACAAATCTAGTCTAAATGCAAATGCAAAAACTGTTTTTTTACATGATTAAAACATTAAATTGTATGAATTTAAAAACCATAATAGGTATAAAATATTTACTTTAAACAAATAACAACTTAGGCTAACTAAGTCTCGGCTAACTTAGGAACGTGCTTGTTATTATCATTTTGGTTTATCATGTTTACTTTGTTCCGCGATTCATAAAATAATTAACGAAATGTAAATTGTTTTAAAAAGGTTCTGAATTATTGTTTTTTTTAACAAACAAACTATTGCAGAAAACTTTGCACAAGCATTTAAAAAATATGTTGTCTTCTTGGACACTTTTATTCTTCACTGACGCATTTGTCACGTTAATTTTTGGCTGAACTATTCCATATAGGCATATGGGGATTTTATTTATTTGTTTATTTTTATAGAAAACCCAGTTAACTGCTGGTCTTCTGCTGGGAAAATAATATAATGCCAATGTAGGAGGGTGAAACACTACTAATGTAATTTAAGGTCTGTGGCTCTAAAAAACAAACAAACAAAAAAAACACACATCTCTAACAGCAACCACTAGTGGGCAGTACTAAAAAAACAGCACTTTGATGAAAGACATCCCCTATGCAACATGCACTTAGTTAAAAAAAAATAGTGCTCTGCAAATCATGCTTTAAATGTTTAGTGAGGTGCAAACAACATCTCTAAGCCACAATCTCTAAACATGCAATGCACAGCCTACAAAACACTGCATTGCCGCCTTGTACATGTTCTTTGGAGATAGAAATAGTATAGACAAGTATAGCAGAGAAGGTCCTGCCAGCAGCCATATTTAGACCACTGCTGGCAGCATGAATGCATTTCCGACGCACATGATTTAAATAAACTTGAGCAGGGTCCTTGAACTGTGTCATTAGCACTAAAGAGAAACGAGCGCATTTAACAGTCAACCCGGGACGGGTCACTTAAGAGGTTATTCCAAAGAGACCGATGACAGGAGAGATGTGCTACAAGAAAACAACACAAGTAAAATGTAATTCCCACCTAGCCCGCTGGGTTTGATCTCAGGTGACTGACGAGAAGACGATGGGAAGATGCGATACGCCAGCCCCCGAGAAGCAGTGTTGTTCTCTGAAAGAGCCTGCAAAGAGAAGAAAACAAAATACTATGGACAAACATAAGAAATAGACATATAAACAAAACAGTACTGCTAAGCATTTCAGCACAAACATCCCTTCTAAATAAATGTAGTTATTTATACAGCTGTTTTTCAGTTTTCAAATTACACACCTGTATGAAGGAATATATATGTAATTTACATATTTTTAAATATAATATTATTTTGTTTTAAACCATGATACATTTTTTCAAGATTATTTAAATAATAAATACGTTTTTCTTTAAAACAGAATATTTTGTAACTGTCTTTTGATTAATTTAAGGCATTATTGCTCAATAAAAATATTAATTTAAAATATATATATATATATTACAGAGCATACATATTTGAAATTGCTTTACTGTGAGAAAATATTTTTTTTATTATCAATATTTTTATGGAATATAACACTGTAATCATTTCCTAAATAAAATTATTGCATTTTTTACAGTCATTAAGGCAAATTGTTCAAATGTTATCCAAAACATTTAATCAATAATCTTATTTAATAACTTTATTTAAATCACTTTCATGCATTTTAAAAGGGTTAATAATTATATTATTAAAATTATAATTATTATGAATCCATTTACTAAAGTTATATTAAAGTCATAATGTGCATTGTAATGCATGATATCTCGTTGTAAATTATTATAGCCAAATGTAAAACGCCTTATGTATCAATGTGTGTTATAATAAGTGTTAATAATGTATTAACTGTGGTTAAAATTATTAATGAAATTGCACTATTATCACCACATACTTGAATTAATTTAATTGAAATTAAATCGGTGTCCATTTTTTTGACTAAGGCTGAAGTTAATCAAATAAAGAAAATCAAAGCCTACTAGAAGAGTACTGTACCTCCATAGAACCAGCCTTTCGGCCTCGTATGAGTGGTGACTTCCTCTGAATGCTGATTGGCTCAGTCAGTATGGCTCTGTCGGGCTCGTCTTGGGAAAGGTCTTCAAGACTGCCTGGGTCTGTCTGCTTTTCATGGTTCTGTTACACGTGAAGTAGAAGTGTTGGAAGTTATAAAATTGTGCATAAAAGCCAGGGTACAGCAGAGAAATGTGGTCTGAAATATATATATATCACAGTAAAACACAGACCTCGGAGGAAGCAGGTCGAAAGCCAAAACCCATCGGTGCATTGTCCTCATCCTTGCACCCTTTCACTCCCGGGCTAAAGTGCAACTCAACGTGAAAACGTTCCTCTGAGGAGGGGTCCTACAGACACACATATCAGCATATGAAAGAAGCATAGAACCTGAGTACAAAGAGCAGATGCCACATCTCGTACCTTGTTATTGTCCTCATACAGCATAATAACAATCTGTGTCATGTAGTTGAGTTCAGTTACGGCGCTGAGGTAGTCCATAGCCTGCTTCCACTGTTCATCTTTTTGCTCCTAACAGACACATAGAAGATAAAACATTTGGTAACCTGTAACACGATGCGGGGCATCATGTGCACGTTTGTTATTTGTTTACTCACGTCTAACAGGCCTCCGTAGCGAAAGATGTTAAGCAGGGAGTGTACGTGGCTCTCGCTGGTAAAGTACAGCCGGGTTCGAACGTGTCGACCCGGAGACATCACGCCCCGCGAGTACCTGAACCACCAGGAGAGATGAAATACACAACCTGATCACTCACACGCTCCGAGTCTGCAGCTTCTACAACAACGTGAGGTTGTATATGATAGCTGAAGCACATACTGTATGGTTTTGATGGAATAGTGGGAACTTTTAAGTATGCAGTAAGCACTGGCTAAAGTCGACTGCAACTTTAAAACAGTCTATGATAGCATTTCTAATAATCAACAACAAACTAAATCTAAATAAAATAATAACAAAAAAAAAGTTAAAATGCTAATTTCATTGAAAAAAATCTGTATGGATTTTAGTGCAAACTAAATGGACAACATTTTAACAAAGATGTTCATCAAAATACAATAACTATGCCTAAATCAAACAAAAGAATCTTTAAACTTCAAATATCAAAATAAACAAACATATTAATATTTATTAAAATAAATAAATAAATAAATAAACTAAAAAAAAAAAAAAAAAAGGTCTGGTTTACAAAATATTTGGCACATTGTCAAAACATAATAAATTAACTAAATAAAAACACAAAATATTTTACGCTGTTTTAGTGCAGAAGTAAAATCAACTACATTTAATAAATATTAAGATTGCAATTTATAATTATTTAATAAATATGGCATAAATAACATTTTTATTTTTTTTAAAAAAACCAAAAAACCTTGAACTATCAATTTGAACAACACTTAAAAAAAAATCGATCAATAAATAAACAATTATTTATCTTTCAAAATGGTAGAGTCTTATTATTTTATATATATACATTTTTACATCACTACCAACAAAATAAAAACAAAAAAAATATTTTATTGACAAAAACTGCTTTAGTAAAATAGATATCAGTAAAAAAAAAATATGACAAAGCATTTCATCAAACATTAACTATGGCCAATAAAGTGAAATAAAGTTAAGTGCAACGGGTTGTAAGTAAAATGAATGGATGCTGAAGTGTAACTGACTAATTTTAATTGAACACACTATACAGGATGTATAGTACAGAATGCAAAATGTGATTAATCTTTCACTCTGTCATGAGTTAGGCTCAGTACCCCAGTACAGAGACTCACAGTGGATGCAGCTTGTTGACGGCCTCGTCCTCATGTGTCCTCTGAAGATCCAGCTGAATCTTCTTGACCAGAGGCAGGCAGTAGGCACTGGCGATATCCAGCTTCTCTGCTTTAGTGATTCCATACTCCTGAAAGAGAAGATGTATGCATCTATAAGCAAGATGAACGACACTAAACTCACACTATTCGCCACGCTTATCGATTCCTCTACCTGTGGGATGATGATGTCTGCGAGTGCTCTGGACAGACGGAAAAGCTCCAGGGTGTCCTCCAGACCCAGAGAAGAATTGTGTTGGGTGTCGTATTTCACGCAGTCATAGATGTCTGGGATCTTACTAATGTCATAGCGGCCGTTTTTCATGCGGAAGTCCCGCTCTAGTTTGGACCAGCGCTGCAGCATGAGCTCCAGAGTCTCGCTGTGGTATAGCTGCAGATCTGTCAAAAAAAAGTCTGTTTTTCTTCTAATATTTAAAACTACTGCAAGTAAGAAGTCAAAGAAAAGGGCAAACCTGCAGATTTGGGGTCTTCCAGCCTTTTACAGATCTGACAAGTAAGGCTTTTAATGAGTGTGTGAACACGGTCACAAGTACTGACTGGATTGACAATTACCCCCATAGAGTTCACCAGAGAAGGGCTGTCTGTTGGAGCCAACTTAAAAAAAAAAACAGGACAAATTTAATACTAGTTTAGTGTAAATAACATTTAAATAAGCAGTTGTAACTCGCTTCACCTTGCTGTAGTCCTCCTCATTGAAGTCTTTGTTCTTCTGCATAATCTCATGTAATCTAGCTTTGACTCTCTGCTGGCAGTCAGTGAGAGAGTCGCTGTCACTGTCCAGCAGTCCATTCATGTTGGCGCTCTTCACCATCTGAACGAGGATTGGAGTCAACTCTCCTTCCAGTGCTAACAGACCCTGAATACAGCCACACAAGCAATTGAAATGTAAATTAATAATTGAAATGTAAATTAAATAATCAGTGGGGGTAAAAAATAAAATAAAATAAAATAATTCATTTAAACCTGGATATAATAAATATGATTTTCAATGTCTGCACCAAATAACAGATCATTTACATATAATTAGGGTTGGAAAAGTAACACATTACTTAATTAATGCTGACAATTATCACGCATTATTGACAATTATTTTATTGCACATTAATGTTATGATCAAGGCTTAAATAGTTTTTATAAAAACGTTAATGCCCTGGCAGTGGCAAATGGTTTTGGTTTAATATTTAATTTGATTGCATTAATGTTAAAGTTGTGATTTACAAGCAATATTTTAACTGCTACTGTGTGTGATGTAGAAGTGTATAAAAACTGTATTAAATTGTGAAAAAATAAATACAAAAATAAATACAAAAATCTAAGATAAAACAAGAATAGAATATATATATATATATATAAAAACTAGGGCTGGGACTCGATTAAAAAAATTAATCTAATTAATTACAGGCTTTGTAATTAATTAAT
>JAUMHR010000090.1:8172630-8184581 GCA_032361145.1 Enteromius fasciolatus | reverse complement strand
AAAAAATTTAACGCGTTATTTTTTGTGTAATTAATTAATCTAAATTAACGCGTTAAAGTCCCGGCCCTAATAAAAACACATCGCAAAAAAAAAAAAAAGCCCTATTTTGACCACCACTGCAAATCTAATGTGGTTTATATCAATCCCATCTAAAAGCATTAGGTAATACCAACATACCCAGCAGAAAAAACCCCAACAAACCTTTGCAAAAGCCGCCGCAGTCATCTGCACACGACCCTCATCTGATGCGTAAATTTTGAGGTCATGGCGGTAAGTGCTGTGTAAACGGAGAAGGCCACAACCAGGGAAGCCGGCATAGTCACCTGCAAAAGCACAGAGAAACAGTCTTTCAAATAACAGCAATCACAAGAACAGAGCTCCATGTGCATATCCTTAAGCCAAAGGAACGAATGAGACTGAGAATACACACACATTCACATTACATAATGTGCTGTACAGCTAACTGGCTGAAGATTTTCTCCACAAAAACCATGCATTTCAGTGCACCCAATTGGTTGAAAGCATCCTGCAAAATGGGTTTAGGTGCTTCTTACATGAGAGTTGCATTGCACTGTTGAGTAGCAAACAGAACTCTGACTTTAGATTCCATAATGTCCATTTGAGAGAACCGAAGAGTCCCCTAAAACAAACCGCCATTCACACAGGATGCATTCTTGTGGTCCACCAGTTCTTTTTGTCCATGTAAGCAAGTGTCCCTTGGAGATATTTAGCCATTACGATTCAAGTATAAAATGTTTTTTTTTGTTGCTTTGTTTTTACAATTTTGAGATGTACAATGTGCTTCATGAAGCTGGTTTTGAATTCAAGAGCATGCCCTGTAGCATCCACCACATAAGAAATAAATAATTTAGTAAATGCTTATTTATACACTATTAAATACTAAATACATTTTTTTTTTAAATCTATATTTTATGCAATAATTCTATAATTATGAAAAAAGCAGAAACAAAAGACATTCATGAGATTTTGAAAAAATCTAATTGTTACATATTAAATCAATCTCAAACTTTACTTTCTAAGTCTTATGATTTCAACTCATCATTTTGTCTTTGTCATATTTATGCTTTGCAGTAATATCTAATCATTTTGACTTTTGCATCCCATAAATATGTCTTTTAATGCCCATGTTTTTTTTCTTATGTGATATTAACAGTCTTTCACAGAAAAGAGAGCTTAAACCATCTGAAAAATCTGGATGACACTTATGACTTATTCCAGCTATTTAGACAAGATATTGGACTGACATGCCTTGATACGGATCTCATAGATTGTTGAAACAATGGCACAGTTGTTTAATAAAGGTTTGTAAAGAAATCTCAAAAGAAATATTTAGGCAAAAAAAGAAAATTTACAAATTATCCACATCAGCAAAACAATCAGATGAACTATGATATCAGTATGTTAAAGTATGATCAATGTCCATTTCATGGAATCTTTCACACAAAAACATGGCAAAAGCGAAGCATGGAATGTTCCTGTGGTGTCCTGAGAGGGATGTTAAGTAGGGCTGGGCGATACATACCGAACTATCTATTATGCGCATCTCGTCAGAAAAGCCGGTTTTTGATTAGCGGTAAATCTCCATCAGTTGTTTTCAAATGCAGCGCCAGCTTACACACAGAGACGTAGATCACTGACAAGCATTGAGCATTGAGTTTTGCAGGTGATTCAATGGTGTAGCTTGTCACTGATCTACGGCTCTGTTTATAAGCTGCCGTTGCTTTTGAAAACAGCTGATGGACCGGCTTTACTGACGAGATGCGCATAATATATCGTTCAATATATATCGCCCAGCACTAATGTTAAGGAATTAAATTGATGAATGTGGCAGATGATGCATTAACCCAATATCAAGTCCACGCACAAATCCAAAATCTGTTCTTACCACAGTCAATAGGTGACTCACAGCCAAGGGACCTGCAGTTGTCTAGTTAACAATTGAGGGTAAAAGAACACCACATTAACCAGCATTGCAAAATGCTGCTGACTCAGTCTGACGAGAGAAAATGATTCTGTGTTTGTAAGTCTGTGAACTCTGACATTTAATGAGTTATGCTCAATTAGTTGGAGCATGCAAATATGGACTCAAATTCAAAGGTCCAGGGGAAGTGATAGGAAAGTGACAGCATGACTAAGAAGGTTTTTTGTGCTGGTGCACTGAAAGACAAAGGTGCTACTTGGGATAAAGAAAGTATGAATTTCTCCTGAGTCTTGCCCCTACATGCTTTTGTATGCCAAGCCCACTGAACAAGCAGGTGGAACAGGTTTCCTGCACAAAGCTATGAGCTTTGGAAACTGCATCAAACAGACAGTATCTTGCCAAAGCATCCAATTGATCAAAATCTCAGTAAAACTGCTCCTGTAAACAACTTAGACTGGATTCACAAAAATTTTATTGAGGCGAAAATTAAAGGAAGAGCAAAACTTTTTTTGAAATTCTTTATAATCTCAATACATCTAGATTTAATACTATTTGTATAAGTTTAAGTACACATTATTTGGGATTTAAATCTGAAGCTATTCTGACCATAAGAGGATATTATAATAAATATTTTAAATATATTTACAGTGACTTCAAATTTGGAAAAAAGTTTTGTTCAATTTTACTTCAATTCTGACTATTTTGTAACAAATGTGAAATATAAACTAATTTGCGAGGTAGGAATAGCAAGGTTATAATAACAAAAAAACAACTTTTTTGCAAATGCAATTCTTTATCATCTCACAATTCTGACTGTTTTTGGAAATAAACTCACTATTGTGTTCAATTGCAGGGGCCAAAAAAACTGATTATGTTCTTTGCTAGTTTATATATCACAATTCTGACTCGTTATTTGGTCATTATGAGAAAAAAAGTCATAATTGTGAGTTTATATCTTACAACTGAGACTTATGTGTATATCATGCAATTCTGAGGGAAAGTGCATAATATAAGCTTGCAATTCTGACTTAATTTCTCAGAACTGCAAGTTTCATTTCATTCCAAAAAATTAGAATTGTGAAACGTCAAGATTGTGAAATCTTGTTAAAGTTAAAATTACCTTCTTTTTGTTTTTAGTTTTTACAAGTATGCACAAAGTCATTTTCAAAATACTTTTTAGGGCCACTGTATCAGTTTATTAGTACAGCTTTCTGGCTGGTGCAAGTATAGAGTGATACCTTGTCCTCCAGGGTACATGCAACGAAAGGCTCGTCCAAGCTCCTCAGCCTGAACTCTGCCCGCTGGCGTCAGCTCACCACCCCACTTCAGCACCAGCAGTAGAGACGGATCCTCCTTCAAAGCGTCTGCCGCAGACACGGAGAGGTCAAAAGTGATGCAACAGCTATTTTGAGTCAACGCATATACATACTGTGCACATACCTTCCTCCTCACTGGATGCTTTGGGCTGCCCATTTGGCAAGTAGGTCAGCTGCACCTTCCTGTTGATCCCTGAAAAATGGCCATACCTGAAAGACAATACACGGGGTGGGGAACATAAACATACCACCCCCTCTTAGTAAGCATTCTCCCACTGATCAACACAGACAGCACGCATCAGACATAGCACTGGGCTCACTAGCAGGTGCTCTGTGGCCTCCATGTTTCTGGAAACATGTCTCTGAGTGACCTTCCCAAGCTGGCAGGGGTTAATCTGTGCCATACCAGGACTGTCTCTACAGGAATAACAGGCTTTGGGAGAAACAAAACGTGGCATCTGCAACAGTGTCACGTTTTTAAGTAAAATAATACAGCAGAGTGGGGAATTCTGGACAGTTGACTCTCTATAAATTTATTATAAAATGTTGTTTCAAAATATCTTTTATCTAAAAGATATCTTTTATCTTTTTTATCTAAAGCATAAAAATATGTTCAAAGGTTTGTGGTCAGTAAGACATTTAAGAAAACTTTTATTTTTTTATTATTGGCTTTGGCATGCCAAGAATAAACTGCATTTTACATATATTTAAACAGAACACCGATATTTTACAACAATTTTTTTTTTTTGGCAGTTGTCATCAAATATAATCATAATATAATCAGTCTTAGCGAGCGCAAAACAGTCTTTCAATAATTATTGGGATCTGGTACATTTTTAAGTTACACAACACAGCGGAGAGTAGAAGACAATTTATTTCACAATTTTCTGGCTTATCACCGATAATTGGCCAATATTAAAATAAATAATCTTTATTGTTCCAAAACTGAATTTTAATATTGGCCAATTATCGGTTACAAGCCATAATATCAAAACAATTATCCACTCATTAATATCGGTCAGATATGTAATATCAGTGCATCCAGTAGTTTACAATACTTCTAATAACTTGGTCTAAAAGGTCTAAATCTGATCTCCATCTTATTAGCCAGAAACTGCCTCTGCTGCATTATGTTTAATCAACCCAAAGCAAAGCACTTCCCCAAGCACCTGTTTCGTAGTTAATCCATGACCTCGAACAACCGATAATGTGTTGATTAGGTGCCTCATTTGAGTTTGGTGAGGGGGTCTGGGAGGAAGTGAGGGATCGTGAGAGATTAGAAACTATCAAAATGGCATGCAGATGCCACACAGAATTGCAAAAGGGATTCATCTCCAAGGTACGGTCAATTTTGGAGCCCTCATTAAAGTGTCAGTAATTTGAACAAGATCTCGGGTTAATGTGGGTTATGATCCACTTTGCTTGCTTTTCTAAAGAGACAGGGAATATGAGGGTGCGCACTGATTATCATTCAGGCTGGATTCCCTTTGGAGAAAACGGCCAAGACACAAAGAGGGACACAGAGAGAGGAGAAGAGAGACAAAAGGAATGAAGTTAAGAAATTCATCCATATGAGGACATCTAAGGAAGCAAATGAGTCAAGGTCACACTAGTCACTAAGTCAGTTACAAACATTCAGTTCTTCATGAAATATCAGGTTTCTCCTGAAATGCGCATCCATGATGATAAAGTCTATAAGATATGATAGTAATGCAAGCTTTGGCTATGTGTCATGTTAACAACAAAATCAAGTCTTATTAGGCTTGCCCTAATTCCCAAGAAGGTCAGCAAACTGTACAAACTGTTTTGCTCTGTGACTTTGCCTAAAATTTCTAAAATCCAAAGACACTAAAACTTTACATTTAAAACCTAAATTTCACTGGTACAACTAGGAAGAGGCAAAATATCGGTTCAATATATTGATCAAGCCGATAAGATTTTTTTTTACATTTATCATTAGTGGACAACAATGGATCCTCATTTTTACTTTTTGATTTATGGACAAATAAAGTTAATCATAAAAAAAAAAAATAAAAAAAAATAATAATAAAAAGAGAAAAGAAAATGCAATCTTCAGCCAATCTCAAAACTGATATCGGTTCATATTGTACTTTATAATGTGGTAATACCAATGAAAATAAATTTCTAAGCAGTACAGAATATTTTGCAATACTTTAGGTATTAACCATAAATTAACTTTTCTGTACTGAGCAAAACTGAAATATCAGTGCATATCTAGTTACAGTTAAATGCATTAAGTTTAGCTTATTAAGGAGCTATTAACATTGATATTTCATTAACATTGAAAATAACAAAATATATATTTTTCATGTATTTCCAACTCATAACTTACAAATTTACATTGTTATTATTTTAGAATATTACTTTATTAAACGGGTGCAAACTATTTAGGGATGAAAAAGGTGACAAAGTAAACAATTTTTTTTTTCCAGAAAAAAGTAAGTTTGAAATAAGAGGCATCTGCTGTATGTTGCATGCTCTTAATGCTATTAGTGCTGGCATAATTTTTTTCATTTTAAAAGTAGTTTTTTGCCTAAACTGATGAAACTATGGATAGAAAATATGCATGAATTCCAAGAGGACCTACTAATATCTACACTGAAGCTAATCAAAAATACCATATATCTGGATATTATTATACTTTCAGCAAGGCCTTGTGCCGGAAGATGCGAAAAGAGAAGTGAGAATTTTCAGTTGACAGAAGGAATCCAACACGTTTTAGAAATGATTGAGATGAGATGATGGTGTGTGTACAGTAGCTTTCCATAAACTCAGTGTTTGGAAATGAAGGGTTTTAGTACTACTGAAATTTTGAACAGTTTACTTACATCTCCAGAACCGTCTTCAGTTGTTCTAGTTTGGATTTCTTCTCCTCAATCTCACAATCATTATGTAGGACCAGTTCTGCCAAGAGCTGACGAGCAATATCCAGCACTTCCTGTAAAACATCAAATAAAGTGTTCAGGTTTTAATAATGATGTACAAATCACAACTACACATTGTGACAGATAGAATCAAATAGCTCAATGCTTTAGCCAACTCTCCACATGGTTAATTTTCACACAAAACCCCAGAGATGCATGAGTCTCATGACATGCCGATGAATCTTAAGGCTGCAGCATTCCAGCCATCACACTACATGTGGCTTAAAGAAGAAAGCTCAATCCTGTTCAACCTTTGACCCTGTGGTCAAAAATTCCTGGCCTTATACAAAGCAAATCATAGGAGGGCTGGAGGCATGCCCGTTATAAACGGAAATATTATTTTGGTCCTTGCATCTACAGAACAAGTAGCACTTGTCATAAAAATAAATTAACCACATATATCACTTGTACTTCAAAACAAACCCACCTGGAGCTGTTTTGGTTTCTTCAGCTTAAGTTTTCCAGATTTATAGCCACCATATTTCTCAAACAATTCAAAAAACCTGAGAGAAATGGAATCAGACATAATCAGCAGATAAAATACTACAATCATAGATAAAATACAATCATTGATACAACTTTAACCCTGCCATGATGTGACAACCACTTTATAAATGCAGGAATGAGTCCATTAAGTTCAATTCAGTTTAATTCATTGTAATGTAATTCATTTGCATTACAAAACGCAAGCAATCAGATTAAAAGTGATGCCAATATGTAGCTGCAGTGTGAAAGCAGCCTGATAGAATTCGTCACTTACAGGGCGTTCCTGACCTCCATCTTCATCTTCTGTTTGGGCGTACGGTCACCATGGCGAATAACAGCAATAACACAACGCAGCTCCATCCTTCAGACAAGAAGGCATGTTTAAAAGCAACAACACACATAGTAAGAATTTAATTCTACCTCATTGGTTTTAATAATCTTGAATCCACAATAAAAGCTTTGAGATATAAATATATCCTTAGGACAAGAATGGTGCACCCACATGGTTCCTGAGGTAGTGGGGACAATAGGGATGTCTTCTGCTTCCATAGGGATCGACCAGGGAATGTGGAGTTGAGGAGCCAGCTCTCGCATCACCATGTTCCTAAAGGAAAGACATCAAATGTGAGCTGAAATATCTAGAAATTACCTTATACGACAGGAATGATGAATAATGACACCATTGCATTCTATAGAGCTGCTCTGTAGTTGAACTGAGTTCACCTTATAACTAATGAACTTTGTGACATTCACCCTGCTAAAGAACTCAACTGAATCAAAACTGGACTAAACTGAACTGAATAATGACACTATTGTCTTTTTAGAGCAGCTTTAGAACAGAAAAAGCATTAGTTTCATAATTAAAGAACTTTGTTACATTAATACTATTATTTTCTTGTTTATTACTGCTAAGCTGATTTAAAACCATCTGAATTGCATAAGGCGCTACATATATTTAAAAAAAACGTGTTGTTTTCCTGGTCTTTACTGGCTCAAGCTGCCAAGTATTTAGCAGGTTTAGCTTGGTGGTCAGTTAAAAAGTGCCTTAACAGGCTAGGAGACCAGTATGCCAGTTTAGACTAGTTTACTAGTCAACCAGTTTAAATTTGTAACAGATTAGATTTCAAATGAACAGAAATAAATGTTAAAAAAAGAAAGAAAAAAAAGGTTAGTTTAGTGTATTGAATTTACACACACAAAAAAAATTATATATATATATATATTTGACAATATCCCCCCCCAAAAAATTAATAATGTGGATAATTACAAAGAGACAACAAGTAACCAATTTAGTAAAATATTATATTTTGATGTACAACACCCCAAAAATCTTAGTTTTTGTAGGGAAGATGAGATTTTCCACAGACAAAACAGCAACCCAGCCTCACCTACCCCAGGACTTTGGCACAATCATCATAGTACTTCATGGAGTTCTTTACAAAGCTGAAGCCATTGACATCACAAACGAAAGAGTGACCGTTTGCTCGAAGGAGGTCAAAACCACAGACTGTTTGCTGGTTAGGAAAGACATTACGAGACAAAAAAACAGCATTTTCATTATAATTACTAACCTGCAGCTACTGACAAAA
Source organism: Enteromius fasciolatus (assembly GCA_032361145.1). NCBI lineage: Eukaryota > Metazoa > Chordata > Actinopteri > Cypriniformes > Cyprinidae > Enteromius > Enteromius fasciolatus. Next base: position 8,176,303 of record JAUMHR010000090.1, on the reverse strand, counting down.
CTGTTTTTCTTTGGCAAGACTCACCTTAAATGCAAGACACACTTTTCTGGCCACAAGCTTCTCCATTGCAGTGAGCATCACAGGATAGCGGATCTCCTTCCCCTCACTGTCTCTCTCCACTTTCCCATCCAGAGCAGGAGACTTACGGGCTTCGGCGTGAGCGTAATCAGGTCCGACTGTGTAAACCTACAACATCCATCAACAATAAACAAACAACCCAGCCCCCACAAACACTAGTGTAGGCACGAAAAAACAGGTTTACCTTAACATCAGTGCCATCTGTGGGCATGAACTCCTCGTAGATGTAAGATCCAGTCTTACGCACGGTGCTTTCAGGAGAATACACACTGCTCCGACTGCCGATCTACAGAGGACAAATTGAGCTCCACACCAAACACATCTAAAATTATTAGCAGTTATTAGTGCTGTACCTTTCTGAAGAGACGCTGACTACCACCGCCGGCAGAGGTTGGGTAATAGATGTAGACATTATGGTCCTCAGCAGAGACAGGCTTCTCCACAAATGGTTTGTGAAACACTTCCCCATTCACTTCCACATGGTCCTCACTCTCCACCAGGTTACATTCTGATGTCGCAAAGTCAAAATGTCACAATCTTTCGCAACACAGAGAGTATTTATGTACACACTGTGAAGAACTTAAAATGCAGTTCATCCAAAAAATACAACACAAGGGAAAGTATATTAGAGACATATGATGTTGCGAAAATATCTTAATGTGTAAAAAAAAAAAATTTTATAAAAAAAAATAAAAATAAAAAATTGCAATACTGATTTAAACCTCTTTTCTTGGGTTGTAGTGTTTATTAAATAAAATATTACTACTTCAAAAATGAGTATTCAATAACAGCAGTAATAATAATAATTAGAGCTGTCAAAAATAACGCGTTAACGACGTTAGTTATTTTTTGTCGTTAATTAGGTGAATTTTTTTTACGCATTTCACGCATGCGCAGTGTGACAAATTATTTGTCAGGAAAGTGGAACAACAATTGCCTCGGAGTAACTGCACTTTGCATCAGTGACACGTGGGTACTGAAGTCTTTTAAGCTGGCTGTATTAAAAACTGAGGAGCGTCATTTTGCGGAGGCTTGTAAAAAACAGTTCCTGTCTGTTGCGCGTAAGTGGGGGCAAAACGACAACCATTGGAACTGACAGTGCACGCGACATGGTTGCCGCAATTCACAATAGTTTCGGCGCCGAGTCTATTTTGTCTATCTACAATCGGCGCTGCTTCTGCTCTGCATACTGCGATGCTTACGCGTGCAGTGTGAAACCGGCGTAAAGGTAAAAGATTGCTCTCATTGCAAAGACAAATATTATGGTATGTTTCAGCTTGATTTAAACCACCATTATTCGGTTAATAAACAGACATATTATCAAAATGATGTATCTGTGTCCTGTTATTTATCTTTTGGTATGCATTTCAGGGAAAAAAATGGTTAGGATTCAGGTGTAGTTGCAAATATTGATCATGATTAATCCACTGAAAATCCTGATTAATTTGATTAAAAATTTTATCATTTGACAGCCCTAATAATAATATAATAATAATAGTTGTATTTTATAGTATAGCAGCAGTAAAATGACAACATTAATACTTGTTTAAAAATTTTTTTAAAATTAAATAATAATAATAATAATAATAATAAAAACAAGATTTATTTTCAAAGTAAAATTTTTTCTCCAAAGTAATAATCTTTACCTTCTGGTCTGTCGGGGTCGCGGTTTAACACTGCATAGCGTGGAAGGTCAATGCCCTCTTCCTGTAGAATCCTGTACACTTCCCTCCTAAAGCCATGAACATACACTGTATGTCACAGTCAACTCTCAAAACAATGTTTACATGTCGAGAATATTTTAGAGAATGATTTACCACACCTGTCTTGAATGAAATACTGCATATTGAGGTCGTTGATAAGGAGGGGGTTTCTTAGTTTGGCATAACTTACTGCTTTGTCAAGGGGAAATCCTTCAAAATAAGAAAATAAATATTGTATCCATTTGCAAGAGTTAGCATCCAATTTTTGAGTCGTCAGTTTTTGACTTTTTTTTTTTTTAAAGGCTGTATTTATTAATTAAAATGAATATTACAATTTAAAAGAACTGCTTTCTTTTTTAATTAGATTATTAAATGTGATTAATTTCTGTTTTGAAGGCAGCTCTAATAAAAGACAATATGGCAAGCTGATTGAGTGTCTGATGTCAGATACCTTTGGAATGGAAGGAAATGAGGCAGTCACACAACGGCCACTTCTCCACCGGTTCATTGAGAATAACCTCCTCTGGAAAAATGACCACAGTGATGTACTCAAACTTACAGAGCCTCTCCAGAATCTCAGTCATTGGTTTGGATTTCGATTTCTTCATCATGGAGCAGATCCCCACCACAACCTGACGTTCTGACTAAAGGGAAAAGATATCACCTGAGCATCAGTTACACATTAAAAAAAAATAAATAAATAAAGCTTTCTCAAACTAGTTTTTGTACCTGATCCTCATCCTCCTCCTCCCCGTAATGTCCTGAGATGTTCCTCATGTCTGTGTCATCCAGCTCTCTGCTTTCTCCACCGTCGCTTCCAATCAGGAACCGGGGAATTTCGCTGTTGCACATCCCCTGTCCACTTGACTTCGACATTTCTGTCGAGTCTCTGTCAAACAGCCAAATTCCCAGCACACCATCGCTTGCTGAAGCTCAGTGGTGGAAACATTAGACAGACGAGGTGCGTAATACAGTCAGATGAGGGTCCAGAAGTGAATTAATGCTGAAGTGGTCTTAGAAAACGACAGCGCGTTTAATCCTTAAAGATTTGGTGTCATCCTACTAAATCCAGGGACATGTTGTGAGCTAAACCTGATCAGTTTCTCACAAAAAAAAATCCATTCCTTTTCTTATCTGCAATGAAGAGCCAACAGACAATATATGAAAAACAAATACTTTGTAATTATGCATTAAACTGATAAAAACATGACAGTAAAGACATTTAACATTTCAAATGCTGTTATTTCGAGGAGTATAGCTTAAATATAAATATTGTTTATTCAGCAGCAAATCAGCATATTAGAATAATTTCTGAAGGAAAAACTGGAAGTAATGATGTTGAGAATTCAGCTTTACAACCACAGGAATAAATTTATCATTTAAAATGTATTTTACAATTGTAAACAAAAATGCCATTTATTTTAAATTGCAAAAATTTTACTCAATAATACAGCTTATATCAAATAAATATAGCATTAGTGAGAATAGGGAACTTCTTTATTATAAATAAATAATGTTTGAATCGTAATGTGAAATCATACAAACAGTGTAAAAATATCGTAATGTATTCATGGAGCATTATTAAATACCTTGGTAGCTTTGAACTAATGAACTTCCATTGGTTTAGGTTAATGATAATTCATAGATTATTAATGTGCATTGTTCATTTTCTTTTAATGTGAATAAAGACTTGTTAATTTCCAATGCATAACTAGCATATGCTCAATTTACATTAACAACAGTTACTTATGCTGGGGGTGTGGGATTCTGTTCATTATTTAACAACAGCTATTGCATTAAAGGTGCTCTATGCGATGTTATGCTTGCTTGCATGTATCCATACATAACCTTATTCTAAAGTGCTAACACTTTTTTTGTACCACATTTATTCA
>JAUMHR010000090.1:8150233-8160967 GCA_032361145.1 Enteromius fasciolatus | reverse complement strand
AATTATTGCAACATAACAGAAACCAACCACAACACAACAAAACTATCCCAACACAATGAAACTATCGCAACATAACAAACAAGCCACATCAAAACTAAATAATCGCAACATAACAGAAACATGCCACAACACCACGAAATTATAGCAACATAACAAGCCACAACACAACGAAACTATCACAGCACAACGAAATTATCGCAACACAACAGAAACATGCCACAACATAACAAATAAGCATAGCACAGTGGAAACAACACACCGAAATGACCAAAAAGCAATATAATATTAACACATTTTTTCCCAGTTTAATATAACTTTCAAATATAGGCCTATTACTTGGAATATTATGTTTGAAACCCCAGCTTAAAAACCTCTGGACTACAGACAGCTGAAGCTGTTTCTATTTTAATAAAAATCTTGTCTTCTCCAGCACACAGACAGAAGAAGGTGGAACTAATGCAGCCTTGTAACACAGAGTACCCCGGCTTCATGTACGACACGTCCATCAGAGAAACCAACAGCATCATCAAATGTGGCCGTTGTCAGAAGTGAGTCCATCAGTCAGACTGCCTTTAGATTGGTGGGCTTGTTCCAGTAACAATTTGTCAACGTCTCTCTCTTTCTCTGTCATGTTTTAGGATGTTTGTCCTACAGCAGGTCCCTAACAGTAACCTGGTCATGCTGGTGGTCCAGGCCGACTGTGACTGCTCCAGACAGTACGCTCCCATTACACTTGCGCCCAGAGAGGTTAAATATATCCTTCCATGATGATGAATTTCTTGTCTTTAAAATGTGGTTTGGTTAAATCTTGTGAAACTGAGGTCTTCTTAACTCCTTTGAACATAATGCCACGGTTAAGTGCAACAGAATGAAATCTCAGAAGATTCGCAGACGACCAGAGTCTTGTCACGCATACCATCCTCATGTAAGCCCACCACAATCATATAGTGCATGAATAAGTGCATATATAAATATGTAAGGCATAATATTAAAATAAATGACTTTTTTTTTTTTTGTGTTTTTGTTCTCACAGGAAAACGCCAAGGATTGTGGTGGAGCATGTGGGATAGCAGTATCTCTCACTCTCTACTTCATGTGTTTGGCCACTTCATTGGCTCTCCACTAAATAATAAAATGTCCTTCTGCCATAAATACTGTTCAACAGTGGACCTAAGGATCACAAAACAGGACACTATGGTCAACTATGGATCTCTAGCATCAGGAATTCAACCGAAACAGGTTTATACTATGTAGTATTTGTTATTATGATTTAAAGGGATATTTCACCCAATGAAAGTGTGAGGGTGAGTAATTAATGACAGAATTAGTGTTTTTTGGTGAACTGTCCCTTTAATTTGCATCATACACAGTAGTTCTGCCTGAAAATGACACTGCACAAATGGTATTTTTCTCAGTGGGAGCTACAGCAAGAGATATAATCTTAGATTGTCTCATGTGACTTGATGTTATACATCAGATCTGCTATTCTCTTAATTTTTTATATTGTGTTTAGGATTACAATGAATGTTTCTAAACAAATATAGAGCAGTGGCAGCTAAACTGCTCTTTATTTTCATGAGGGTTACTAAATGTTTTTAATTGAGCCACATTTTCAGAAACTCTGTAATGAAAAACATTTCATATGTTGTGTGAGAAGGATACAGTTTAATAATTTTTTAAAAACGTATATACATGTGTGTTTTAGTATCTTTAAGCTTATTGATCCAAGACGAATAGTCTTTAAATATGGTTTGACAAGTGGTTGAGAAATGTTTTACGTGAATACAGAAGATAGTGAATTATGATGGATTTACTTGGTGTTTGATTAAAAGATTAAAATTTTATTGAAATTTGTTTGTATACACAAATGCCCACTTACACTATTAATATAGAATAAGTGAACTCTATAAGCCCACTTGTTATTTTTATTTTTGAGGTTTTTTTTACATTCTATTTATTGTTGTATTAACTTTATAACTCTATAAGACCACTTAAATTATTTTTAAGTTGTTTAATATTCTTTTTGTTTAAATTATTTTTAATGTTACACATAAAAACTCACACGCATACATATGTATACGCACACACAAAGTTTTTATATATATAAATCAGGTCAATAAACAAATATATATTATATATATATAAAAATATATTATAATACTATATATTACTATTTACATTTTGTATAAAAAATTATGTTGTCTTTTATATATAAATAAAATGTAAAAAAGTATAACACAAAGACAGCACTATAAAGGCCAGAAACATTATTTATTGAACACTTACTGTTCTGACAAATAAATATGACAATAAGAGCACTGATGTCCGATATATTCATCACTGAAGTGAAGTGCCAATAACATTAAAATGGGCGACTGTTTCATAACAGATCTTTTTGGTTTTGGACAATTTTCCTTTTTTAGCATGTTGACCAAAACTGAGAAATTAGCCAACATTCATTGCATGACTTTGCAGCTAAAAATGGAATCGTATGAATATCCTTTATCACAAGTACAAAGTGACAGAAATGCTTCTTTGTTCTAAAACGGGACACGTGGTATCACAGGAACCGGATTCCAGCCCCAAACTGCACACCATCACATATCCTGAGAGACAAAATATCGGTACATTACAAATTGTAGAAGAATAACACAAGCGCACATATGTATTTGTAACTGATTGTCTACCTGTCTCCGCTCTGGACACCCATGGGAATGCAATAGTTGAGCTCCAGCCGAGCGATGTTCCCTAGACGCAACACAATACCTGCTCCATAAGACCAGCGGATACATTCAGCCAGCTTGCTCAGGTGTGCCCGGGGTCCTTCCCCTAGTGTACGATTTCAATTATAGCAACAAATTAATTAAAAACTTCAGGAAAAATAAAACCATTGCAGCTTTCTTTATCTCACCATAGTTGAGGTTACACAGGTTCCCGGCATTGAGGAAGAAATGTGTCCTGAAAAGATCTCCGAAGCCACCTCTACCTGGCCTGAATGGGAGAGGGGTGTACAGATGAAGCCCTCCAGCCCAATATGCCTCCCCACCGAGATAATCGCCTGTCATCAAAGTGAGAAAACAAACCTTAGTTGTGAATATTGAGATACTGAGCTTCACTGAGAGTCAGAGTCAGTTACCTTCACTCTGAGGGCCGATGCTGTACATGCTGAAGCCCCTCACACTGGTCGGACCACCCAGATAAAACCTAAACACACGTTTGAATACAAAAACAGCATTACTTTGTGTGTTTGTGGGCTATTTTTATTAATGACTGGGAATTGTCTAACCTGTCAGCAATACACGAGGGTTTGTTTCCAAGCGGAAGCAACATACCGCCCCACAGAGAGGTAGAGAGCACCTACAAAGAGAAGAAAATAAGCACACAGAACCCTCCAAGACTGTTAAAAACATTTTTGTTGAAATCAAATAATTAAAACTAAACTTATTTTGAGTGCAGAAACAAATACTTATTAGATTTTTTTTCCATTATATTAATAATTATTATTATGACTCTATTTTTTTTTAGGTTGAACATTTACTAAATTAAATTAACTGAAATAATATATATAAAGTCTACATATTTTCAGTTAGTTTGAAGTTGGAGTACCACAACTACTAAAATTTGAATAAGTACTATAATAGTATACTAACAGTACTAATATAACACCACAATAAAGAAACATAAGCAATAGTTTCCTCCACAGCATCTCACCGAATCCCAGAACAGAGTCTTGTTGAACTGAATCTCGAAGTCTTCCTTCAGGAAACTGACATCTCCTCCAGTGTAACCTGCCAGTTCCTAAAAGACCATAAAAATGAAGTAAATCATGACGGTACTGGAAAAACCATTTCTTATAAGCACAACAAATGATTCAAACAAACCTGGTTGATCTTAAATAAGGCACCTTTTCTTGGAAGAATGGTAGAATTGCGTGTGTCGATGACCATGGTGTGCTGTGAGGGAAATATCATGCATTTAAAATCATACATCTATGAGTGTAATGAGATCTACGAGGTTTTAGAGAAGAAACATACGGAAAGTGAGGACTTAAGGGAATGGCCACTCTCCTCCCTGACAGCGAAGGAGGCCGTGCGAGCCAAACAGCCCAGCTCTCTCCACACACCCTCCCACTTCAAAGTGTGATTTGTCCTCCAGATGGGGAACTGGTGATTATAGACCAAACAATCAACAAATAAATGAGATAATATCTTACACACATATAGTTAAACTTTTGACTTTATTGGCCAGACACAATATACCAAGCGCACAGCAAATAAGCAGAGATAATGCTCATCAGGTGCAGGTGATCTACTTACAACACCTTTAAATAATAGCGCACATACCGGTAATTTGAAATGTGCAAATGTTAGTAAATTGCATTGCTTGATTATTTTAATACTCTCCTCCCATATTTAGCATCTGAAAGCGAAACTTCTAGAAATGCATATTCGTTAAGTTCAGACGCAAAAATACCCGCACCTTTTAGTGCTTATTTTTTACTGCGTGTCTAAATCCAGCCAGTATTGTTTTAACGCCAAAAAATAAGAGTTTGTGCAGGCACAAGCTGTAAATCTAAATTAATAATGACATGATATTTGGTTTGTTAAAGAGAAAATAAATGGAAAAATTAGATCAAATAAAATACAATATTATACAAATTTAAATTACTGCAATATTATTAAAACAAACGGATTTTAATAAAATAAATACTTTACACTGAACTCTGTGGAGACCCCTCTGTCCGTTTCTCTGAGTGAGCTCCAAGGGAACTGGCCCGTGACTTTATACAAGTTAATGGCAAAGCTGAAACAACCACAGAAACATTATTACTATAAATCTTTTAATCACAAAAATTCTGTGCATGTTAAAATTCAGTCATTATTTCAAAAGGTTGATGAATGTTGGGGTAAAGTTTGGGTAGGACATATAGAAGATTTTGACCTTTTTTATTGTGAATATGCTTATGTTGTCATTGTCATAAACAATATTGGCTAGTTGCTTATTCTAGACATTAACTGGACTAAAAGATATTTGTTGTAGCCAACATTGGTTTGTAGTTCAAACCAATCAAAATTTAAACTGAAATCTTCACCACCAGGCCAAGAAACATACTTGCGCTCAAAGTGTCCGGGCTGGGGCTTAAAGAATGACAAGCCATATGAGGTTTCCTTAGTCCCATAAGAGAACTGGAAAGTCAGCTTCTCTGCACGGCCAAAAACATTGGGCAATTTCAGACCCAGCACCTGAAATGAGAACCAGAACAATACTTCTGTAAATAATTTTGGTTTTTAATATAGACACACGGCCAACAGTGACAATGCAGGAGTCTGTAGCTCACCATGCTTCCCTCGTTGTTCCCAACCATAGTGTTGTAACTTCCTGTCATTCTTCTCAGCTCCTTCACCTCAAAAGTCACATCTAGTCCATTCGGCAGCGCGTCAGTACCTGATGTTTTGAGAGGAATTCAGACTTTGATTCATCACTTTCATTATTAGTTATTTACCACAGGCTTATTATTTGTTGTACCTTCAGCAGTGTCAATGACAACTTCCACATGTCGGAATATCCCCAGACGCAAAAGTTTCTGTCTGGCCTCATGGGACTTCTTCATTACCTGTAAAATAATTGTAAAGACGTTTAATAATAGTTTAAATATAGTAAAAAAATATTGAACACAATTTAGTTTGGGCTATGTAGTATGTAACACAAAACAGTGTTGTTTATCCGCAAGCAGAATCTATGTAAAGTGATACTCACATCAATCAAGTTTTTGGCACGGAAAACATCGGCGATCTCATATGTTAGAAGGTCTTCCTTTGTTCTTCCAAGACCATCGATGTGCACATGTTGTACTACAACCTAAACAATTGAAATACAAATGAAAACACCAGTACACCTGGTACAAAACCACATGTATGTACAAGCAGCATATAGAACAATCACGTAAAATCCATCTCACGTCTTTATTTTCAAGAACTTCCTGTTTCTCTTCATGCTCTGGTTCTCCTAGGTCCATGTCATCTGCTTGAACCCCCAGCTCAGGTCCTTGCATAGGAAGGGGGTCCAGACTCTGGGTCAACAGATATGTAAAAGTGAGCAAGTTATAGTATTCTTAGGCATATTACGTTATTATATAAAGCATGCTCAGAGATCCTGATACGTCTCATAAATTATTAACACGGACAATGTGTAAAACTAGAACAGATTTTAAAAAAGTGCGCATAAGTATTGTATGACAGCACTAACGTTAGTTTGTTAGTATCCAATGCTATACGAGTCTGTTTAAATGAGATTGGGCGTTTATATGTGCAAAGACGATTTATTATCTATAAACAGTTAATCTGGATTTATGTGGAGTAATGTTACTAAACGTCTTCCAGAACTCGGCCTGTCATTCAAATACTCTGTTCAGAGGTCATTCCTTTAGTATCTCCGACAACTCTGGAAAATGCTCTTACCCTGGCATGCACGGTCCCCATGTTCAAAACAAATTTTACATTCAAATGTCCCCAGTATTATAATAAACACAGTTCAGTTAAATACAGAACTATCCGCGGTCTGTCTCTGGCACACTACAACACTCTCCCGGTGGCCGCCATGACACTTGGTAACCACGCCCATCGGGAATGATGATTGGCGGAGGAGGACAGAACAACTACGTCATGCTCGTCACTATTTTCCCTAGAAAATATGAAGACAAATTTACGCTCTATATCCTTCGGTCCTATCGCTTTTGAAAAATATAAATTGTGCATTTATTCGCTTTTTTAGCAGAACATTGTGGACAACATGATTACTGGTTGGTTACGCAATCCAGGAGGCGGAGCCAACTCCTGATTGACAGCCAGTTGCTAGACATATCCATGGAAACAGCAAAGCGTCCTCGACTGGCTACAGAGGTGTTGTGCTGAAGTTAAGTTGAAAAACGACTGTGGAAATACGAATTTAACACAAGAATGCATCCGAGGTCGGCTGTGGAGAGTTGGGTTAGTATGAAGAAGCTTTACTAATTATATCATTTCTAAATTAAAAATTGGCAGGTTGAACTGCCAAGGAAATAGGATCTGGACGCTACATTTCCTAAATAAAAAAGGGTTAAAATAAGTTAAAACATTGTATTTTATACATTATAATATATTAAAATAGGTTATATGATAATTAAAAAAATGTCAATATTGTATTTCACAAAAGCTTTAATATTGGTTACATTCAGGTGTCACCTTCCAAACAGATGCCTCACATCTCAAGCCATATAGACCTGAGGCCAATGACACAAGGCCTCACCATCATCCCCCGAGCTAAGAGTGTGTCTCGGATCTCCTCAGGAGAATTCTCAAGGAGGAACACAATCAAGTCTGACTCTGGTATGGTCTATGCTGTTTATTTTCTTGATAAAGAGGGGAAAGCTTGTTGTTGAGGAGATTTCTTTTTTTATAACTTCTTCTTCACAGCCTCCTCTGTGCAGTCAGTGGCAGATGAGAATCTTTCTTTGGTGGACATTGAAAACCTACTCTTGGAGAGAATCAAGGACAAAAAAGAGGACTTGAAGGCTGCTTTTGAAGCTTTTGACCAGGAAGGTGACAAAGCTGTCACCAAAGGAGAGTTCAGACGTGTAGTCGAGGGGTTTCTTGTTCCACTTACTGAATCTCAATTTGAGGGTCTGTTAGCAAAGGTGTGTTCATTTAGAATTACATATTGTCATATTGTGGTACTTCTGAAGAACCTTTCTGTTTCACAAAAGGTTCTTTGTGCCAAAAAAGGGTTTTCAGATTTTAAAAAGCTAAGAAAGTGATGGTTCTTTAAAAAAACATTTGACTGAATGGTTGTTTGTGAAACCAAAAATGGTTCTTCTATGGCATCACCTTTATTTGAGTTAAGCTGTGAATTTTTTTTTCATATTATTTACTTCATATTTTCACTCATTAACTTCAGTGCAATATTTGTATTAGATTGACTTTAGAGAAAATGGAACAATTTCGTACATGAGGTTTCTCAGAAGATACTGCAACATTTCATCTGCAGTGGGCAGGTAATGCATGTTTTTGTAGCTATTTTCTCAATGATTAGATTTCCTTCACACTCCCAAATGTTTGGGTTTAGTAAGATATAAGGATTCTCTAACCCAAGCTATTTGATCAAAAATACTGTAAAACTAACAATAATGTGAAATATTGTTAAACTGTTTATGTTTTAAATCTTTTTTTTAATTTGATGCAAAGCTGAACGTTCAGCAGCCAATATTCCAGTGTTACATGATCCTCGAGAGATCATTATAATATTCTGATTTAGTGTTATTATAAACATTCATATAATTAAAGGTTAAAACAGTAACCATGGTACATTTAAAAACTTTTTACTGTCACTTCTCATCCATTTAATGTGTCCTTGCTAAATTCTAGTGCATGTTTTGACAATAGCAAAGTTTCGGGAGGAGCAGTAATCGAATTAATCGCAGCTGCTTCTAATTTCCTAATCTAGCTCCTCGTTAAGACCACCCAATCACATCCTCCGTACCTACTATAAATAGGCCCATCTCCCTTTCTTCCGCATCTCGCTCTTTCGCATCCCTCCTCCTCCCCTTTCTCCTCCCTTAGTTCCTTCTTTCCTCTGGGGGGGCAGCTGGAAGCCGAGCCGGGCGCCGAACCCTTGCCCTTGCTAGGGCTCAGACCACCAGGGTTCGGAGCTCGCCTCTCTGCCAGCTCGCTCCGCGCACAGCACGCCAAATCTGCTTACAACTATTAATTAATGAGAAGAGCGAACTCGTGAAATAATAATTTCTTTAAATCTAAGTTTCAAACAGTGTATAATATTTCTTTATATATTCAATATATCATTTCTTAACAGACTGCCATGCAGGAGTGGAAGTTACAGAAACTTGTCACTTGGAGAACTACAGTGTCGTCTGAAAGAGAAGGTGCAGAGTACAGCATGGTATGAATAATATATAAATACTAACCTGTTGGTATTAGTGTGTAATATATGTGATTCTCACCATTTCAGATTGGAGGCAATTTGAAAAACATCACCAGGGCTTTTCGGCTGTTTGACTACAACAGCGATGGGCAGATACAGCAACATGAGCTGCGTAAAGTCCTAGAGGGATACTGCTTTCCCATGAGTCAGCCGGAATTCCACAGGTCCTGGTTTTTTAATTTCATGGAACCGTCCTGAAGTATTATTGTTATTCCCAGAATGCTAATTGTTTTGTGTATACTGTATGCCTTCTCTTTTAGACTATGGTCACATTACTGTGTGAATAATTGTGACACAGTATCTTACAAGGAGTTTCTTGAGAAGCTTGGTGTTGATTGTGAAAACCATAGAAAAATTGCACCGGATTCTATACAGCTGGGTACAGTCATATGAAAACAATTACTAATTTTGGCATCAGATTACATGATCAGCTGAATCAGAATAAAATATAGCCTGACTTACACCTGCTTTCAGCACTGAATTGGGATGCTGTCAGTCATGCTACAACAAGGCCTAAAAGTAAGACGAGCATAAGGGCTTTTTCAAGCAAATCCAGGGACACCTTGGATGAAGTCCAGACCAGGTTTTTGAGCAAAGTGAGTACGACAGAGATAATTTTATCTAAAACATATGAGAATTTCATTAAAATGATTTTGCTGTTTTAATTTACAGATCAAGAAGAATTATAGCCTTGTTGAAAAAGCTCTGCAGACATTTGACATCACAAACAGTGGGTTTGTCTCTCAAGAGGATCTCAAATCAGTCCTCAGTAATTTCCTCTTCCCCATGGATGATAATATCTTCAAGGAGTTATTGAACAGGTATGAGATATTAAAATACCGTTTATGTATCCCCCTGAAAGCAACTCATAAATTCATCTAGTTGATTTATTGTCACAGATTTGGAGTAAACAGCACAGAGCCTGTGCAATGGAGAATATTTCTTGGATTGTTCAAAGACGACATAACTGTGCAGTACGTCGACTATAAAGTTTTGTTAGTCTCAGTTTTCTGTGCATGTACAAGTATCTTTGATTATGCATATATTTATGCCTCAATCAGGAAAGATTCTGTTCCAGCAACTCCAGACACATGCAGTATTGAAGCAATTCTACTTAACTTACGTCAACATGTTTTTGATAATCAGTCTCTTCTGACAGAAGCCTTTCTGGACTTTGATAAAGTGAGTATAAGTTGTAAACTATGCAATTCAAATCACAGCTATTCATAATAATGATAACTATTTCTGTAGGACAGAACAGGGCTTATTAGTAGAAATGAACTACGCAGGGCTCTGGAGACACTCAGCTTCTATCTCAGCGATGAGCAGTTCACCGCTCTTGCTGTATTCTTGGATGTGGAACATACAGATGCCATAAATTACCAACAATTCCTGAACTTCCTCCATCACCAAAGACCAGTCATGGTATTATTACCCATATTGTAATATCCAAGGTCACATTTTACCTTAAAAAAAGATAAAAATGAGAAAAAATAAATAAATATTGCATGAAGTAAATACATTTTATTATTAGGACTTGAATTGTGACTTTATTTTAGGACAATCAAGCTTATTTGACCCTTTTCACAATACTGCAATATGGAAATTTTGATTGCTAAACAAAAATACAATTTTGAGCTCTCACACATAAAAAAAATGAAATACTAAATTGTATTATAATATTAATTATATATTAAAATAATAAGAATAATTATAAAATATTTAGAAAGACAATACAGAAATTAGGAGAGTCCAAAACTG
>JAUMHR010000090.1:8084085-8109252 GCA_032361145.1 Enteromius fasciolatus | reverse complement strand
ATATATAATGTTTAGGATTTCTTTCTGGAAAACAAGACAAATACATTGTTGTAGGGCACATATCCAAACCTGATTTGACGTAGTCTTCCAGTTTGGATTTTATTATTTCTCTATGTAAATACTCTCCAGTTATGCAAAAGATGTGAAACATTTGTGTACAAAGTGTCGCAAATTTGACTTGAAAACTGCCAGAGACATACAGTAAAAGACTGTTTATAGCTTATATAAAGCACACGTACAAGAAAACTCTTAAGTCACATACCATCGATATGCTTCTTCCTTTTGATCCAAACAAAGACTGCGATCAGGAGCAGTAGAAGGATGGACACAGACACGCCTCCTGTGATCAGTATCCTGTAGTCCTGGTCTTGAGCCAATACCACACGACCTAGGATCACAGATGATGTGGCCTGCTTCCACTACAATGGATACACAAACGACTTCAAGTTATTTCCAGTAAATATAAGTGACCGGATATATTTCAGCACTGTTTTTTTTGTACTATTATTTTGGGAGTATTTCATGCCATTTCATAAAGATAACCTAAATAACAATTATACCGAATTTTAATATAATTTAATATAAATTATTTTGGCAAATATTTTAAATAACAATACATACATTATCCAAAATAAAAGTAAAATTTTTAAGCATCCTCTTCCAGTAAATTTTCTGTTGGCTTAATTGGCACAAATAGGCAAGCGCACATGCGAAACTACAAGCAGGGAATCTTCATGCCGTCACATCTGCGGCACATTTGCTTCAGATTTCATACTCGTCAAAGTGTTTACATTTGAACCTCCAACATCACAACAATCCATCTAGAAACATCCTCAGGGAGTGTTTACGCACAGAGAGAGGGCTTCACTGGTCATAAAGCAGCATGGTAAAATGAAACACACATCCACTGCAAGCTGGAGGGGAAATTGGATCAGAGATAGAGCCTCTCTTATGTGGCGCAGTATTATTGAGTTTGGGCCGAGATGAGTTTTACCGCACCGTATTGTGATGGGGTCAGATTAGAGCATCGTGTCTCACGCACCCTGTCCGTCTCTCTCCGACAGATAAGCACTTTATGCTGAGGCCAACATTTCCTTGATCTCCGCACCAATCATATCAGACTGTCTGGGGCCAGAATAGTGGCAGAAACGTTTTTTTTTTAATGCTCTTGTTGAGCTAATGGTGACCAGAAAGGAAATACAAGGACAGCATCTTATCAGGTGGAGCCTGATATATAAAAATTATAATATGAACACCTTTGAGGAAATTAAAGTAATCCTCATTTCCAAGAGGAATATGTGTTCAGGAGCTAATCTGGAAACTATCATGATTTGGCAACCTAGAGGCCTTTACGAAGATCAGAAATAGCTTGTGTTTGCTAGTTTGAGAGTCTGCTGGAACAAGCAGGGCAGAGCTGGCTGGCTTACGAGTGGCTCTTATGCAGGCCGGTCTGGACTGGAGTGGTCTGAAGTGGAGGAGAGAATAAAAGAGTCTCGTACCTCCACCTCCAGCTCTTTAGCGGCGGACTGGAGCTCCATGGGTACGGTGCATTCAAGCGTGTTGCCCACCAAAGTGACACTCTCACAGGTCCGGTTCGAAACTCTCAGCACTTCACCGTTTTTCACCGCCTCTTGATTCACAGGGGGAACCTGCGGGGGGAAATGTGAGAAACAGAAAGGTTTAAATTGTTGTCTTTATATTGCCCCATGACTGAGTGTGTATATGGGGCGTATAGATTGTGGAGCGTCTACCCCTCTAAACCCAGCCAGCTCTGGGGTTCGGAGCAGAGCAGAAGGCAATAAAGACAGCGATCGCATTCCTCACATGACAGCCTGGGCTTTACAGATTGGACACACTCCACTCCTGCACCTGTTACCATACAGCACCGGCCAGCATGAGATCCAATGCGAACAGACGCACATACACTTACACTTAAGACCACGCTCCCAGAGGAGATCACAGCCATTCACAAAAAGCCAAGGATCACTGCTTAAAAATGTGGGGTTTGTTTTAGATAATCAGCAAGCATCAGAATTGTGATATATAAAGTGGGCATGACACATTCAGGCACATGTTTAAATAGCAATGATAATCTCCAGAAAAAAATGAATGTAATTAGAGGGCGATCTAGACGGAATTTAGCGGGGTCCAAAAGTCAGACCAAAAGCAAACCTGACATGTGAAAGTCACATCAACTTATCACTATAGTTCTGCACAAAAACAGAACTTTAGTGATCCAGAAAAGCAAAATAAAACAATAATGTTACATATATATATATATATATATATATATATATAATTTAACATATAATCAAAAAATGACCATATAGCAGATGTTTAGTTAAAGTCTTTAAAGCAAGTTTTACAGACATACTAAGACACACACACACACACACACACACACACGTGTCCATGGACCACAAAATCATATAAAAAAGTACATATACATATACATTTACAAGAGTATTATTTGCAAACACCAGGAAACTTTCACTTTGAAAAGATGTGCTAGCTGAGAGGAGTTTCATCAAAGCTGACTAAAAAAAATCAATGGACAATTTTGACAAATTTCATGAACCTGCGATACCCTCTTCAGGGAGTAGAAGGAAAAAAAGCTGAAACTTTTTCACAGAACTTTGCAAAAGCAGTGCATTACAGTGGTGAGGGAAAAGCTTTATGTTTTGCGTGTAATCAGATTCATACAGTTTATGATCATAAAAACAGCAACAACCTTTGTCAGGCATCTGCATTGTTATCTGAGGAGATTACTAAGATTAAACAAGTGTTTTTTTTTAAAAAACATGAATTGTAGAGTTACCTGCTTTTGCCAAAAACAAATGTTGTAGTTGAATATATCTGCTTTTCTATAAAACACTCTTTTAATAGGCAAAAAACCCATACCCCATACTGTTTTATTTTGTAAATTACCTGTATTTGTTTATGATATTACTACTTAAAAAAAAACAAAAAACCCAACAATAAAAAAGTGTTTTTTTCTGCAAAGTAACACTTCATATATACATTGTGTGTACAGTAAAATCTATGAAATAATACATTAATAAATAAACGATTGATTTAAAAAAATGACCACATCCAGGCAAACTCCACTGGCACTAGTAACACTCACAATCTCTGACATTGTGATAAACCCCTTGAGCATCAGCAGTGCTGCCAAGTGCAATTTTATTTCCCTAAAGCAGCCCTTAAGTATCAAGCTGCAAAATCTAAACAAACAGACTGCATGGGAATGAAAGTGCATGATCTGAGTGATAGGGCAGTTTAATGACAATTAAGCTAAACTGAGCCTGCTGTTGTGCCCATTATTGAATATATAGTGGCTTTAAATGAGACCGAGCGGTACACAAGTCTTAGTGTGTCTGTGTGTGCATATTTGAGTCTCGAGAGGGGTACAGGGGGATTTGATGCTGAGGTCTCGCATGGGAAGAAAAAGCGGAATCTCACGCGACCCCTCTAACCCCTCCTCTTCACAACAGCTGCGTTTGACTATTGAGTGGCGCTTTCAGGAAAAAAAGTCTACTCTTATATTTCATTGTTAAAAATGCTTTTTTTTTGTTTTCACCAGCCTACCCTCACCAGAGCAAAGGATCTCACAGTCAATGTGTCAGAGGCTGTAACCTTCAGGGGACAAAAACAATGTGAAAGATGGAGGTGCACTATGGGAAACAAACTTAACTTCCTGTTTTGTTTCCTTCCAACTCAATAAGCAATATGAATCACTCTGCGTATGCATGTCTCACCTTAATCTCCAGAATGTTCTTGTTGCCTCTCGGTGTAACTGTGGGTTTCTGAAACTCCTCGAACTTTGGGTCTTCAACATACAGTAGGTCATACTGATCAGTGGAGAAGCCATCTAACACAAAGGTCATTTTTGTGGCAACTGGAGGCTGAACACTGAGGCCTTTCAGGGAGGGTGTGATACAAAGGATATTTCGCTTATCTTCATCGAGACTGCAGGTCTAGGCAAAGAAAATGACAAACACAAATATTAGCCATCTCTGTCATTACAAGTCAGTGCCGAGGCATGTTAGATTCTTTTGTCTGGCCAAATCACTTTATCTTTGGTTTGTTTAGGAGCACAGCATTTTCATGTGTAATCATACAGGCTTTATTATTTATGGCCTTGTTTTCTCAGAGGTCAGGAGTGATTAGATATCTCAATATTAGTCCCAACAAACGATTAATCACATCCAAAATAAAAGTCTTTGTTTACATCATATATGTCTATGTGCAGTGTATATTATATATATATATATATATGCATACATGTATACATTTCTGTAAAATATGTTATGCTTATACAGTATATTAACTGTCAGGGCCACTATTGTCAAAATGAACATATGTTTTAATATAGGTTCTGATATAGGTTCTTAATATATGTGACATATATAAAATTGGTCGTTTTCCTATATTATATGTACATACATGCACATATATGTTCACCTATATATTATTAAAATATGCATACATATATGTGACATATATAAAATTAGCTGTTTTCTTATATTATATGCACATATATGTAAAATTATTAAAATATATAAAAATAACTTTTAACCCATCCAAGTGCTCAAGGGTCTCACCTCAGTCATGGTATTGAAGGTGGAGAGAGAGCTGCTTATTCATTTCCATCACCTACAATCCCTGCCGGACCTGGGACTTGAACCCCCAACCTTTACAACTTGGTTACAAGTCCAACTCCCTATCCATTAGGCCACGACCTACATGGCCTGTATGTGCACATGTATGCACCTCACTTTTGCCTATACATGCCTATACATACATGCAGCATATATATTATCATATATGTGCATATATACTGCATAAAGGTTTCATATATGCGCTTATATATTATCATATATGTGCATACAGGTTTCATATATGCGCTTATATACTGCATATAGGTTTCATATATGCGCATATATCCTCATATAGATTCTTTCCATGTGGGGATACTTAGCATAAAGTTTGGTTTGGCTATATGGTTCTGTTCTGCCCATCCATGCAGCTTGTCATGAATGAGCAGGAATGAGCAACATTAATAACCCCCCTAGGGTTAACAGAAGATAACAAGGCAGATATCATTAATGTACTTAATGGTATTTAAGTGTAACATAACTCAAGATACAGGAGTCTCATTCAGCAAGGAATATCAGAAAGCCAAGTCTTGACTGTGCGAAAGGAGGAGTTAGGGATGGAGAAGGGAAATTTGCTCCTGACCAAGGGTAAAAAGCTGCTGATTGATACCAAAAAGAGCTTATATAGGCATCCAGCAATAGGTGTAACTTTTATTTTGTATGGAGCACTACACAAAATATTAAAGTTCAGAGGCTTTCTGATGTTTCTGATGTAATGAATTTATGAAAATGACAGCTTTTGAATACCTTAAAGCCTTCATATGAAGCAATAATTCCACTATAAATTTCAAAGATTTTTTTAACCAAAAATACAGTAAAAACACTAATACTGTAAAATATTTTTTACTAGCACTTTAATATTTTAATATGTATCAAAATTGTATTAATTTTGTATGGGCAATATTAAATCTTCAGCATCATTAATTCAGAGATCTTTTACATGATCCTTCAGAAATCATGCTGATATGCATTTCTTATTATTGATGTAGAAATGTTTAACTTACTATTTTTTTGAAGTACATTTTTGTTGAGGAATCTTCAGGAAGGTTCAAATGAATAGCATTTATTTATGACAGAAATCTTTTGTAACATTATTTCTGTCACTTTTGATCACTTTAATGCGCACTTGCTGAAAAAAAAAAAAAAAAAATCTATCATATATACCCCAAACCTTTAAACGGTGTATATCACCTTTTCAAACCAGATGTGAGACCTATCATTTTGCATAGCATCCATCACAAACTTTAAGGCCAGCGGACAAGGAGCCTTTGTGAGATTGAAGACCTGACTAAGTGCAATTATGCATGAGTTACAACCCGAAGACTTCACATGCCAGCTGTGGCTCCAGCCCTGCCAGGTCTTACCACACCATTTTCATTCCACATTATAACACCACCACAACTGCCCATTTTACAGCATGCCTGTCATTTACACGTCACCGCTGTTTAATTAGCTGTCCTCAAGTGAACGTTTTCCTTCATAAAGCATAACCCTAGAGCAAGAGACACATTCAAATTGTTTAATGCCATTATTTATGAACATAAGGCACATAAGTCGCTCCGCTCCAAGACTTCTATCCAGCAAACCTGGGTCTCCCTCTGCACACTTGGCAGGTTAACAATGCTCTGGAGTCAAAAACAACTTAAAGTCATTCTGACTTCACATACATGAGTTAAATCTCGAGTACGGTTTAGGTCACAGTAAATATTTTCAATCTCATAAAAGCGATTGATGTTTCATATTGTCAAAAAGGCCATAAAGCCATGACCTGGGAGCTTGCATAAAGATCAGATTCTGCAACAAATTTTGAGAGAATGAATGAAGATAAATAACTTTTTTAACTAAAAACTGATTGCTATTACTCACTGTTCGTTGTAAGCAATATCTTCCCTGTCAACATCTTCTCTGTAATCATGTTCGGTGTTGCACAATATTTCAGATGGGAAACAAAAATACAGCTCCTAAGCGTCATCGCTGAGGACTACGCAAACAATGAAGAAGTCCATGCAAATGAACGCACATCTTGTATATTTGACTAGCAACTCTTTGCATATTTAGAGATCTGAAGACTCATCCGCTGAGACTAGTCAAATAGTGTAAAGCAGTTTGGCTTGGTGTGCTCCTCAACAAACACAAGGTTTAATTGTTTAGAATGGATCAAGTATCTCAAAGGGCTTAAAGGGGGGTTGGATAACAGCTGCTAAAGAAAGCAGCCAAAGGATGATGGGAGACACCAAAAACACTTCAAATTGGTGTTTGGGGAATAGATATTCTCATTGGGAGTTAATGTGATGTTTTATTGCAGGATGTTGATGAGAAATTTCGTATAGGTGTTTCAGCTTTCGATGTGAGCAATTTAAGGGGTAAAGATAAGTAAGGAACAGGAAATGTATGGATATTATAAGGAAATGGAGTAAGGTGTCAGTAAGAACATACTACAGTAAGATGAAAAAAACAGACTTTGGTTTGCATTGAGAGGGATCTGGCATGAAAACAACCCCCTTTGAATCCCAAAAACAGGTGTTGTTCTTACTAGAAACCCTACTGTGGTGTCTGGAGCATGTTAGAGTCCTTTTAACACCCTCACTTCCCATATTCAAGACTAGGACAAAGTAAAACTTGAACATGACCCTTAGTTAGAAACATCTAGAAATCTTTGCCAAGAAGATGCCATAGCCCTAAACAAATAAAACCCCTCTCAGGTTCGCTCCTGGACAGTGCCAATCGCCAGCGACAAGCTGCAGCCTGTAAAAATGCTTTTCATGTTGGTGGGAAAGGCGAGATCGGCTGATCCCCAGATTTAGCAGAGATCTCAGAAGTAGATATTCAAGAACGCTCTTGAGATTTCATTCATTTTTCCTGAGCCACCACAATTTGCCTTGGTTCTTAACGCTCCTTCATTTGTCCCGCAGAGCTTGATTGCAAGAGGAATTGAAATGCAACCGATGGAAGGATTCACAGAGAAATCGAGACCAGTGTCCGCTTTTCTTTCATTTCAGGCCTGTCAGCAGCTAGACGGTGAATGCAGCCCGCAGGAAACCCAAGCTACTGACCACGTTTCTGTTTCCGCCATCGTTGATCGAACCTCGGCGTAACAGATGACAGCTCAGCTCGGGTTACACAGCTGTAGTCTGTGTGATTGAGAAAAAAGCTGACAGAAGACAGGAAGTATGCTTTCCACAATGCTCCCCAATAAAAGTGAGAGGGAAAATACAATAAACCTCTTGTGCTTCACAAATTAGGACAAGAATATTGTCCCGACCCCCTCTGTTTATAAAGAAGAATTTACAGGCTGACAGCTGAGGGACCATCTTAAATCATTTGAAAGGATAGCCAGCGTTTCAAGCCCTCTCTGAAATATTTCTCTTTTAAGTGAGCTCCAAATCATTGACAAACTCAATGTGCATTATTTAAAATAGCCTACTTGGTATTAAGTACAAAATCTTTGAACTTCAAGACAAATCAGTGAGATATTTAGCTTCAGTACCCTGATGTTTGAGAAAATGAGTTGAGTGGAAATGAAGAAGTACAATGAAAATGAAGATGTGAGTAAGCATGAGCCCCGTTTTGGACTGTGACGGGACTTGTATGCTTAAGATTAGATAGTATTGTTCGCATGCACTGTACCACTGCACGACCACACTCCACCCCCACAGAAATCAGATAAGGGGAAACTGTGTGTAAATGAGTATTTGTCTGGTCCCACTGAGAGAGGAGCAGATCAGGTCAACCACAGCTCTAAGGAGATGAGGTGTGGAAGTGTTTCCAAATGGAAGAAGAAACTTGAATAGGCAAAAAAAATAGATACATTACAATTTAAAAACTAGAGATGAAAGGGTTAGATGATAAATGAGATGCATATATAAAACAATATCACTCAAGAAACTTTAGCAAAAACAAGATACTGTACTATACTAAAACCCTTTTTTTTGTTAAAGTGATAATCATATTGAGAACAGTGTGTGTGATTTTTCCATTTCCTCTTCGCAAGTGCCATTCTGAAACATTGCTTCCTTTATTTCACATATCTGCTTTTGTGTTCAGTGGGGTTAATGATAATAGCATGCCTGTGACATGGTAGGGGAGGTATTTAATGTCTCGACACTCTGTGTGGGCCATCTAGACTCACCACTTGGAAGACTTTGCCCTCTGTGGCGGCAGTGAGAACCATCTGAGGTTGGAGGGCTGAGTGGAGGTAGAAGCCATTGACTGTCACTGTGCTTCCTCCGCTGTTGACACACATGCACAAAACAGAACTTCCTGTTACATGCACATTGATTCAGCTTCAGCTACATATAAAGTAGTTATGTTGGCTGCAGGGCTGACCTGATGAAGGAATGCTTGGGCTGGATGCTGGAGATGTGTGGGTTCTCGTTGTAGGTGTAGCTGACAGGAGCCTCACGAATCACTCCATCAATGTGCAGCTGAACCTTGTGTTGGGATGGTGATGGCTGAGGTGGTGTCCGACATGTCAACATTGTGGCTGAAATACTGCAGAAAGGCACACACATACAAAATGGTTTAAATAGATATATGTACGTGTGACCATGGTGACCGGCTGAAAAAATTTAATAAAAATAAAACGTATTTTATTTAAAGCCAGAAATTAAATGTTGGTGTTTTTCAGATGCTTGAATAAACTTTCTAAATCAATTAAGACATTTGGAAGAATTAAAAGTGTAATTAACTACCCACCCTCATGTTGCTCCAAACACCTCAATCCTTATCTTTAGAACACACATTTTTAAAACCATTTTTCTGACCCTGCATAGACAGCAATGCAACTGTTCAAAGCCCATAAAGGTAGTGAGGACATCTTTAAAATAGTCCAGTGTGATGTGAGTGATTCAACTTAATTCATTCTCTCGTGAACGTGCAGCTAAGACTGACACAGAAGAGAAGAAATTGTTAAGTGTTTAAGCACACAAAAAGTTCTAGTAGCTTCATACTTCCTTACTAACATACTGGGTCTTAAACGTGGTTGTTGAGGGTCAGAAAACTCTTGGATTTCATTAAGTATATCTTCCTTTGTGTTCTGAGGATGAACAAAGGTCTTACAGGTTTGACACGATGATAAGTAATTAATAACAGAATTGAACTATCCCTTTACCAGAAAATCTTACTAGATTTTCAGACATACAAACCTCTGCAGTGCACAGGTAGCATTGCCCACAGTAACCTGTTGCATATTTCCACAATCCAGGAATGAGCCAGTGATAGTGAGCACTGTTCCGCCAGACTTAGGTCCAAACTCTGGGAAGATCTCTGTGATAACTGGATTCTAGAGAGATAAAACATTGTGTTAGCAAAATAAAAATATAGCACACGTTGAAAATCCTTGACAGAAATCATATGTCCATAGATTATTTTTTTTTGCATCATGTTAAGTAGCCCCAACTCTGAAATCCTACTCTAAAGTAAACAAATCTTTCTAGTACATCTTACAAAAACATGCTTATTGGTTGAAATTTTGTGACTTTATGGCAGCATTTGCCTTACAGTATAGATAGAAAATACACTCTGCAGATAAAGACACTGTGTAACTCTAAACCGACTCAAAATAAGTGGGAAAATAGAATAGATTAACATCCTTGGGTCCTTGTGCACTATGAAAACCACAACACTGGAAGAAAGTCAAAAATACATCACTCGAATGTGTGTTGAAACACTTATACTGAGATTTGTGAGGATTCTTACCACGAATGAGAAACCGTCTTTCTGGGCCTGTTCTTTACCACTGCGCACCCTGACCACGGAGTCAGCACTGGATGCGTTCACATGATCTAGTCCGCAGACCAACCTGACATACAACACAAAGACATAAACATCTCCCGCCGCAAAAACAGCGAACAAGATGTGGTTGTAAACCAGCGGAGTAAGCAGGCTATTAGTCTACGCTAATTTAATGATAACCGTACTACTCGGCAGAAACTACACAGGAGCTATTCTCCGAGGGAATTTCTCCATTCCCCTCACAATAGGAGGGCTGTAGGGTGGTATGTCCGGGGGCACAAAATCTCATGGGTTTTGTGTCTTAATGGTACGAAAGTTTGACATGGAAGGCCGACATGCACAATAGAGCACTTTTGCAGACCAATTTAATGTTCTGCAGGGTTGCAACAAAAGCAGTATGTTGAGAATGTGACCTAGCGTGTTTCTAAAGTTGTATTTACAGAGGGCAAAAGGATTTGCTTAAATTGGAGAATAAGGCTTATCTATTTCTTTATTAACTTACCGATTATTGCTGCTCTCTTTCCTTTCCAATTTACACTTTGTTCCAGCAACCACCACGTCAATCAGCTTGGTATCAAAGCGATCTTTCTTATTGAAACCAAAGTTTTTGCCACAGATTGTCATGTTGGTGTTGCCTCCGAATGGAGCAGAGGAAGGAGAAATCTAGAAAAAGAAAGAAGAAGCTGTGAGGTCAGACTGTGACAGTACTTTTCTTTCAGTGTCTAAACCTCCTGCTGCGTTTCTTAATGCCAAGCATTTTCTCTGCTCACGAGGTTGGTAACCACTGACAATAATTTGTTTTGGGTGTATAGACACTCTGTAGGCAGGGGGTCTTCCAGTAAATGGTGACAGAAACAAAAACTGAGAACAAAACAACCTTCCTGTTTTCCTTTGTGCTTTAGTCTCTTGGGTTAAAAGTGTCCTTTATGTTGAGCCACCAGCTCAGTACCTTAAAGGTGAAGTGTGTCATTTTTGTGTGGTAACATACCTCACGTATGCTCAGAAAACTGTAAGTAAGCCATTTACAGGTTCTTTTAATAAAAAAATTATAAAATAAATGAAAAAACATGTATTTATATGAGCATTTATTTACTTAATTTACCTAAAGCTAAATCTTTGTCACCATCTCTGTTTAAAAACTGCAGTTAATTGCAGAATTCATTTCTTTGCGTGAGTTGTGCACAGGCACAGGTGAATCTATTGTTTTGTTGTATGGCTGGTTGTATGGGTGTGGATAATGTACTTCAGAGTCACAGATTTCTGCCTACGTCCTGGAAGTATGATCCAAATAAGAATTTTATCGGATATTGTCATCTAAACAAGTCTGCCACTTTTGTTCTGACCAACTTGAAAAAACATAACAATAAATTGCGCTTTCAATGGAGAGTAAATCTAAATTCTTTTGACCCAAAAGTTAATAATTTTTCCTTAGAACTGGTTGTCTTTAAACGTACTAAACTTGTCTAATCCCATATAAGCAATCTCCATTTAAATTGGAATATAATCTCATTCACTTATGCGTTTAAATAAACTTAAATAAACTCCACCATTAAAATTATACATTTATTTATTCCAGCTGTTGTGAAAAAAGGCTATAAACCTGCCGCGATTAGCATCCTAATATGCAAAATAACCTATTAGCCAGGACAACTTCTTAATGTTTACAGTAGAAGTAATGATGCTGCAGCATTAGTAAATGTAAAAATTATGAATAAATATTAAAAATAGATATGTGAAACAAAAATGTAATACAATTAAATAAATGCATTTTATTATTCATTTGTTCATAATAAGTGTGTGCTTTCTTAGTGTCCTGTTTTTAAGATGTTAGATCTTTACTGATAAGCAGGTGTTGCTTTGAACACATGGAGGACAAGGCCTCATTTTGGCTTAGAGTTAATAATTAAGTGTTCAGAGCACCACTTATCATAAGCAAAGAGATCTTTCACAAATGCAAATATAGTTCTGGCTGCTCTGCAGCAATGCACAGATTTAGAGAAGGCTTAGAAGGGCAAACGAATCCTTTCTGATATTTAGAATCAATTTACGTCTTTAAAAGAAGCCAAGAGGTCCTTGCAATCCATGCTTATCCCTGAAAATACTGCAAAGAAGGCAAAATCAATTGAGGTCAGAGTTTCTTATGTGCTCTCTGCACTTAGAAAGCACTTATTCTATTAGCTATGTGCTATTAGCTGCTTTAAAACCATGGTAATGTTGTTTGTGATGGGCTGGGGTGGTTACCGTGGTGATTAGGAGGGGGCAAGAGTCCTGGATCCAATGGGAGGGGGAGCACCGAGAAGCCCTTGTGCAGCGATTGCTGGTCTTGCACCATCCACAGCCCATGAAGGCTGGAGCCAGAAGACAGGAGCTACAAGTCCACAGCTGTTCACATCCAGGGCCTCTCAGAGGAACCTTAGAGACCTGAAGAACACGATATTAGATTAGAAATTACACTTAGCAGTTATGCAAAGCAACTTGTTGACAACATATTTCAGACGCAGTGACTTACTGATGTCTCTTTGTTTCTCTATTGCAGTCATACCCTGTTTACTATATCTGTATTAAATCACCAGTGTATCTATTCATTTCAGTGATTTTCCTGAAAATGTTTGACCCGTTTCCCAAAGACATTTTTAAGAATGGCCGTGTTGTTCACCTTGTTTCCTGTTACCAACAATAAAGAGCCGTCCTGACGCTGCGGAGACAGCAGGGCCATCTCGGAGGACACAGGGAGAGTGTCCAAGCGGAAATCCACATGCGGCTCCGTCTTGCCAAAGCGGGAAACCACCACCTGTGGAGGATGCCAGCAAAAATGGGTGGCCTTTCACATCAAAAGCCTAAACGGCAAATGCAGGACCTTAACAGAGAATGTTTATGCTTTCAAAAAGACCTCAACAGCATGTTTATCGTTTACTGAAATAAGTCTGCATTCCAGATTGATGATTAAATGCTGCTACTGAATGATTTAAACCCTGTGGTTCTGGTGTAAGCTATTTATAGAGGACATAATTTCGATCAGGTCAACATCAGGTCACATGACATTGGGCTAATTTGTCTTTAAAGGTTTTTTTTTTTCTATTTAGGAAGCAGATATATTAAGAACAGATATTTTGCAGCATTACCTTATTTTTATGGACATTTGACCAATGAATAATTAATAAATTAAATAAATCTCCTTTTTTGGGGGGTGAAATACCACTTCCAAAAACCTGAGATCTTATTCCAGAAAAACAAACATTCTGCTTGAGCTGGAGTTGGTGCAAACCCGTTATTTTTTCCCCTTCCAGGTAATAAAACATTAAATTACAGATCATGTCTGGAACTTTCCTTGGGAAAGAGGAAGCATCAAAGGAGGGTGCAATCCAGAGGCAGTCTTTGTAAGGGGACAGCCTATGCTTTGCTATGGATACTGTAATAACCAGTGTCTCTGCCTTTCAGGGTAAAAGATGACAGATTGAACTGCGATGACTGCGGTTGATGTCAAGGAGTAGGAACAGACAAAAGCATAGGCCCTAGGGCAAGTGCAAACGTAAAGACCTCTGTCTATCTGGCATGTTGGGAGGTGTTAGAACAGTGGCTCCATCCACACACCTGGACTAACATTTATCATGGTTACATTGCAATTACAGGCCTCCAAGACAGACTGCATCTGAATAGTGCTTGTGCTCCATTAGCGATCAGTGGATCACATCATTAATAGCCCTGGGCTTTGAGCATGGGGCATCTGGTGGTAGAGAGAGTATGTCATTACTGTGGTTTTAGTGATTTTAGGATGGTGTGTGTGACATATCTCCATCTCACTCAATACAGTCCACTAATGTGACTCCTTTTGTGGTCTGTTTTAAAAGCTCAATCTTTAGATTAGTAACATATCAGATCGGACAAAACAAAGTGTCAATTTTACCTTAAGAATCATTTTTTTATCTTTCCCTAGAGCAATACATATAGCCAGGGCAATTCTCAAATCTGTTTTATTTTGTGAATAAAAGCAGTTGATTTAAGTGCAATTTTTTTGCATTACCTGACAATATACAATGTAGTCCATTCAAGCTCTAAGCACAGATTTACACGAAACAAGTTTCCAAAACCACCTACAGTGTGGGAGGGAAATTCCTCTTGTCACATATATCTTTTACAGCCATTAAAACATAGCCTGCTGTATATAAACATATTTCATTGAATATTTCTTTAATACCGTAAGTAATAACAATTTCCGTTCTATGTAAAATGTATATTATTTTTAAGATGTGAAATTTTTATTAATTTTTTTTATATAAAATATAAATACTAAAATAGTAATATATTATTTTTATCTAAAAAATTAATGCTACTGCACAAATTCAATGTGCTACATTCATGATTCCAAAACAAGAACCCACAGCTAAAACTTGGCTAGTTTCACGTGGCCCAGAAAGTTTCCAATAGAACTAAGCCATAAAAGGATTTTGAGTCCCAGAAGCGACCAAGCTAAGCCAGGCTTAATTAAGCCGGGCATGGCAGAAAATGGCTACAAATGGACCCGTTATTGAAGGAGGAATGTTACGCACTCTGGGGAAAAATACACACCGTGAAGCCCTAATAACCGTGTGAATTACAGCTCATTGTGTATGTAAGGGAAGTCCTACTCACAAACACAAGGCAAGGTGTTGAGTTTTTCTCACAGAGAGTGTGGCAGAGTGGGAGCACTTCCTCATGCAGAATAAGGACCACTGGGACTGTTACAGTGCCGCCCACTCCTTCCCTAACTTTTAAAAAGCTTGTGGGGCTCTTGAAACTTTCATTCACACAATTACCCACTACTCACTGGCATTCCATATTTTATTCAACTTCATTAGTCTTTCTCACAATCTTTTTTTTGCATTCTCATTGTCAAGGCCTCTTAAACACTCACCCACTCTCTTTGTCTTTAAAAAAACTCTCTCTCGAATGGGACAGCTGGACTAGCACTCACCCCTTACCAGGCCTCCCTCCACATCCAGACAAAAGAGGCAAGAAAAGTTGAGAGGAAAAAAATTTTAAAAAGCAAGAGAGAAAGAGAGAGAACGACAGCTGCAGCCGTTCCAAGAAAATGCCATGCGAGGACGTGTCATCGAAGCCCAGTGCTTACTATTAACGTACCATTCGGTTCCTCCGCCACGCTTCCGTGCAGCTGTCACCCTTTCTCTCGCCACTCATTTCTCAAACATTTTCTTGTGGTATTTACAAAATATCACAAGTCTCTATCTAACCCTTCTGTGAGCAAATACTCTCATTTTTGGTGCTCAAGCCGGGGAGATCCAACATTTGAGTCGGTGCCATTGCTGCACAACGAACATGTTAAGAAAACATTGATAGGCAAAGTTTCACCTTGTGTGCTTTTAGATTGGAGAACTGGTAGAGTGCTGCTCAGAGGTCAAAGGTTTCTCAAATGCAAACAGGAAAAGACCATATTTCCCAACCTGCCACTGGCACCTGCATTTTCCTTTATTCTGAGCTGTTTTTATTAGTCACGTACTTACATCCTGTCTATTTACATGCACAGGGAAACAGTGTTGGCGACAACAGGACTCGATAAAAAATATTCAGATTTAATTTTAGATTCTGCAAATGCTTCACCTTATTTTTTCCCAGAATAAGGTCAGCTAAATTTGTTACTATACTCATAAATTCAATCTAAATGTTGACTTGCTAATCCAGACATTATGTAAGTCTAGCTTTAATAGTGATTAAATAAAATAAACGTCTCACCTGGATGACGCGGCCCTCAGCTGTGCCCAGGCTGACCACAGTGTGGTTTTGGATGGGCACCACGGCTATAGATGTGAGAAGAACATTCCGGAAGCGTCCATGGAAGTAGTCCCGACGCGGATTCGTGCTTGTAACCTCTAGCCGGTAGCCTTTTTCATGTTTTCCACAGCTGAAGGAATCTCCTGTGAAGCTCTGGTAACAAAAAAAAGAAACACATTGGCAAGTTAGACAAGAGGTATTCTACCTGGCAACAACCAGTAGCTCTCAATAGCCTATTGGTTGAGACGAATTCTGCAGCATTGCCATTTTTCCAGCGGACTAGCCTGCACCATGCCAAATGCAATTTGTGGGTAAGATGCTTGTGCAAAAGAGTGACTTAGGCCCCACACAGTAAATCTCCATCTAAGCTCGGCATCTACTGTTTCATCCTGGCCAATGCAGTTGCGTGTTTTCTCCCATGGTGCTTGGATCATCCTTGCCGCGTTCTGACGGCTGTGCTCACAGATGGCGGGAATTCATGGGAAACTGTGAGGAACGTTGGGCTTGCTGTTGCTCTGTTAGAGCTTCGATTGAGGCCAGCTTTGTTTGGCTGGGATCTCTACAACCTGTGGAGTTTTGGAAGTTGCAGAGAGGCTGTATGGTCCCGGACATAGTAAAGGGGACATTTTCATAACACTTCTATAGCATTTATTACTTTCCACCTGAATTACACTTACAATGTTCAAAAACATTCAGAATTGGGTTTTTCTGAAGCACAGAATTTATCTGTTTTACGACGGTACCTTTAAGACTGTATTGTTGATTGTATTGTACGACTGTTTTGTACGATTATCTCTGTTATGATTGGCTGTATCTGCATAGTTCGCACAGTTATTCATCAGAGCAGGCCAAGTTAATGAAACCAAATAGGCACTAAGGGGGGAACGAGCTTTGTGTTGTGAATATTAGATATTCTATTACTTATTAACTTATTATTTTAAAAGAGAAAAGTATAAGCCTTTTTCCCTGACATGCCCGCTTTAAGAAAACTATACTTACATTTTGACTATACTTCAAGGCATATCTCATCTTTTAAAGATAAATCTGTCATCATTTATTCACATTTATATCATTTCAAACTAGTATTATGTTCTCCGGTGGAACAAGAAAGGAGAAATTCTAAAGACAATTTCTGCTTTCAATTTAATGAAAGTGAATGGGACAAGCTGTACAATAAAAAAGTAATCATTTAAGTACCAAGCTTTGCATGAGAGATCATTCTCCCTGATAGTTTGTAAAAAGTGTCTTATATGCTCACCAAGGCTTCATTTATTTACACGGACATGCATCCATACTGAATAAACATAATATATTAAAAAAAGAAATGTTTAAACAAGTAGTGTAGATCAATCCAGTGGATCATTTGTGAAAGAAATCAAACGATTCATTAAAATTCTGACTCAAAAGACTTCTCTCATGAGCTCTGAATACAGAGTTTCTTTATTTAAATATAATGTTTTAAATCCCACCTCCTTATAAAACAAGGTCTTGGACTACGTTCATGGTACACACACAGCCTAACTGTTCCTATTCCTTTTCATTACATCGAGAAAAAAAAACAACCTTTTGTGTTCCACAGAAAAAAGCCATAGGGGTTTTAATTTGCATGAGTAAATAATGATAAGATTAAAAGGGACAATTAAAATGATAGTTCACCCAAAATATTCTATTATCATTCCCTTACATTTACGTATTTGACCAAACAATGACCAAATTTCAATTTTAGGTGAACTATTCCTGTAATTATCATAGTTTATCCAAGTTAGAGATTACCTCAGAGTAACCTAAAAAGAAATGGGGCACCTGAGGTCTACACAGTGGTCAAGCTCATAGGGTCACAGACCCTAGTACGAAAGTAAAGAAGTCATTAATAATTAATGAAACCAGACCCTGGCACCACAGGCCATGACTAAAATGTTGGAGTACAGAGAACAGGCAGTTAATGATTAACACCATGCTCACTCAAACTCTTCTCAGATGGTGTTTTGTTACACTGTATGGTGAAGGCGCCCTGACAAAAACACTAAAAAGACACCCATGAAAAATCAGAGAGGCATAAAAAGGACACTCCATCCTGTGCCAGAAAAGTTCTCACTCTTTCTACCCCTCTTTCACTGGTGATGTGAGTAAGACGCATGAGTCAGTGGCATGAATGCGGTTGCAGCTTCATTTTGAGGGCATGTCTCAAAGGGCTGCTTTGAAGATGCAGAGAACAATACAGGTAGATGATAAATCAGGCCGAACGAGCACTGGGCCCTGCTCTCATTACAGGGCCGAGTGGGATGGCTCAGAGGCACAGAATCGGTATACAGGTGAACAAGCCAGGGAAAACGAGGGGGATTACAGCCCAGCTTATCCCAACCCCTGAAGGCAGAGGCGAGCTTCTGCCTATTGAGGGAGCAACAAAACAAGAGAGAGTGAGACACATGTATCACGAAGCGGCCAGGGAAATCATCCAAATGTGTACAAGTCTGCCTTTGATGTGTCTTCAGCAGGGCACGTTTGCTTTGCTGGGTTATATAAACCCACCGCGATCCATCATAACGGTCGAGCTGCCACATATTTCAAAATGAATTGTGTAAGAAAGCACCATGGTTAGGAATTGATTGGGGGGGGGGGGGGGGGGCTCTCTGAAGCCTGACCTATTAGCTGCTGAGCACAACCCTAAACGCCTGTTTTGAAGAGAAAAAAGGTTTGTGGAATTATTTTCATAGCAAATAAACATCACTTTTCGTTTGTTTGGAAAGGAAGACATTCCACTAGTTAGCTCATGGTATTGCAAGGATCAAGGGTAGAAATTGAAAATCCTAGACAGTGTTTTGACAAGCTTCAGTTGCTCTGATCCCTAGGCTCCTCCAACCGAGTGACTTGCAGGGTTGTCGGATATTCGTTCTCGTCATTTCTCGCTTCATTTATTGAAAGGAATATTTAGGGTTCAACACAAGTTCCATTCAATCAACAACATTTGTGGCATAATGTTCATAGAGCGCTGCAAGGATGATGTATTTTTGTAGGCCAAGCATGAAGTCAGCATTACCTCCGTTCCATCAACAAACAGCCTATAGGACTTCTACTGGAGAACATATGATCTGTGACCAACCAAAGTTTCTGATTCTCATATGCTTTGTTTATCAAGACTATCTTCACAAATAAAACTGTAAAGCCTAAATGCAACTGACATAAGTAAAAGTTTGGCTGTAAATACCAACTCTCAACTTTTTATAGAAGTTGGCAGTGAACAGCTTCTTCTTGTGAAACCATCTTTATCGTTTGGTTTCTGTGTAGATCTGAGTTTGTGTGAATCGGTGGGCGGGGCTAAACAAGCAGCGCTGTGGAAGCATATGATGATCTTCTTCTGCAGAGGCGGTATTTACCACACTAATACATCATAGAGTAAAACATTTCAAAAGCTGTCATTTTGGCAGAAAGGCTTCATTATAAGCTGTTTTTCGACTAACAAGAAAGTTTTGAGTTCTTAAACTTACAGGATTTTTTTATAGCACATGTCAAAAGATCATGGGAATTTTGGTTTCTCAGTTCATGACAACTTTAAGCTTGTGTTGACCATAAACTTTATATGATGCATTTAAACCCAAAAACCCCATTAAAACCAGTCAATTTAGGATAGTGGAGCCAGAAGTGCAAAAGTGCTCCTAATTTTAGGACTCATTCCTGAAGCACTCTGTGCTGATTAAAAAAAACAAAATCTCAATTTGTCTCAAGCTTTCTTTTTAAAATATATAGAGATTACAGCAAGAGCAAATCGGACAGAAAACTTACATTTTACGATGCGCAAATTCTTCAATTCTCATTCACTTTTACTTTAAGCTTTCAAGAAAAACAAATTAGAAATAATTTTGTAAAAACTGTATGCCAGAAGTGCTGTCAATTGGGGTTAACCTGTACTGAACCCGGAATATTACTTCATAGTATTTTGAGTATTATTTCAAAGAATGCAGACAAATATCCCCCAAAAACATCCCGCAAGAATGGCAGGATCAGTGTGTAGCTCCTCTTTGACACATTAAGCAGCTCTTATTGTGTGCAGCACAATGCTGAAGTGATAGAGTTACTGTGCCCCACCTTTGGTGCTTTATAGCTTTGTGGCCTTTGGCGTCACCTCCAAAAGGCTTGATATGAGTGAAAGGAGATCTGTACGACCAAATGTCACCTTCACAGACTTTCTGTTAACCCTCTGTCCTGGGTACAGTTGTGACCACTTACAGCGTACGTGAAGATTTCTGGAAATTCATTGCTCCACGCTGCCACCCTTCAGCTGCTTCTTGACGTAAATAATGTGACCTTTGACCTCACAAAGTTTTCACTAATGTTGTATATGTTTATATGCATGTGTGCAAGATTGCGCTGTGCCCCACCTGTGCATTTAAAAAGCACGTCGCAAAGCAACCCGATTCTTGTGTTTATGCTCCTTTCTTGGATTACTAGGTCGTGAAGGTCAGTAGTCTGGGGAGAATTAGAGAAGCTGACAATAATGTGGGATTAGAGGCTGGCAGTCACCATGCAGTCCTGGTGCCTGGCTGCTGGCGTGTTAATACCTGTCGACGTCTGTGAAGAACACTTGAAGAGCCTATCATAGTGCGCTATGAAAATGAAATTGATATTGCGATATGGTCTAATGAGATAATTATATAAACCTATACACTGCCGGTTTCAGACTGTGCTCATTTACATACATGCAGCTCATGCTGTGAAGGACTGCATGCGTTTAAATGAACACAGTGCTGCGTTACACTCTAAAACAGGTCTAAAGGCATTTATTTCTAATTAAACTTGATGTTAACATTTACAAATTAAGAAATTAAGCTGCAAGCATTAGTATTGGTGTTTTATAGTTGTATTATAAATAAAATCTTTTAATTTTTGTTATATATATTAAACATTTTATTTGACAGTATCCTACAATATATACAGTATTTTTATTTTTTAAACAATCAAGAAAATAACCCAGTCAAATGTTGGTTGGTAAAAATGGCTGTGCTTTTTCATATCTCAGTATACACGCCAGAAAATGTAAATATTTCCATATCATTTTTGTCAGGATCAACAATTTTCTTTACTGTACACTGTCAAAGTCGCACCTTACTTTTTCCACTGCTGTTGTCTGAAAATTTGCCTGAAGATCCTTTAGACTCCTATTCAAGTCTTTTTCTTGTTTTCAGGTTTATTCTCATGTTGCTTTGCCTTACATTCCTCTTTCTGTTATCTTGTCTTTTTCCTCAATTTTCGCTTCTTTTTACCTCTCAGCTTGCTCTCTCAATGCAGCAGTCAAGTGATCTGTCAGCAGGGGACTCGCTCCTCGCTCAGGTTTCCAACTGGGAAACAATACACGGCAAAGTGCAACCACTTGTATGTTTGCTAAAAAATTTATCAGTTTATTCAACTGCTCATGGTTAAATCCCTGCTCATCTAGCGAACTTGAACTTGTTGCTGCATGTTAAAATACACTTTGCTAAAAGAGCACCATGATTAATTTAATACGCCTGGACCAAACTACTGTGACAAAATATATTTTAGCACAAGTCATCAATCAAATTGAAACCATGATTAAAAAACAATTAATCAAAGAGATTTGTTAAAACAACAGTACGTTGTACTTGATTATTTTTCATCGTTCCTTTGCAGTAAATGAGCCATGAAGCACAGACTGGGCCAACGCTACACAATTTACACTAGCAAAAATAGCAAGGATAAGCGAGAGAGAGCTATCATTCTATTGACATACACTATGCAAGTACTTATGAACCATGCTCATCCATTCAATTAGATAAACAGACATAAGCAAACGGGGGATAATTTAGTCTGGAGTCCATTCTAGAGGCCGGGAGGTCTGTCATTATTTACTTGTGCAGCATGGATCTATTCAAAGCATTAGCGGAAACGCCCATTCATTATAGCAGACAAGATGAGCATGCTCAAAACATTGCTCTCTGTCACAGTCCACAAGCATGCTGGAATAAAAACTTCCACCCTTTTGCAAGGAGCATGGATCTGATAAAAGGGTAAAGAGCACGGCTTTAAAACCATGAAGCGCTGAGACCCTTTAAAAGATCAAATCCAGCTCTTTATGGAAGAAAAAGAGAGGCAGAGCATTCAAAATGCCTGGTTTGCAGTTGGCCAGAATAATCAATTCCAATCTTGACTGTAAAGGCTTGGCAGGGCCTGCTTTTCTGTGATGATCTTACACTTTTTCACATGTCAGAGGGAGCAAAACGTGCCTCTTCCTGGACATAAGAGTTTTATTTTGGGAGCTGTTAAAAGATTCTCTGTTCCTAATTTTAGCTAATTTATTTCCACGCTTGACATTCTGCAAAGAACTTTGCTCCAAAGAAATGCCCTCAAACTCATAAAAAGCGGAGAACGAACATGTGTTAAGCCCATCTTGACACATTTAGTATGTTAATGCCGTTAGAACAATAGGAAGAGGCTATTTGATGATAATCTATTGTTTCGAGATGCATAGTGTCTTGGAAGGCACATTAAGGCACAGTTAAATGGTCTCTTATCAGGAGTTGGCATGAGCCGTCTTTCCTGTAGTTGACACTAAGAGGCAGATATGATGAAACCCTTATGTCAATGTGGTCTTTTGCAAAAACACACAATCTACGCTACACA
Organism: Enteromius fasciolatus; assembly: GCA_032361145.1. NCBI lineage: Eukaryota > Metazoa > Chordata > Actinopteri > Cypriniformes > Cyprinidae > Enteromius > Enteromius fasciolatus. The sequence continues at coordinate 8,086,462 of JAUMHR010000090.1, read as the reverse complement.
TTCCGAGCAAAGATCAAGGATTTTACTCACAAAATGCCCTCTTTCTGCCAGAAAAACACAAGTAACGTGATCAGCGCGTGAGCATGCAGCAAATTCTGTCCTTTGTAGTCATCTCTCAGCATTATGATTCAAAGCAAGCAGGTGGCATCCCTTTTATGACACACAATTTCAGTGCCAGTGAGCTATTATACTAAGTGTGTAAAACCACGCAACAAATGGAAAACAAACAATCGAGCGTGGTGTCAATATGTAAGGCATGACCACATGGTAGAACAATGCATCATTGTGCTATATTTTGCTAAACCACTAGAAGCTGGCATGTATTTTTATTGCCTTTTTTGTGCAGATACCTTCAGGGATTACAGTCACTCTAATGCATCAATAAAAAACATCTGTTTGTTTTGAAGTTTCAAGGAGGAGAAGAGGGGCACTGACCCATCTCTGACCACAGGGAGGGGAGATGGATTTGTTAAATACAATAGTGAGATGTAATAACTCATCCTTCTGTTTAGCTACGCAGCCTTTTAATATTACTTAAGTAGAATAGTTTCCTTTAACCATGGTCTCTTATGTCATGGTCACTGCATGCATCTTTTCTTTCTACATAAGATATGATTATCATGAAATTTAGTTCGATTAACAGATCGTGAATTTGTATTTTGCTGTTGGTGTTTTTCATCAAAATATAGCACGGCCACTGTAGACCAATAATAAATAAATCATATAAAGTTTTATGTAGGCCTAGTCTGATTCCTAAATGATTCTCTAAGTAGCATCAGCTCAATTTTCTGAGTTGGTTCTTCTTCATCAAAAAAATGTTTGTGAATCAAAAAACATACAGAATGATTTCTAAAGTCTAATTAGTTTAACGACTCTCTAAAAAGAACCAGATAATAAGAATCATACTGTAAGACCAAAGAAGTCTTATTCGGATGTGAATGAGCCGGATCTTTTCAGTGAATCAAAATACTTTCAGGATGGATCAGTCAACAGTTACATACTTCATCTGAATCTTTTACTTTTAAAGTAAATGTTTTTTGAAACATTTTTGAACATCGTAATCTGAAATGAACATTTGATAACAGAACACTGCAGTATGCAACTGTTTCTCTCAACTGTGCAAAATTTTTTAATAAAACCATTAATGAACAGGAATCATTTTCTAAATCTGAATCTTATTTTTGAATCTGAAGAATTCTTTGTGGTTCTGACTGACACCTGAAGTCCATTCCATTAGCTGACCAAACACTGGGTGTCATGCCCCACAAAACTCACAAGTCAAGTATCAGGTAAAAAACTTGCTGTCTTTTCACACGATCACACAGGCCATGTCTACTGAGGGATAAGCTTGAGAATATCTGACTGACGTGCTGAATGAGGTGGAAGGGCAGCCGCAGATAAGCTCTTATTTGCGGTGCATTGTTGAGTTCTCAGTAGGTGACAAAGTAGAATAGTTCCTGGCCAATCCAATCCGTTCCATTACTTAAGCACACATTCATTCAAGCCTGCATCCCACAGAACCATTGTATCTGTATTAGCACCAGGGCAGTATAGCATAATGGCTCTTTTGACCTAGTGGGGGAGGCTGAGTCCTAGCAAACCCCGAAAAGTTTATTTGTGGTCCCTGCTGTGTAAGCTAAGACAATTAGTAGAGCTCTTTGAACTGCACCAAACAATTAGTCTGAATCAGCCAACTCTGTTCGTTTAGTGGTGAGCGCTGATTGAATATCCAACCTGACCGGGCTCATTAAACGCTTCAGCGGGTATTTGATTTACACCTGGTCAGGATGTCTTTAACCTTACATGGAGGTTTCGGAATTGAGCTCTTTGATAAAACCTCATGCTCACAGACCCGAAGAGCTGGAAATTACCGGAGGGAGTACAAAAATGAGGAAGTGAAGGTATAGTGGGATGCTAAAGATGGATCAGCATGCCTCTGGGCCACTGACTCATCAGCCTCACCAAAGCAATCTCTCCCTTCACCTGACACTTACACATGTTTCTGAATTATATCCAGAAAGCACCAACAGGTTTTTCATATCTGAAGGCTGTGTTAAATACGGGCCACTCATCACAATAATGAAAAAAAAGTAGTAGTGCAATAAACCTGAAGTAAACAGTAGACTACAGACCAATCGTATGTTTGTTTGCATGTGAAGTTCCTTTCGAATAACAGATTGTGAGCGCAGGCGTTTATCAGTTGTGTGCTTAACTGCTTTATGGGAGTACTTTGGACACACAGGAACATTGGAGTAGCTTCTTGGAAGAGTTATTTCAGAAAGACCAGAAATATAATTTTTTAAAATATAATTTCTAATATAATATTAATATAATATATTATAAAATTTAGAAATGTACATAATATGTAAATATGTAA
>JAUMHR010000090.1:8041209-8075834 GCA_032361145.1 Enteromius fasciolatus | reverse complement strand
TTTAATGCTTTCTTCCGATTTATTTCGATTTTAGTATGTTTTTCTCCCTCTCTCTTTCAAACTAGTGTAGCACTTGGCAGTATCTACTGTATACATTTTATTTTGCACGTGGTTTTAAACAATATGTTAGCATTTTGTTGAAATGTAAGGTAAAAACCCTATTATCCCTTTTCAGTGGTTTTTATTTTATTTTATATTAAGCATAGTTTAAACAGGTATATATTAAATACATAGGCTAGATATAAATATAAATACAATAATAAAATTAATCATTATAAAATACTTTGTTTAAAATCCAACTTTAAATATAAAAAAATAATAATATATTTGGAGATTGAACATTTAATTTATAATAAGAAAAGAAAAGAAAATTTGAAAAAAGAAAAAAAGAGAAATAATTAAAATATACATACAGATATTTTATATCCGTTCTTCATTTAATTTATTCACCAAACATTTCATTTGATGCCAGGATGAATTAATAGACTATTATTTTCTGGTTGTAATTTTGATTTATAGTGTCATTAATCACCCTAATGACAAAACTGGTTAATTGTTAGTACACTTATTGCATTGTGTAGCATTAAATTCATATACATCGACCATCCGTCAGTGACTAAGTGAGTTCAAAACATCAATATTACATGCAACGACTCAATACTCCGCATTCAGAGACTTTATGAAATGTAGCTATCTCACCACATTGGACATCCTTTCAATATGTAGCAATTTATAAGCTTTGTTGTAGCGTGGAGGTTGTGGTTGGGCAAATATGTTGCTAATTGTCATATTACCTTCAAAAAGCAGATGGAAGGAAGTTTGCTACTGTGGTCAACTTTACACTGCCTGCCGGTAATCACTAAACCCGAAGTGTGAAATTCCGAACCTATGACTTTCTCTTCAGCTATGCAGGATCTTCATCCAGCACCTGCCATGGTATGTTACTGTTTTTATAAAATGGCTCCGTGAGCGTGACGCATTTGACAGATATTCTGTGGTTATTGTGTCTTTTATGAGTGGTGGATGCTTATCATGATATTATGGAAAAAAACAACATATTTTTAAAATGATTTGGCCAACGGGTCATTTTAAAGATAAATCTGTGGCAATGTGGTTTTTATTTGTCACCCTCTTGTGCTCTCGCCACAAATGCATATAACCGAACAAAACAGGTATTTAAAGTGTCGTTACGCCACCTAGTGGTGACCTAGTCGTGGTTCCGCTGTTCCAGATTTATGAACTCATCAATAAAAGGTGTGACCTGGTGTTTGACACAGAGTGAATGGAGGGAGGACACCACAGGTAATCTACAAAACTGAGCCATATAGATTTACCACCCACTTAGTCTCAGCTTTTATTTATGACCTTAAGGTCAATAAAATCCAGGTTAGTGCTGACCTGGTCATTCTTCTACTGTAAAACCTCATTGACGACTGATCATTTAAACCTGCCACGGTTCATTTAGAAAAGGGCTCTTAAGTGTTGTGCACATCAGCAGCTGTAATTTAACTATCCTCCTGACATCAATATGTTGTGAAGAATGACTGCTGACATGCAGGGATTGATGATTTATTGCATTTTAGGATTATGACTGTTTTATGACTTTTCAGTCACACTTTAGTTCTGAATAAATGTATTTATATAATACAGTATCTCAAAAAGCAGCCTGGATTTATATTCCTCCACCCGGGACTGTCTTAAAACTGTAATATATTGCGAACTGGCTTTGACGGTGTTATTCCAGGAAAGTTTTAAATGGGTAAACGCAGAGCTGCATTTTAAAAACTCTACTTTTAGAGATGCATTTCCAGTACTAGTTTTACAGCACTTAAGCTGATTAGTTCACTCAGCTGGCATTGTTTTCCTCTGGGTCACATGACCGCTCCCAACTCCATTTCAGATTCATTTCATAATCATAATAATATTGATTTTAAAACCTGGTCTGTGATAGACGGCATAACAGGCTTTGTGATGTATTCAAATCGAATAATTTCTCTTTTTTTCTTTGTTTTTAGTTGGGTCCCTTGTGAAAAAGTACAAAAGTGCCCTTTAGATTATATATATTTTGTGTGTGTCGTGTTTTTATTTTTTCCTTCTTTCACTCAAAATAGTTGCCCATTTATCCCAGGAGGTACACGTCCTGCTTTCTTTATAATTTTACAATCAGCGTTAGTCACTAAAATCACTCCTTTGTTCATTCAGTATGTCATCGTCCTGAAAACCTTTGCAAAACAAACTAATTTCACCTCCAGATTAAAAAAAACACAGTTATCTCAAAAAGACAACACAGACAAATACATTTATTTCCTTTAAAACAATTGAAATTTGGACAAAAATGTAGGGCATTTCCCTGATTGAAAATTTTCCATGCAGCTGAAAATATAGTGCGACAGGAGGTACACTGTTTTTTTATTTAGTGTTTGTTTCTACAGTGACGATGATTCAACTGTGTTGTCGGTGGAAATGAACACCTGGTGGTTGCTCTGAAAGCTGCTGCCATCCCTTCTGTGTCAAACAGCTGGGATTTGATTGAACACGACTGCAGTTATGCTTCATTGTAAGATCTGAGATATCTATCTGCAGAAAAAAAAGCAAAGCTCTGTGACTCAGTGCTGTGTTCAATGCAGAAGATATTCAGACGATAACAACATCTGAAAGAAACAGGTGTTGTGATGCCCATGGGGCTATAGAGAAAATGACAGCATTCTCCTAAACTATAAATCTTACTAACGTAGGTTTTACTGGATGCAGGCCTAATAATGATATCAAAGTACACAGCAGCTTGTGTTAAAAGTCATAATAAATGAACATATTTAAACACTCAATCAATTTATTGACTCCTTGCTTCAAATGGATGCAATGAATAACTGAAATGACATAATGGTTGCTATTGTATTTATTTAGCTTGCCAACAGGAGGTGTTTTAACAACGATACAGTCCTCAACAGAATAGTTTTGCATGGTGACAGACTGGACAAATGTAGTCCTACTTTCTTTATCTAACACATGGGACACTAGGTTACAGTATTTCCTTAGGCTACATAGCTTATCAGTTTCAACATGCACATTTATCATAGATTGCAATTAATTCGTCAACAAGAAAGCAATTGCACTATAAAGAACATCTCCAGACTATTTTAATGGTTGAAATGATTCACAAATCAGATAAACGATTCAAGATCTTGAATTTTGTCACGGGAATTATTTATCAACTGTAGCTAAACTAATTGATAACCAGTGTTCAATGACTTTTTACCTCTGTCATATTACTGTTTTACGCCATGAACGAGTGCTTTGTAAAATGAGTGGATGGATGATTTAGAAGCGGGCGCCATCTTCTGTTAGAACGAGACCCTGACTGCATTATAGGGATTCTCTAGCCATATATATGAATGTGCGTATACATAGCTTAGTACTCCAAATAAAAACGCGTGGTATATATAGGCTACGCAAAAATGGACTTTGGCGTGTATAAGCAACGCGATCGGATTAGGGTTTTGTTGGAGTAGATGCGTATTGTGCACGCGAAAACTGAAAAACACGTGCTTCTCATAAATATGCCATTTTTGCGTATCAATACCACGAGTTTTTATTTAGGATACACGGTTTTTATACGCATTTTAATGGGACCGGGCTGCTTCTGACTGTCCACCAGGTGATTCTGGGTTACTATCCAAAGCGCCTGCAGGGGGTGCTAATATTATTTTAAAACATTTTATAGATTTAAACACAGGCAATTTTCCTATCAAATGTAGGCTATCCTGTGTAAAGTCTTCACATTCATTGTTTCTATGTCTTTATTGCGCTTATTATATATATATATATATGTGTGTGACCCTCGACAACAAAACCAGTCATAAGTGTTAATTTTCCGAATTAACACTTATAAATAAATAAGCTTCCCATTGATGTATGATTTGGATGGATAGGGCAATATTTGACCGAGATACAACAATATGAAAATCTGGAATCTGAGGGTACAGAAAAATCTAAATGCTGAGAAAATTACCTTTAAAAGTCGTCCAAATGAAGATCTTATCCATGCATATTACTAATCAAAAATTAATATATTTTGGCAAGAAATTGACTAAATACCTTCATGGAACATGATCTTTATTTACTATCCTAAGGATTTTTGGCAAAAAAGAAAAATCAATAATTTTGACCCATACAATGTATTTTTGGCTATTGCTACAAATATACCCCAGCGACACACACACACACACACACACACATATATATGAAGACAGAGGCCAGAGTTATTATAGTCAACTAAAATGTATCCCTAAAAATAAGAAACATACAAAAACGTATGTAATTTTACCTAGTTGCCAGGGCAATATATATATATATATATATATATATAAAACATGCACACAAATTACTAACATTTGAATTAAAACTACAATGAAAACAGAAAATCTAAAATAAAAAATATTAAATAATAAAACTATATTAGTATATCAGTAATACTATAACATTGATGTAGGCTACTTACATTAATAAAATATTTAAAAAATAATTATCCATACTGCATAAATGGACTACAAACAAAAAATAAATGTTTAGACGTTCAACACATAGTCTGCTCACTATAGGAGAATAAACATTGTGATGTATGTTTCTCCACTTTATCTCAGTAACCACGAGCTTATTTGGCTGCTCTTTAAACACTGCATTATTAATTGCTGTGGGTTCAAGGACTGTGCCTTTTTTGTACACAAATAAAGAAAGTCTTTAAATGACCACACAGAGGTTATAGCAGCCCAAAAGGGCTTTAAACAACGTCCTAAAAGCCATTTAATCAAATACTTTTTTTATTACCAGAAAGCAACGACAAATGAAAAAAGACAAATGAAATCAACTCGTTTTTTTTTAAATAAAATTTTCTTTAATGTGCACAGCATTATGTGAACTTACAGTAAAAGCAAGGAAAGAGAATTTGAGTTTTCATATAAAAATATGAATAAAAATACTATCTCATCTACAGAGGCAGACTCTTTGAAGCAAATGTGTTGCAATAGATACTAAGACAGCAGGTAGACAAAGAGGTGACCGAATCAAAGCAGGTAGACAAAAGGTGAGAGAAGTGAGCTTAATATCAGTACAAAATATTATAAACCCCACATAAGCAGCAGCCTCTGATGCTGGAAATGTTAGTTTGCTGCCAGTCTTTGCCAGTGTGTGTGTGTGTGACAGTGAATAAACAGAAAAGCAGACAGTTTTGTTTACGGGACGAAACTCCAAACCAAATAATGTCACTTGGTTCTGCAGGAACAACATTTAAAAAAAATGCAAAAAACAAGTTCTTCATCTTAAAAGACTGCAAATAAAGTTTAAGCGTATGTTAAGGCTGTAATACATGCTTCAATCTTCACAACCTGCTGGAAGACCTCGCTAGGTTGTTGTCCTATAGTTGCTAGCTTCATGTGATGTCTCTCTGGAAGGTGTAAAGTCATTCTCTGCCACTCAAAAAGCTGTTGCCATGATGGCCGGTTGGAAGCGTTACATGTCAGAGCCAGAAACAGTCTCTTTGTTAGTATATGCTGAGTTGGCAAAGGGTTCAGTGAGGGCACCTCCACCATATTCAGTGGCAACATGCAGTGTGACGGGCAGTCTTGACATCAGCAGGGCCACGCCTACTTTTTTTTTTTTTTTTTACTCTAAAATCCTTTCAGTTTCCCCCGAGCCTGTTCCCAAAAACAAACATACAACTTTTGGATTACATAAACCCCAGTGATGAAGGGTGATAGTACCCAAATGAAAGAATGAACATAGCAAAACTATTAGATTCTATTATATATTGTTTACACGTCATAATAGAACTATTTTGGAACAGCTAGGTGGACAGGTCAGTAAACGAAAGAGGACAAAAAAAAAAGAAACAAGAAAACAAATTCACAGCCTTGTCCCAGCAGGCAAATCTTAAAGTTATAGTTCACGCCAAAATGAAAATTCAGTCATTGTTACCTCATATCTTTCCAAACGCATACACCTATGACGTTTCTTTTGGATACAAAGTAGAACGTGTGAGTTATCGTTAAATGCAAGGTCACAGCATAATCTTGCGGCTGAAATCCAGGTTTTTCAATAGAAATATATGCGATTGGCTGGGGATTTCACAAAAGATTTCTCCCCGACACAGATTTCGCAAATTTTGCCAAAATTTCACTTAAGTGACTGCATCTTAAAAATATTTTGACATTTATAAACATACAGTATATATTCTATTTAAAGGAATATTTCACCCAAAAATGAAATATTTGTCATCAAGTTTCTTTCTATCAAGATTTTTTATAAGATTTGGAAGAACTAAACAGTTGTTGGTCCCCACTGAAAAAAACTATCATGGAAGTCAATGGGGACTATCAACTGTTCAAACACACCAAAAAAGCACCATTAAAGTACCATAACAGTGGTTAATATGACTCATCCTCTATATTTCATATCACATGACTGCGGTAGACTTGTGCACAAGTCACATGGATCACTTTTATGGTGGTTTCAGAGCGATAATCATGGAATGATACGAGGGTAAGTAAATAACAGAATTTGCATTTTTGCATCAACTCTCCTTTAAGAGTCAGGCTGAAACGGTATTCCTACGATGATAAATGCTAAGAAATTACAAAAAAAAATAAGCATTTTGTTACTCACATCCCCTACACCCCAAGGACTCCAAAGCTAAAAGAAGACAAAGCTCATGGACAGAACAGAGACGGAGAGAAGATTCTTATCTAAGGGCCACCTAAATACAGTGCCACCCTCCGCCTCTGTTCACTTTTTTTGCCCTCTTTTTGTAGAGAAGTTACATTAGTTTTATCTTCCTACATTGGTTTCCATTCCCCCACCCAATCCCTCTGGCTCTTCTCCCTGTCCCTACACCACCTTGGCGGTGGTGACCCGGACGCTGCTGAAGCACTTTCCCATTGCTTCGAAGAGCGGGTCGCAGAAGGTGTGCACACAGATGGAGTAGACTCGACTGACACAGTGGATCTCGATTAGGTAGCTCTTCACACAAGGCACCACCGCCCAGATGTGGATGAAGGAGAGGATGGCGAAGAAGATGCCCCATACCAGGGCGAGCGGGATGCCCACCAGGGCCGTCAGCAGCCTGTAGCACCAGTATTTGGTTACTGTGAAGGTGGTGAAGCTCGCTTTCCACACGCCGTCAAAGCTGTAGGTGCCGGCAGGCTCGGCGATCACGTCCTCAAAGTCCACCTGGAGATGAAAGTGATTTCAGCGTTATATCATTTTGTGTCAGAATTGTACAATTTTGTATTGTATTTCATCACTTTTTCTGAAAATCCTAAGTTATAATTGTTTTTTCAAAGCAAAAATATATTAAATAATAAATATTTCAAACATTATTTACAGAAAGAAATGCTAAAAATGTAGCAAATATGATAGAGACGGTATTAAAGGTATATTTATTTCAATCATTTTATTTGATAATTATTTGACAAAATACTTAAAAACCTAAATCCATGTATAATAATAATAATATCTTATAAAAAGTTTATATAACTGTGACATATTATTTAGATTATAACATTTCTAATTTATATTTTAAATTACATTTTACTTAGACTTTTCTATATTATTGTTTATAATCTATCTAAATATGTACAAATTCTAAAATTAAATAAGTAGATAAATACAAAATAATAAGTCATACTGTAGCACATTTCATAAAAATGTAAATATAAATGTATATTAAAAATATACACATGTATTTATGTATGGTTTTATTTAATCCGTCCATCTGTTCTATAATCGATTCGTCCTATGAGGGGACATGGTGATACTGAAGCCATTTTAATTTATTTTGCATTTCGATAAAATTATTTGTGATTGTTAAATGGACAAAAACTGGAGTATTTCTGCATGCGCTCATCCATTTCAAGCAGACTGACATTAATAAAAGAAGCATGACTCTCCGTCCTGCCCTCTAGCCATATCCACATTCCTCACAGACAGCATCTTTACATTCTCCAGCAGCCCGTACTGCTTCACTCAGACCGGTACCACCCAGGTTATGCCCAAGTCACCTCCCGTATCAACCTGCAGACCGGACCAGATAGTGCCTGACACCAAACACTAACATTTACAAAAGATATGTATAGATGAATCTCATTTTATAAGCCCCGCAAAGCTTGGTTTAGATAGAGCTGGTGAGCCTCACACCGTCACCATACAGCAGCGCACTTGCTTTTCAATGCAGAAGTGTTTATTTCAGTTGATTATAGAGAGTAAAAGTACACATAAACACACCCCGTCCTTCACAGTCACACGTCAAGGTCATGATTAAGCTAATATTTCTTTAACAACTCCTTTGTCAACAAAACATAGCTGAATTTCTTAATCAAAAGATAGCCGAGCTGTTTATGGTGATCCCATTCTTAAAAGACTAGTTTAGACTTTTTATGCAGAGTCTTGTTGTTTAATAGGAAAAAATGCTGGTTAACCAGCACAATAATAAAGCTTGTTGGCTTGATGGTTAAGTTACAGTAGTTAAGAAATCATGCCTGGATGAAAAGTCCAGCGTTTAGAGTAAATTTAAGCTCCTGTAAGAGTAAAATGATAAATTACTACTTGTCCAAGGGCTTGAAACCATCATGGTTCAAGTTGGCAAAGAAACTGTAAATTATACAGTCTTATATAAGCCTGTCCTCCCTGTTCATTTATCTACAGTATATCCCAACTGGCTGGACACATAGTTTCCATTAGTTGAATATTACAACCATGACTTTCAACAAAGTTAAAATAAACAGTTCTTGAGCTGACTGCACAGTGTTGTCTCATAGCACCCTCGCTGTACTGACAGAAGTATCAACTTGCATTCTTTAAACCTGGAGGCTTGTGATTATATGATCTGTTCACATAGTTCATACAGTAATTCACCAGTGTGCACTGCACAGTTTATAGAGGAGTACGAGTGCCACTTAAAAATGAAATCAACATCATTCTAGAGACTAAATAAATAAATAAATCACTTTTCAAACTGACAAAGTAATCAGAAATATTTAAAACTGTTTATTTAATAATGCCTAAAAAGGCAGAACCAAAAAAAAGCAAAAATAAGTCACCACATCAAAAATATTTATATAAAGAATAAAAATAAATAAATATCTTCTTAAACTGACAAATAAATTGTGATATTTTAAACTGAAGAAAAGAAAATCCAAGAAAATTAAATAATAATAATAATACACTTTTTTTTATAAATGCAACTACATATTTAATAATAACATGAAAACAAAAAACTATAAAACAGAAATAGATTAAGATAAAATAAAAATGTAAATAGATTAAAAATGACAATTAATTAGTTTAATTAATTCATATTTAAAAAGGGAGCTATATTTAAAAAAACAATTTGTATATAAAATAAAAAATTTTTTTAACTCACGTTATTTAAATAATGTTTAAAAATACAGCTATTTTAATGAATTAGATAAAGTAAAATAAAAATATAAAAACTGATTTAAATTAATAATATCAAATGCAGCTATATTTAACAATATGAAGATTTTTAAATAATACAAAATTACAATAAATAGATAAATTATATTAAATTAAATAATAAATAGGCCTGGAATTTTTAAAGCTGTTTATTTAGTGTTTAAAAAAAAATTAAAAATAAATTAAATTAAATTAAAAGTTTATCTTATTTTTAAATTGTCCTCCAAATACAGTCCACATCAAATATGTTGTACTTGGACATTGCTTAAAATAATGCCATTGTTGAGGAATTTTAAATAAAAAAAACAATAGCTGTTACACTGTTTATTTTTTTCTCAATGCTCGATCCCCATGGCAACAGTCTGTGACTCACTTTAAATTGTAAATTCATACGCAGTGACTAAAAAAATCCCACCAAAGCCTTATTACCCTGTATTCGCTCTAGAAAGTTTTCCTCTATTGGTCAGCCAGAACGCATAGCAGCTGTGCAAAAAAACTACATACTACAAGTATAAAGTTACCCATCAGGCCTGTCTACGTGGGGGTCGTCTCGTCGCGTGGGCCAGCCCTAAACTGTGCTCTGGCTGCATTCCCACGAGGAATCCTGCTCCAGCATGCTATTAAAAGAATGCACTTTTATGAGAGGAAAATATTCTGTTCCAAGAGAAAGCTACGCATGTGTTTCTGCACACAAGGGCCTTTGATGTGGATGTCTGTGGGAGTGCGTTTGGACCACGAGTGCATCATGATCCAGAGGAACGCCCCATGTGTGTGTGTGTGTGAGGAGAAATTGTGAAAATGGAGATGGGAATTCCCTGCTACACTCTCCTACGCAAGACCACTGCTAGCGCTCAACCCTTTTAAGGACAAAATGAAAAGACTGTGTGCACCAAACGAGTTCGACTAGTGACATCAATCCTTAGCAAACATTAGATTATAAGCAGAAAAGTGGCTTTCTGTGTGCTTCTGGATTCAATTTTCAAATCATAGGAAGCATTCAGTTGCATGTGTCCTCGGGGATGTGACTCAGTGTCATGTTAAAGAGGGAGGGAATAAAAGGGATGGGAAAAGGGAGGAGATAGATGCAAGGGGATCGTTTTTTGAAAGCCGAGTGTATTTCTATATCATCAGGTGACCCGTTGACTTTTCTTTCTGAGAAAGTTACTATGCAAGGCATCGCCCCCACGCCCAGGAAAAATCTCACCAAGAATGTTAGGTGTGCAACCTTTGCTCAAAAACAGGAAACTCTTAATATTTCCTCTATAAAAAAGCCCTTACTTTGACAGCTCGTCACTGCTGGGGAGTTACCGATGCAACACATACTTCAAAATGAATGCATGTAGGATTTCACAAACTCGTGCCACAATCCCAGCATTTCACATTGAGAAGACAGCTGCTCCGGTGATAATTGTTTCCACCCTGTTGGGAAATCCAGCTTATGGGGAACAGCTGGATTCGAGCTGGTTTAAGATGGTTGACCAGCTACCCGGCTCTAAAAACCAGTTTGACCAGCTATGGTCTGTGATGTTGTATCAGCTAAAGTAGCAACCAGGTGAGAGCAGATGCAAGTGCGTTTAAGGTTTTACAAGTAAACTAATGGATTATAATTCACAGGAACTTGAAAGCATCATTGTATCAGTTTTCAAAGACAGCTGCTGCTTGCAGTAATTGTTTCCAGTGCCACCGTGACAAACTGACCACTGACTCACCACTTAGGCTGACTTTCTGTTGAGTTATAATGTAAAAGTATTACGATTTTTTTAGCAGTATGCATAAATAGTTAAAAACACATAACATGTAGGCTATTAATTATAATAGCTATTTATAGAATAATACAAACAATTTGGCCTATAAAATACATTGTGTAGTTTGCATAAAATATCATATATACTTGTATATAAACAATAACGCATATAAAAAGTCGCATGCACTTGCTTCATATCATGCACTTATCTATAGGCTACGTGTTTTATTCTAAGTCTATTATTTTTAGCTATGTGGGGGGGGTTGCATGAAGTAGAAAAACTTTGTAGAATGACTTACCTTCACCACATCGTCATTTAAATGCTTTGGGTCTCGGTTGACCAGGTCAATCTCCTTGGTGTGGACATCCTGAAGTGTCTTTTCGTTGATGCTGTCGTTATCCATTTCTTTATTATTTGGTTTGTAAATGTTTCCCTGTTTCCTGATGAACGGTGAGTGAGCGTAGTCCTGCGGTTCCAAAGAAAACAGAAAATGAAGTTCATGAGCGCGGAGGGGAGACTGGGGCGCAACTCAGCACTGCCCTGGCATGGGATGGTTTTAAGCGGATAGAAATGAAGCACCACACCCCTCTCACACCCGCCGCACGGGGGCGCCGTTTCACACAGTGCGCGTGCTCGTCTCTTATTCCGCGGCCGAAACATTTATATATAAAATGCAATTTAAAACATTTCCTTTGTACAACGTTTAAAATATGTTAGTTATTCTGTACTAAAAGAAAGTTATTAGGTAATTGCATTGCGCTTCAATAGCATTACTCTGGATTAGTGAACAGCTCATATTTGAGCTAATATTATTAATAGCTAATATTACGCGACAGTGTATATAAAGTGAACTATGGAGGGATACGTGCGGCTTGCAGTACAAATAAGGGCCAAAAAAAGATAAGGATAAGATGTGAAATTAGCCAACACGCGCGAGAAAAAAACGCCAGTTGTAGATCAAGTGCCAACACACCGCCTTCATGTGTTGATAATAAGTGTTTGAGTAATAAGTAGCCAACTTAGCTAAAGGTTTGTTGCATAAATGATTCAAGAAAGCCTGAATTGCATTAAAAAAAAGATTTCTGAGGTAAAATAGGTGTCATTCTCACCTCTTCAGGTGCCCCGTCCTTGTATCCGCTAGTCATGCTGTCCCGTGCCTGAAGTGCGTTCAGATGAGTGTGTGTAGAAACAAGACAATCAGCAGAGAGGAAGCAGTGTGGGAGGCGTGGGGATATTGCTTACAGTGGGGAGTCCTTTCCCTTAAAACAGCCCTCTTTTCTGCATTCTAAAGTCCAATAAAGCTTTTATCTATTGAGTCGTGTTTTATCTCTCCTGGAGTCTCTCATGGCATAAAGTGGGAGTTCCTCTCTCAGTCACCGAGGACTAGCTGTGTGTTCAATGAATGAGACTGAAACCCTCCATTAGCCTGCCACTCATAGAGCTACGCAGTATTAGTGGTTGGATATTTTGACGTGCTTCTTCCCAAATGGGAGGCATATTTGGACACCACACCAACTTCTCCTGAACGAATTCCATGTACACTACGAGGAACATCGTTTTCAATAGCACTATTTTCCACTGTAATGGTAAGCCATTGCAATTATAAAGCAACAAGATGGAGGATAAGGTATGTGAGGATTGTGCAGTGACTAAAATTAATTGTTAAATAAATCAAACTAACCCCTATTTTACTAAAGTAGCCGCCCTTGTACATCTCTGAGGTGCATCTTGAGATTTCAAAAAGTAGTCCATTAAGTTTGCTGAACACACGTATTGGTTGCTTTTTTCAGTCCAACTTAATTCAAATTCAAACCAGAAATGTGACTATTCTAAGGTCACTTTGCATACCGAAACATACCTCAAGGCAAGACTTGCACTTACCTTGGAATGTTTTCAGCAACAATAACCCCCCACAATCTTGTTTTTTCTCATATTTGTCCAACTTTACTATCCATTGCTTTATTTATCTATATTTTTGAGTCTGCATTTACTGCAACTAGTATTTGTGCATATAGGTCCTGGCAAAGTGAGGGATGTGACAGGCAATGCAAAATATGCAAAAACTACGAAAGTGGTAAGGTCAATGTAGCTGAGGTAAAAAGCAACACTTTTTGATAGGCTAATGAACATATTATTATTGCAAGTCAAAATGCATAATGAAACATTTAATAAAATCCAGCTTTTAAGAGCTCGATAGAGATCCTTCTACAAAAACATACACCTTATGCAGGTACACCGTTATCCTCGGGCATATCTGCTGAGTTGAATACGTCACCCGGAGGACTTTTCTCATTGCACAAGGCATTAAATCTTGTCAAGTTTACATTCCATGTGCCACACACTGTTCTCCATGGTATGATCTCTCAGCAAAGAAAACAATCCATCCTTTAACTTCCAAAACAATATTTTATTTGCTGAACTGAGAGACATTTAAGTTCTGTCTTTCATAAGCTGAGCTGTGTTCAGCATGTTTGCTACATGACATCATTCAGTAGGGGCGAGGAAACGGCACCTGAGCCTCTAATGTTCCATTGCACAGTCAAATATTCCATTTACTCTGCGGAGCCACTCACAAAGCACAATCAATGGCAAACGGCATTTCAAATGTGGCTTTGCAAGTCAAACTAATCACCATTCTTTTTACCAGTAGAAAAAGAAGTCATTAGCACAGAAGAAAATGTGTTATATTTGTATAGAAACGCTCTTTATAATATAGGAATGTACCTAAAAACCTAATAAATAGTTTTTACACTGAAATGCCATCAGATCATTTAATTTACTCTTCTTGATAAATCATCTCCAAACAATATAAATATTAACTCAGAAATTGCACAACACTACAGCCCTATTGGAAGTAGTTGCATCAGTTTTTTCTTACTAGCACATCATGTAGTAGCATAATATCTTAAAGTTATAGTTCACCTTTTTTTTTTTTTAAAAAGTGTTGACAATTTATTTACACCGAGGCAATCAGATGTAGATGAGTTTTGAGACATTTTGAAAAATTCAGCATTATTATTTGCTTACTGATGGATCCTCTGTGGCGAATGGGTGCCGTCAGAATGAAAGTCTAAACAGCTGATAAAAACATCACAATTCACAAAACATCTGTCTTCAAAATTAATTTTTTTTACAAGTAGCAATACTATGAATAATGGTATCATACTTTAGCCTGCAAGCAACAGTTTGAAGTCAAATTTACCTTAATAATTAATTTATTACCTAATTAATTCATTGAATTTAATTAAACACACAGTTTTTCGCTTCACAAGACGTTAAGTAAGTCGTGTGAATTATTGTGGCTTATTGTGATGTTTTTATCAGCAATTTGTGTTGTGTTCTATCAAGTGTTGTTTGATAAGTTAGTGTTGAGTGATGCATCAAGATTGATCGTGCTGAATGCATTCTGTTATGCCTAACCAATGTATGTGTTCGCTTACTTGGGTCTGGGGCAGAGAGAAGTAAAGAAAGAGAAATGATAAGTTGATGCAAACCCCTGTGTCGGTGTGATCCTCATAAAATATAACAATTCGGTCTCTTATTTTGACGGCACTCCATTTACTGCAGAGGATCCATTAGTGAGCAAGTGATGTAATGCTAAATGTCTCTAATACGAACTCATCTACGACTTGGATGACCTAAAGGTGATTCAATTTTCAGCAAATCTTAATTTTAGGGTGAGCTATTCCTTTAAGGCTAACATCTCAATCCATGCATTATAATCTTTCAAGACTTGTGCTTTAGATATAATACAAAAGCTTAATTAGACTTACAGAACAGTACTAATAAAGCATGTCAGCACTGACGCTGGCCATTACGAGGCAGACACGCCAGAGCCGAAACAACGGAATGAATATTGCATTGAAATGCAAGAAAACTTATTTCTCTTCTCTGTGCTTCAGAAGTCAAGGATAAATGATCCTTCAGCTAATAACCCTCCAAAAAGGAGGTCACAACATTGCGACAAAGAGATTCTGCAACACTTCTATGCGGAGTTAGATATGTTCAGTTTTGCACAGTCTTGACATTGATGGAGGACAAGCACCGTCCAATGCTGAAGAAGAACGGCCCTATAAACATGTCCATCAGGCTGGTCCAGATCACATGGATGGAGGGCAGTGTCATCATGCAGCCCTGGATCACTGGCATCACCACCCTGCGTGAGTGAAAACAGCTCATCATCATCATAGAAGTCTTACATAATCATATCAATTGTTCCTCTCTCTTTGTTCTAGGGTTAAAATATAGCCCAGAACACGTGTGAAGCATTAACCTTCATATCAGATGCTTCCAATAATCATCACCTTTGATATTGTTAACAGTGAGCACATATGCACAATCTGTCAGTCAGCCACTATTATGGGTTATGAAAGGTTCATATTTTGGTTTTGGGAGTCCCAAACAACAGGTTGTTATACATATTATAAGAAAATAAAACTGTTTTGCATTTTTATCTATCTTGTTCAACAATTCCTAACTGTTTCAAACAAGAATGAATGTGCATTTTCATTCAAACAAACCCAAAAACACCAACAAGGGGATGGGCAGTATGCTAATGTTTCATTTTGACGTCAAAGTGAAACGGCTTGGGACTCGTTTCTCTTTTCTCGACTCTTTCTTTTGAGAAACAATAACTTTATACAGGATGCACTTTCAGATTTAAATCTTAGCAGAATGTTTTAATTCACTTATGGTACTTATGGACCAGGTACTGTTCCCAGTGGAAAACCCCCCAAAGGTGAGCTGTACTGAACCGTGCCGTACTATGCAGTGGAAAAGCGCCAATAGAGGTGAGCTACAATATTGCATTTTTTTTCCAAAGTAAAAATGCACCCGATTTCAACAACCCACCCTACATAGCACCTTAGACTTGTAGTATTCACCAAGTAAACTCTTCTCCTTTTGAGCTACACTGACATCTTGACATTAGCTCTTTTCTGGCTAATTTGTCAGGTCTACTCATTCCCAAGCTAATGGAGTCACTCTGCTACCGCAAAGTTGTGAAGTTTGCAAACATCCGCATGAGCTAATATTTCACCTAAGGAACAGTGACCCTTAAAATGCTCCTGATTTAAGCTACACAAGGGTCAAGAGCCAAGTTTCTGCTTGCATGCTCTAAGAGGCCGCAGAAAAACACTTGACTAGAATGCTAACAATCCAGTGTGAGTTATGTGCGGATTTTTCCACCATGGAAATGCAGGCCCACCTGTGCTCCCCAAAACCAATATGCAAGGCTTTCTCTGTGGTATTTCTTTAAATGCCAGTCTTTATCTAAGTGGGTAGCGGCCAAGGCAAATATTCTGCAATTGGGCTGTGGAAAATACAACAAAGAGCCAACAGCCTTCCCCAACAAGAAGTCTTTTCATACCAAATATGTATACAACTGAGGATCCCGAAAACAATCCCTGCAATGAATGCCATGGGAATGGCCAGAAACGTGGTGAGGATCCGGTAGAAGATGAATTTCACCAGCTCGAACACAGCATGACTGCCGATCCACACTCTGTCAAAGCTGTGTGTGGAGATGGGCTCAGCAATGATGTCTTCAAAACCAACCTGTGAAATCAAACAGAAAATTAATAAATAGTAAACTCTTTAGACTAGCAAATTAGCCCACATGTATACAAAGAGAGCAAGTACCAAATTTATATATGAACTACACATCCTTTAAGTCCAGTAAAGTCTGTTTTAGTCATTTATTTTATTATTATTATTTGGTCTCTTGTGAGCAAGAAACACATTAACCGGACAATTTAGTATGAAAAGTTAACAGACCTGCAGCTGATATTCAGTGCAACAGTTCTTTGTTTATGATATTAAGCATTTTATTTATTGTAGTTTATTATCTTCTTTTATATTAACTACCGGTAACTTATACATTTTCAGTCAGTGTTTTCCCCCCGTGTTTGTGTGTGTGTGTATTATAGCAGCTGTGTATGCACACAATACAAACTCGCTCCGAAATTAATATGAATGCATTTGAATGGCGGTGCGCGAAAACACTTCTCATCATACCGAAAGTACCTAATATGAGCATGTTGTTAGCGCTTATATGAGTCGTTTTTATTTAGTTTCAGACGCAGGCATTTAGGCAACAAATGTGTTAGTGCTAATAGATAAGACTCACGTCGCTACCTACCTTTAGATGCGCGTTAATATCTTTAGGATCTCTGTCCGGGTCCTCTGAATACACTTTCGGTTTTTTTCCAAGTATAGGTTCAATCGATCTATTGAATTCATCCTCATCCATAATGACACTGGTTTCCATTTTTTCTTTTTCAAGCCCCATTTTTTCGTTTTGGAGTTGCGCGGCGCGCACTGCTGTGAGTTGCGCCTGTGGTAGCCTACGCGCACTGTGCGCTCAGGACAGGACGCGTCCACGCCTCTCACGCGCAGACAAAACACAGCGGCACTCAATTTACTGCTCCAAACAAATGTGGAACAACGATAAGAATATTTTAGGGATAAATATCTTTCCAGGCGGCCTTATCTAGACAAATTGTTTATTGAAACAGAACTCAGAGAATGTTATCAGATTGCTATTGTTATTTCCTCTACTGATGTGGCTGAACCCGAAAGATTCAAATGTTTTTTTTCTCAGGAATTTCCTCAAATTTTACACATTCATTCATTAGTTCCTTTATATATATAAAAAAAAAGTTAATTAAAAACAACAACAACAACAACAACAACAAAAAACTTACAGCCTTGGCCAAATGCTAATCTCCCACAGTCAGTTAAATGCTAGTGACTGCTTTTTGGTTTCTTTACAGAGTGCTTTTATTATTTTTTTATAGATTCTTTACATACAGTAATGGTTCTATTTAGACCCAAGTAGTCCTGAAATTCTTTAAATGAATTATTTATTTAAAAAAAAAACTTTTAAAAATTAAAAAAATTAATAGATTTTTTTATTTCATGCATTATTATTATTATTATTATTATTATTATTATGCATTTGTATCAATCACATAAACAGTGATGGGTTTCTATTTTTTTTAGAACCATTACGACTTAAGAATACTTTTCATCTTTCAGGCACAATCAACTGTTAGTAGATAATTTGCCTGTCTTAACTTCAGACAACAGGCCACTCTCTGAAACAGCGACTGTCTTTGCCTTCCTATTTGACTTTTTAAAGGAACAGCTCACCCAATAATGAAAAAGCCTAACTAACCTTGTATAAAATGAATTCAAATAATTGCTTTCTTGAAAAGAAAACTATTAATATTTTAGTAAATCTTTTTTTTATGTAAAATAATATTAGGCATTTTTAATATTAAAATTGCAAGTAATACTTTAACACAGTTGCATTGTATTAAAAAAAAAAAAAAAAAAAAAAGTTTTTTTTAAAGAAAATCCAACTGAGCAGAAAAATACATTTAAAACCCTTAAAAAAATTATATATATTTTCAAAATCATATGTACAACACTGGTGATTTTTCACCTATCTGCTTTCTTTCTGTGCAACCCCAAAAAAGACATTTAGCAAAATGTTCAAGCTGTTCTTTTCCACAATGAATGTGGATGGTGACCAGCCTGAGCTGCATTTTCCAAAAGCATCATAAGCCCGAGTTGATCATATTTTTCCATTGGTTGCAGTGGTTCGCTTTTGAGAATGTAATTCTGCTAAACATCTTCTTTTGAATAGCACTGTAGATTTTATAAGCGTTATGAAATATCTGAACATAATGATGATCTATTTAACCAGAAGGAATGAAGGGAGTTCCACTGGAGCTGATACACACATAAACAACAAACTCATTGTGTTGTAAGAGTCGGGAGGAAAAAAGGGGAGAGGCTGTGGCAGTTCATAACAGCAGAGCAAAAGCATAACAGTGGGAGTGAAAAGCACATTCTACCCACGAGGACATGCACAATACAGGCTGTAATCCCTATGGATAAACACACAGCTGATTTCCAACAGCACAGCAAAGGTGCCAAGACCTTTCCCTCTGCGTGTGTTTGAAGTGCTGATCAAACGTTGTCAGCATCATGAACGGCCACTATGAGCTCTACTTTGATGTGGGTGCACTATATATATTTTTCTCAGATTTAAATAGTGAAACAGAGCAATCAAGACTTCACTGCTAAACTCTTCATTCAAGGTATCAAGTACTGTAATCTGTGATGAAGGGTTTAGCAGCCAAGTCTGATTGATCTATTCTGGGGCAATCTTTTACCGTCATAATAGTTTAAGTTCGCAAGTTCAACAGTCTTTCCCTCAGGGATACGGGACCTGCCCAACAAGCTACTGGAAGCAAAGTAATAAAACCAATATATGTCATTTTCATGACAACTGAGCAGATGAATGACAGCTGCCTTTGTAAGACTGCACTAAATTGTGCAATATCTCACAAAACTGGAAATTATTAGGTTTTTAGCTATTTCCAGTGAAACAAATAAAACTAATAAAAAAGCTCAAAAATAATCCCATTAGGACATGGTTTGTTGCTCTTAACTACTTGGGTCAAAAGGTCAATGGAATTTCACACACACACACACACACACACACACACACACACATTTTATATACATTAGCCAGTATATATCTGGATCTAGATCTATAATCTGGATCTAATATTAAAAACATTAAAATATTATATATCTGAATATACTTTATATTTTTATTTCTGAGATCAATATATTTTGTTATTTTTGCAGGGAGCATTAAGTCAAGACCGTTAAGGTGATACAACTTCCCTGATATCATAACGAAACAGCCTCATTTTAAAGTATGACATCATTAAAAAGAAATAATTACTAACCAATATTTACTTTAGAGGTAAAAATATATTAAATATTATTATATATTAACTAAAACATTAAAAAAATGCTTATATATATATATATATATATTTATATGGTTGTTTCTTAAACTAGTACATCATTTTATGTTTGAATATAAAGGCAAAGGTAGTTCAGACAGTATAATGTCATGTGGTGCAACTGTCTAAAAGAATGTAATATTTATAAAATAATGACTAAGATGCGTACACTCACATACACTTAAGAGTGTAAGGAAAACTCTTCATCCTACAGCACAAACGGTGCTTTTTCTACAGCACAAACGGTGATTCTTGATGAATTAACCAAAGGTCACATTCCATGGTCCTGTGATCTAATTCTACCTGCAGAAAAACAATGATATGAGCACAATGATATCAGATAGGACATCCTGACAGTCACCTCATCTGCTAAAGCTCTCAGCTCTGTGAATACTGGCACATTATAATAAACCGTGACATGCAGTAGTCGTGAGAATCAGCCCATAGCAATCCTTCTCTATTGTAATCAGCCTGCAAGTCTGGGACATCGCATTTTCACCAGCAGTAGAGTACAATTGGCTTGGTACAAAAGCTTAGCTTAAATATTGGAGAAAAAATATTCCTGGCTATTACCTGTAGAGCAAACAGAGTTTTGGTGGTCATGAGTACATGGTAAACTGAGGTCGCTTTTCCTTTCTTGTACTATTTGGTTCTGGCATGAGAAGAGCTCATGGCAGGGAATTGGCGATCAAAACAGAAGATTTCAATTAAAGTCTTCAGCAGAAGGAAACAAAAGTTGGGGAACGCCACGCGTTTTACATTATAGCACCAAAGAAAGTCTTTGCTTTAACATTGGATAACTATTTCAGACAAAAAAGCGGCCTTTGTTTTGCCATTCACTGCTTATAAAGACCAAACTTAAATCAACTTAAGGAAATGAAAGTAGACTTGAGAGAATACATTAGCCTTCACGCTCTCGGCCAACACGTACCTTTGTCTATACAGATCAAATTTAATGCTTTGTAACTTTTCCAAGCACAATAAACCTGTCAAAAACATCCAATCTCTTCATCTGTACCCACGTTGCTCAGTGTTTGTGAAGGTGTGGAGAACGCACCGGAGATCCACCCAAGGCCCGAGGCCGTGTTAGTCGATGCGGTTTTGCGAGAAGAGGTAAATAAGTTTTCCATTTGAACTAAGTCTGGAACAAGCCCGAGTCCTTACAAGCTTCAATCCTCCAGCTCTGACACAGCTACCCAGTCGCACATGGTGGGATATTCATCTTCATCACATGACAGACCCCTCAAACCATTTTCCAGCATAGTTTAGATCAGGTAGATGAGTGTATTAGATCCTGCATACCGCTGCTGTTACCCAACAGTTCAGGTGTGCTTTTTCCCTTTATTTTGAGCCAAGTCTGGAAATGCCGGCCAGTGATCTTGCTTCATGCACGTCTGTTCAGTTTATAAGCTGTCCTAGTGATAAACATGGTATCAGTTTGAAGTGTTAAGCTTCTAGATGATTTATACTTTGCGATAAGGTTTTATGTCGCCTCATGAAACGCAGTGCAAGGCAAAGTCTTAATGCACTGGAATCACCATTTTAAGAAATCACATTATTAATGAATCACTTTAATCACATTTGGCTGAACATAGAAGTGTATTTTAAATAAGTCCCAAATCTATTTTAATACTTACAATTAAAATTTATTTCATTTGAACGATATGTAAAAGTAAAACTTAAAAATGTACAAATAAATAAAAAATCTATTATTATTATAATTAAATAAATAAATAATAGCTTTTCTTGTAAATATTCATTTTAATTTTCATAATTGCACATTATTTATATAGTGTGTCCTCATTATCGGATTTCATATCGGTAACTCATATCCAAATATACCTATTTTCTTACTGTATAATATGGAAAATAATTATACAGAACGTGTAGTATGCATCATTCTTGAATACTAGATGTGGCACGGATGATATCAGGTCACATGACAATTCCAATATGGCAACATCCTCCTCCAGGAAGTGACATCATTTCTGGATGAAAAACACAACAATCTAAAAGTAAATAAATCCAGTTAAATTAATTGCGCACCAACCCTTTAAAATAAAATATTTGTAAATTATTAAATAAATTTGATGATATAGTTTAGACACACATACTTATATTATAATCTATGTATAATTATAATATATTTAAAGATCCGTCAGTCCTTTAACCTGTTCCTATTTTTAGTGAATGACTAAGACACACAGTCTTCACTATTCATGTTCATTCATGTAGGGCTAATGTACATCATGTCACATTCAGGCCAGAAAATTACAAACATGGAGGAATGTGCAACAGCTCAAGATGTGAAAAGCTCCACAGCAGCACTTATGATCATAGCATAAGATTTCAAAAAATAAAATTACTTAAAACCCTTCCTTTACTAAATATAAGCTTCAATATGTACAGTGCTCATATAATAGTAGGTAGTGACCGATTACATTCAATCTGGATTATGCAATTAGCAACTTATTCTACTAACCCTAAACCGACGCTAACAGTATTCTGAGAGTTAATAGACATGTAGTAAGTAGAATGTCAAAAGTGGACTAAAAAAATAAAGTGTATCTTAATTTACTAGCTAATTCACCAATGCAGAACGAAAGTGTCCTGGTTTCAACTCTGGCCTCATGAACTTCCACTGGTCTTCAATTGCACCATTTCTAAAAAGGCGCTGATAGCAACAAACAAAAGAGAGTGATAAGCACTCAATGTGCCGGAACAGTTCACTGTTTGTCTTTTTAGAGCCAAAAGCATGTATCAGAAACTACAAGTACTTAATAGGTCCTTTTTAGTTCACTAGATTTCACATCCTTCCAAACCTACACTCTTTTTTCCTTTAAAGGTTCTTTAAAGAACCTTTGACTGGTTCTCTGTAGAACCAAAAAATGCTTAATTTTTAATTATGCTAAAATTTATGTTGGCGGTTGAATGAGCAGAGATAAAAGTCTAAACTTCCATTTATATACACACACAATATAAACAGTCCTTATACACATAATTGCTACATGCTAACAGTAAATCAAATTGTCATTCAAGCTTTAAAGTTTTTGTCAGTTAGCTATGTGTGAGACATTTGAACCAAGTGACACAGAAAACGCTCACCTGATGGATGCTGGAATAGCCATGTGGTCCAAAGCAAACATGATGTCAACCGCCACTGCTCTAGTAGTTTTCCAGACTTGTTTACACTGGAATATGAGGACTACTATTAAATGCGCTACCTGAATTAGATAAAAACGATGTTAGCGAGGGAAACCCCAAACTTAGCAACAGCAAACATTTTTTTACAGGAACACTTCACCCTGATCCTGTGCCAAAAGGGTGTGGGCTGAAAAGAACACAGTTAGAAAGAGAAAAGCCCTTTTGTTTTGTTTATTTTCTCTCTTTTCTACTTAATTGTTGAGGGCTGTTAGCATGTTGCTAATGGACTCTGAAGTAGTCAAACACGCAAACTCTCATGTAGGGTTCCCCCAAAGTGAAATTCCCAAGTTAAATTTAGTCTTTAATTACACCTCTCTTATGCTCCCGTTCTTTCTGACCACACTATCAGCTCACACAGAGTTTTCCTTCTCTTTCCTTCCAAGCTACAGTGTTGAAACAGCTCTGCTGAGGCTATTTTAGGCCTCTGCTGCCTCCTTTCCACCTTGCTCCACAAACACCAACTCTGGGATCCCGATGAGAGGTTAATTGTCTCATTTCTGCAGTCTACATGAGAGTGTGTACTCTCAATCCATCAATCTATCAATATAGACATTAATACATAAGGCAAACTGAGCTAAGTACACTGTACGGCCTTCACTGGGCTCTCTGACTCCGTGAACCCTGCAGGCTGAATTCCAAGCGCAGTGTCATCAAACCTTTGTCTTTTCATGGAAAAACAGTGTGTGAAACCAAATACGCGGCTATCGGACCACACACTTCCCGCGGTATGAATGCGACCTGGATTAAGTGAGTGTGCACGGGTGGGTGGAGTGTCCCGGGGAGTTCAAAGGAAGCTCCGGTCATGAACACACAATAATGAGAGCAGCGCTTACCCTGCTCGCTTGATTGAGGGTGTAATGAGTACTTGAAAACAGATGTGTGAGAGATCACTGCTCTTCGCCATCTCAATATTAGCACAAACAATGCGAAGACAAAAGACAAAGGGCGTGGTCACGAGGAAGCTGACTTTCCATCAGGAGATCTTGAGGAATGTGATCTTCTTAAGACTACTTTTGGCTTGCAAAAGCTTATTATCTAGATTTGAAAAAGGTTTCATAGTTGGCAATTTGTTCTCAAACAGGCGTATGTCTTTAAATGTGTTCCAAAGGTCATGCTAATGCTAAGTCATTTAACCTAGTAATGCTAGACAGCTATTTTCAGTTATGGAAGTGCAACCTGGTTAAATGTATTAAAAGTATTTTAAGTATTAAAAACTACTACTACAAAAAACACAACTACTTATCCTAATTAAGTTTTTAGTCATATATTAAAAAATTTGACACAGAAGGTGTCATAGATTATG
The DNA here is from genome assembly GCA_032361145.1 of Enteromius fasciolatus. Taxonomy (NCBI): domain Eukaryota; kingdom Metazoa; phylum Chordata; class Actinopteri; order Cypriniformes; family Cyprinidae; genus Enteromius; species Enteromius fasciolatus. Next base: position 8,051,289 of record JAUMHR010000090.1, on the reverse strand, counting down.
TATCATACCATGAAATTATGCTAAACCCTGCTGAAAAAAACGCCCGTTCACACCACAGTGTCCACACCACAGCTATAACGATAAAGGACAGAGAAACGATATCGTTGGGAATCATTTTCAGAACTATTTTTTTCCAGCTTATGAACAATAAAAACATCGACAACCAATCAGAATCCATCCTGCAATTACGCGCTTCAGAATTTAAAGCGGCATACGTGCTTGAGCAAATAATAAACAGGTCGATATTGTTCACTGGTGTGGACGCAAATATAGTTATCGTTATCATTATATCGTGCTTGGTGTGAATGGGCCTTAACTCCGCCCACCACCGTGTGACTGGGGTAGACAACATTACAAAAGATTATAGTGGCCTATAATAACAAGTGGAGTAGATGTTAAAAGTAATTTTTGACGCGATCAGGTTCGCATCCCAAACTTTATCTTCCTTTTCAAATTTCATATCACATCAGAAAGGCATTTACTTTCATTAAAAATCAAGGAAACAATCGAAAAGCTGAAAAAGTATTGGGTAGGCTTAAGGTATGTAGTTCTTATATTGTACCAATAAGGTGGCATACATTTTTTAATTAAAAACACACAATTTAATTAAAAATGTACATTTACTGAATACATTATTACATAACAATACAGAGGTGCGGATAATTGACACTATTTGCATTAAGTAGTATAAACAGCAGAAAATCCTGCTATTTTAACATAGTGTAAATATAGCTATTTGTACTAAAATAGCAATTTTCTAAGAAAATACTGCTATTTGCACAGTGTAAATAGAATCTTAAGATAAACTACCTTAAATAAGACAACTTTAAAAGGGGCTTTGTCAAAGTCAAAGATGAATTTCAGTTAGATGAAACCCTGACAGGACATTTTAAAGTATATTATATTCAATATTTTTTATATTATTACAAAATAAAAATATAATAATATATAATATATTCGGATTATCAATTCAATCATTCAAATTAAATATTATATCTTAAAATATAAAACTATATTGTAACATTAAATTAAAAAAAACATGTAAAAAAAAAAAACATTTTTATTACAGTTTACCTGAGTCTTGCATAATGAAATGAAACATACTTAAATCTGCTTAATGATATTATTTAGTCACCAAAAATGACAAGTGACCATATTTGGTTTGTGGAAATGTCTGCAGGTTTTGTGGGCGTGTGGTTAAAATGGCGCTGCTGTGTCTTAACAAGTTAATGGAAAATCACATCCACTTGCACATAGCACATGCCTCGGGCTGCCTTCTTATGAAGGCTAAAAATACCTTTCAGTACGCCCAATTAACCAAAACGTGTTGTAAAAATGAACTTCAATTGAAAAGATTACACAGTCATTTAACACTAAATACTGTTAAAGGGTTAAACGGTGTTTGAGGAATAATTAATCAGATAATGGGGATATGCAAAACTACATATTTTCATATATACGAAGAATCAATGGACTGAAATGAATGGGGTAAACGGACTGAAGCGAGTTCGCTGCAGTCTTATTTTAGCCAAATGTCTCCAGAGCTCTTAAACTTGATGGCGAGCTCTGCAAACAAAACATGAAGGTCTGCAGGGACTTTCAAGCGAGGAATTATAAACACACAGTCCTCAGGTTTTTTTTTCTGCAGTGACGGCAGGAGCATGTCCATATCAGCAGCTCAGCAGAGTTAAACGTTTCCACCAAAACCATGTAAGGAGTTTTTAGGGTGCTTTAGGAACCTAGTTTGATCAGAGACAACGTAAGGGAGAAGACCACTTGTAGAAAAATGAAAGGGAAAATCACAACAAATATAGCAGCTGTAAGAATGAAAGCCCCGCCTTTCAGTTAAAGAGCCAATGATCTTTTTAAAAGAGTTTGTTTACTTTAGAAGACACAGTTAGCTTATTATGATTTGAGCTACATTTGTGATAATATTAGAATATGAGACGTTAAAGTAGAAAAGATCTCCACTTTTACGTCACTTGCCTTCCAAAATGGCCGCTGAGGTAACTGATTTGCCTTAAAATTGATTTGACTGGTGCAGTGCTTATGTTTCTTTCCACATAATGCATCACCTTTGAAACACAAATGTTTCTAAGCGGTTGCCAAATGTCTGTGTATTTGCTCATTTCCTTGCAGACGGCTCCGGTCGGATGTGCTGCCATCCAGCAGGGGTAGGCTGGGCAAATCTGTGACTGATTGGTTTTTAAGCCTACAGTTGTCCGCTCATCATACTGAGGAGAAAAGGGAGGTTTCAGTTGCTATGGCATCATCACACTCAACATATTTAAAGGCGGGCACTTACTTTGCACTTTCTTTGTCATGAGTATCCCAGAGGACGTACAGTGACCAATGATGAATCAAAAGCCGAGCAGCTATGCCAGCAAGTCCTCTGAAGCATCTGTGATCTGTTAAGAAGACACTGAGCACTGCGTTGACACTGGTTTTGTTTCATAGACAGACTTAACAACAAGGCCTTTCAATTGTGATTCATTTGGAAATGTTTTTTTTTTTTGTTTTTTTTTAGGTGTTCTGTTTCACTGGATCTGGACTCCATTTGTTTGTTGTAGAATGATTTACGTTTCAAGGAATAATGTGGTTTTGTTATGAACAGATGGCTTGGGCATCACAAAATAGAGAGTACTTTTTAAATATACATGTATATATATATTGACCTGTACATATTAAAATATAAATAAGAATAAGGAATTATATTACATTTTATTGTGTTTTAAACGAGTAAAAATCTTATTGACAAATGGGCAAAAAATTAATAAATAAATATATATATATTTAATAAATTATTATAAAACTGAAGCTACAATGTCAACTTAATAAAGTTAATTTTTCATGACAATGATTTTATTTTAATGACAGTACTAGCATTTAACACTAATACATAACAAAAGCTAGTATTTACATATAATACATAAAGGATTTGTTTAGTGCAATTACAAAATATGAGCATATCGCATTATGAATACATCTCATTCATGATGTCTCCCTCACTGAACCTGATACGGGAGTCTCTCTCTGTTTCTGTCTCTCTGAGTGGACAGGCCTGCCTCCGTGCTCATACAGGAAGTCATGTACAGTAGATAACAGAGAAAACAGGAGGAGGGGGCTAAACTTCTTCCTGAAATGGGAAGGTAGTAATTAGCAGAGACCGGGGCATAGCATTTGTTTTCCTTGTGCAGCTGAACATGAAATTAAAGTTTTATCTAAAGGTCACAGACCATCGGTCCGAGGGGTCAAACTCATGAGTGGACTCACATGAGTGGATCCCAAAAAAACAAATACTCCAAAGAATGTCTGTTTTACAGTTTATATGCACTGGAGTAATTTTAAAACGTAATAATCTTATCTTAATTAGACATTTTGTGTTTAACCTCTTATGTCTCTCATTTTCACTTCCACTCATGGCTCAATAGTATCCCTCTACTGATACCTCTAGCCCTCAGTCTACATCAAAGAGGGAGTCCCGAGGATCTGTAAGGCTATATAAAGCCCTTTGCTGCAAAACTCCACCAGTTTTTGCCCATAGTCTTCCCACAGTCAAGCTGCCAAGCCGACACACATTTTCCTGGCTGGAGTTCAGGAAAGTACTGCTCTGAGCTGAAGGATGGAAACTTCAGACTGCCTTTGCCTGGATACAATAAAAAACACACAAACACAGGGTCGGGTGATTCAGAGTGATGCAGACAGTACCTTCTTTATCAGGAAAGGGCTCACCTGGTGGACACGTCCCTTATCAGACCTCTGTTCTCATTAACACCAGATACAAGCCATTATAAACACACTATCTGACATGTGACAGCCTTAACCGTTTTCAAGTTACATTTTTTACATCCATCATTTCTAATGCCAACAAACTACAAACCACAAGGGAAAATGTTCAGTGAGTCATACTGGCCTCATAATATAACATTCCTGTCTCTCACAAATGATACAGAGGGCTCTGCTCAAATACATGCTGCCATTTGACTTCAAACTTGTATGTGGATGACAAAGATTAAAGGATCTTGCCCTGGACTAAAATTGTAACATGAATAGGAACCCAGATGGTTGTATAAATTAGGGCATTGCAAAGCGTGCAACAAAATTCTAGATGAATGGCAGACGTTTGCCTTGTGTCTTGCAGTTTTATTTGTGACCTTGTTTTAATTCTGTTAATGGTTACTTTACTTCATACAGCACATTGGTCAGCAGTAGTTGTGTTTCCTTTGTGTTTCCAGTGCTTTATAAATAAACAGAAATTACTGTTCAATTCAAGAACTTAACCCTCTAACACCCTCTATCTATTCTATTTCTATTCAATCTACTTGTTTTCTTTTTATTAGGCTATATATAAAAAGCTTAATCCACCAACACTTACACTGTCTATTCTATTTCCATTTCTATCTACTTATAGAATATATATATATATATATATATATATATACAGGGTGCGAAAAAAAAGCAGAGAGGGGGAATACATAAATCACGATAAATGATCTCATGAGAAAACAATATTTTTAGGCAAGTATAAGTCATATCATGAAATGTTTTTAATACGACGGAAAATACATCAACAGTGCTTCAGTTAAACCATTGCATCGCAAAATAATTCAAAGTTCTCCAATCGGATCACGTATAGCGAAACAGGACTTCATAGAGCGTTTCGCAAATCATTTCGCCACCTGGGATAAAAATAATCCAGCTGAGGTACAGTAGGGATGCATAGAGCCTACCCCCACCCCCCTCATATCGCACCCTGTCTATATATATATATAACCTGGCGACGTATGTTGTTTATATTGATAATATTGTTCTTTTTTTTATTACTATTGTCAAGTCACTTAGGATAAAGTGTCTCCTAAATTACTAAATGTACGCATACTTTTCATGCCCTTTGTTGCACTGATCTCACCTGATAATCTTTCAGAACACATCCCTTTTCCAAGCAGGATATTGTACAAAACTTGCAGATCCTGTGGAAAAACAAGTAGATGTGAGCAGAAACGTAGTAACACAAACCCGCGCAGAACTCCAAACCCGAATTGCGGCAGAGAGGGAACTCCCTGACAGAGTGCTTATGGCCAGGCCCATCCAGGAACCCAACGTGAGGAACATTCTGTCAACACACGCCGCAGCCTCCCGCCACACATATACACAGCTCCAGTTCCCACAGCGTTGCCATGACAGCAAAGAGCCCATTACATAATGCTGCGGTGACCCACTCTTTCCTGCAACGGACTCCAGGCAGGATGCGTTGGAGTTGTGATGAATGTGAGCTCTCTGTGAGATTTTCCCTGATGTGCCACATACAGAAATGAATCTGAGATCATGAGACTACAGGAAAAGATTAGGTATCCAGGGTCAAATTAGTGGGGGAAACAATGTTGTTAAATTGATGATTAACAGTTGAATTTCTTTATGTTTTAGCCCATAAAATGAATGTCAATGAGGTCCAAAAATGAATGCTTGTGGAAAGCAGAGACTTGTGGTCTGGTTCTAACATGAACTTCTCTTAAAAAGACTTTGTTCTTTGCAGAAGCACATGTGTTTGACATTAAAATCGGGAGACGATAAAGAAATGCAGTTAACGACAGACATCAGGAACAAAAGGAGGAACAGATGTAAGGTAGGAACGTCAGCTGGCTAAAATTATCCGAGGACATCCCTGCTGGCCACGTGGGTCGGCTGAGTGGGAGAACTCTTCTTCTGGAGCGGGGAACACCTCCTGTCAGTGGAAGCCCATACAAATGGGACAGAGAGCATAAATCTTTCCCCCGAAGCCTTAAACACACCCTCATCCTCTGGCTCGCATTGTCCTTCAGCTCGCAGTAGCTTGAGGAAACAACTGCAACTCTTTTTGGACTGGAGATGTAAAAACGGTTCCTTTGAGAGATGTCCACTTATACTGTACCATGTGGCTCTGACCGAGAGCTTCCGACTATTGACGCAGCTCATCTTTGCTTCTTACACAATGTGTTTATCAGGTAAAACAGCAGATGGGAAGATGGTTGAGGGATGTTTCAATGAGGCGTAGCAGGCGTAAGTGGCGTCATTAATCTTCTTTAACTCGATGGTGGTGGGAGGCATCTACCTGAACAGGAAAAGAACAAAGATTATATTATAAAACTGGATCAGAAATGTATCAGAAATTCTTCAGATCACAAAAAAAACCAACTGTTTTTGAGTCACTGTTATAACTGAGAGGTAGGGATCCCAATTCTATAATGGTATATTACAAGTTTACTCATTTACTCAAAAAACATTACATTTCTCAGAATATCTTTTATGTTCGACAAAAGAAATAAACTCAACTTGAGGGCGAGTAAATTATGACAGTTTAAATTTTTTGGTGAACTCTTCATTTAAGTCTTTACATGACTTTGTGAATGCACAATGCGGTTACAATATCTAGTTGTCAACAAATGCATATTTTGGTATTTTGTTTATAACCATGGTGGGATTCGTTTTTGCAAAGATGCTTAAACTTCAAAAGCAACACTGTTTCATTCCCAAAAATCCAACCCATATGTTGGCTACGGGCTAAGTATTCCCAATTTCAATTCCAAACCCCTTTTTGTGTGTGAGAATTCCCAAAGTGACTTTATTTTCAGAATTGCAAATTTGTGGCGTTACAAGTATAAAGTCATATTTTGAGAAATTATGATTTAATCTCATTATAGGCTTATAACGGCATTCTTGAATTTCTTTTTATTTTAGTGTGGCATAACTCTGTTGCAACTTTGTGCTTGCAAGAAAAAAGACTGGGTATTATCACAAATTCATTTGACATTACACAGCAATTTGTCTCAAGGAAAACTAAATCTGTCAACTAATGGTGTAAAATATACAGTTGGTGGTATATTACAATAATATTGGAAATTAAAATGAACTGATTTGTATACAAAAATGTTTTTATAAGAAGAAGTTAGGCTATAATATTAATATTAATATTATTAATAATAATATTAATATTATTATTTTGAAGTTCTTACTAATCAAAAATATAATTTACGGTAGGACATTTACATAAATATCTTCATGGAACATGATCTTAACTTAATATCCTAATGATTTTTGGCATAAAAGAAAAATTTATCAATTTGATTCATAAATTGTATTTTTGGCTATTGCTATAAATATAACCCCATAACTTAAGTCAAGGGTCAAGGGTCACATTTGAACACAAAAAAAATTGAGGGCATGAATCGAGCATGGAAATGAACCGAAAACAGGACAGATATTTAATCCCAGAATGCTGGGATTAAACATGAATAATTTCGTAAAAATGAGACTAGATTAAAATCAAGAAATATATATTTTTTACTCAGCCCTAAAAAAACATACTGAGGGGCATCAACATGAGCTTACCCTTAATCGGCATGTAAACACACTCACTTTTTAAACACACAGTCAAGGTTTTTATACGTTGTAAACAAATGTAAAAAGACTTGTCTGCATAGCAAGACTATTATTTAAATGTGAATACGAGAAGACTGCGCCTGCGGGGAATAGGAGTGGCCTGTACAGAAAGAGAGAGTGAGTAACTTTAAGCGCATTATACATGAAGCTGCTGCCCAAGCATGGCACATTGTTCTGGAAGAGACACCTAGCATTTCCTACAGCTACAACTTTTACTCATACTTTATCATATAACAGCTTTTCCTACATCTTTTTAAGTATTTGAACTGATTTTCTCTCTCGTTTTTAATAAAAAAAGGTTTGAATTATTTAAAACTATTTTATTCTTATGCATTTCTTTTTTCTTTTTAATGACCGATATATTTCTTTTGTCAGCTGACTGTTTATTTAAGAGGGCCAGGTCTGGTGGAATTTTGGAAATGCAGATACATGACATGAAAACAACAGGGCACGCACCAGCTGGATACATTGACATGAATCAGAGGTTGTTTTCAAACCAAGCATCAGCATAGCGATATCATCTGGAAGATATTAAAAAAGGTTTCATCAGGGCGTGTCGCTATCTTTTCAGCCTCCCACATTTTCTCACTCATTCTGTTTCTCTTACACATAAATTCTTTCCAAGCAGATGAGTTGTAAACAGAAGACAGAGGTGTGACTTAAGTTGCTAACCGCGACCATTTTACAGTGAAAGCAGTGCCGAGGGACACTTGGGAATTCACAAATATGTCATTCCTCCCCTGTCTCCTTGGAGTTCATTGTGAGCTGCTAAATTTATTGCATGGAAAGACCCCAAATGTTTGGCAGAAAATGGGGTCTTGGCCATTGATATGTCTGTTTGAAAGATAACCAGCGTTGACTGAACTCTGGAGGCCAAGAAGATAGAGGATCTTGGGTTATGTGGGAAACAAATCTGAAGTATTTATTCATGCTTGGGTCATTCCAAACCTTTTTGTTAATGTGGGACATAAAAGATAATATGAAAAGGGTTTTCTTCATACAATGTTACTTAGGACCAACACTGTTTTGAACCCTATTGGCAAAACAGAAAACTGCTGTTTAAATTGTAATAATACTTTATAGAATTTCTGTTTTATTACATTTTGATCAAATAAATGTAGCTTAGTGGCACATAAAAGACTTCTTTTATTGTAACGTACCATTAACTGTGTATTGAAGAATCTCATTGAAAAAGCTCTGCCCTGGCACACCCCTCAGTCCACAGATGCCCACAGGGCATACAACCTACGTGAGGGCGGGCACACAGATATAAGTGGGAGTTAAATGAGTGTATCCTCCCTAAAGCAAAGACGGAGGGGAAAGGATTTTCCAGAAGTGGTTTGAAAGGCCCATGTGTGTCTTCAGTTTAGACTGCAACTAAAAAGAGAAAAACAGACAGAAAAAAGAAGACAGAAAAAGAGCGAGATTAGCTAATGAAATTGGGTAAAGCATGGCTTGCTCAATATATTGTCATTAGCGTAGCAGATGAACCCACCCATGCTGTCTGGGAGAGAGGTGAAGTTGGGAAACTCCTTCCACATGATGCAGGATTCTCCTCTGAGACCGAAAACATGACCAAGAAGTCATTTAAAGATGTTGGTTTTCCATGTGTATAAAAAAGATAGACCTTTCCTCTGTGGAACAAAAAAAGAAGATAGATTTTTAAAAGAAAGTTTAAAACAAAGTGTATTTCGTGAGGTCAAAATGTTTTATCCTTTATAACATTATACAGGCCAAAAAAGTATGAGATTTGCTCATGGAATGTTTTAGCCAACTATCTAACCTGTCCCACAAACTATCATTAAAACCTAATGGAAATTATGGCAACCGTTGCAAAAATACAAATGTGAAATCACATAAATAATCACAAATTACAGCAGTTTTCTCGTACTATTACACCATTTAGCCACAGCAAGAAACAAGCTGCTGGTGGATCTTTTCACCCAGTGCCCGGTGAACCCACTTCACACAACTGTTAGTCTTTCCACACTGTTGCCGTTTACTAAAGCGTTAGCATGGCAACGGGAATAAACTGGTGCTGTTGCTTGAGGAGGTGTTTTATATAAACAGTATCCTCTTTTCCTCTATTTCAGTGCTATCAGATTTATGATCTGAAACCAACAGATGAGTCTGGGGCAAAACACTCTGTGCTCATTCGAATACAAGACAAGTGTATGAATGTCAGTGCTGTTGTGCTTTGATCTGCACAACAACGTGGCTGCAAGCTGTTGTGTTGCGATGAAGGCAGTTGACTATGTTAGCATGACAAAATCTTTCAAGATATAAGCTACAGCCTGCTGACGGAAGCAGCAAAGCAGGTTTTCCCATTTTGGCACAATGTACAGTATGCATAACTTCATCTTCAAGTCATAAGATTTTTAAAAAAAGTTACAAAATAGTAAGCATTAGTTGTAAACATTAAAGGCATGGTTGAAGTTAAATCAGCAACAGCGCTTCTAATCATGTTAGATGTGCTGTCGAACGATTAATCGCATCTAAAATAAACGTTTTTTCTTACATCATATGTATGTTTTCTGTGTATATTTATTATATATACATATATACACACGTATAGTTCATATTTTAACAACAGAAACAAAACAAAAAAACTAAGTAGAACAAAACAAAAACGTTTCAACTCAAAATCAAAGTTTTAAAACAAAA
>JAUMHR010000090.1:8020902-8041109 GCA_032361145.1 Enteromius fasciolatus | reverse complement strand
CCCAAATGCTGCATAAAGGAATGTTTTGAAGCTGGGATGCTGTTTTATGCTGGTCCTTTGCTGGTTTAAGCTGATCCGACCATCTTAAATCAGCAAAGAACCATTTTAAACAAGCATCCCAGCTTCAAAATATACCTGACCTACATATGATGTTTTTTTTAACAAGGATGTATCATTTATGGAATTGCGATTGGAACTGAATGGAAATCTTGTAAATCGTGAAATGTGTGTGAATATCCAGCTCTGAACGACATAAAAAAAAAAAAAAAAAAATCACAAACACTAGCAAAAAACAATTATACTTAAATTTATTTGAATTACATTTATTTGTTCTTTTAGTATACTAAACTGGTATATTTAAATTTTGCTAAATTGGAAAATACTTAATGCACTTTAATTGTGCGGTAGTAGTGCTAAAGTCCAAATAAAGACATACTTCGTATATTTGATTGTGCAACTATTGCAATTATATTTAAGGTACACTTTAAATATTTTGCGTTTAAAGGGCAATATCACACAATCCTCATTAAAAGTTATATAAATACGTATTTTAGGCTTATTAATAAGAAACGTGCATTTTGCACAAGTAATACTCAGAATAAAGTTGAATTATATTTTTTTATATAGGTCTCGAGTTAGCTGTCGGTTAATAAGTTAATAGATTTGAACTATACTAAGCATGAAATAAATGTATTTTAAATGCATTATTTGGAAAGCTGTTCTAAACATTTAAATGTTAAGAGCTGTGGTCATTTGAAGGTTTTACAGTAAACCTCACTGAGGTGACTAGAAAGAGTGACTGGTTCTTTCTGTATTGGCAGCTAGCCCATCATTTCTGTTTCTGTCACTGCTATGTGTCAAATTCTTTCTTGTTTTCTCTTTTTTAGGAGGAATGTTGCTGGAGAAGCTTATCAGTCAGTGAGACAGCTGACATTTATCTTGCATTCTGACTCGGCCTCCCTCAGCTGTAGCCTGTATTCACATTCCTATCACACTTACCTGGAGCATCTGGACGAGTCTCACGCCGCTGGATCGTTTGTAAACAAAGTACAACGAAAAGTCACACAACATGCCAAGTAAGTTAGAGGTTGGAAAACGTTTCTTTGACAATATTGTTGCCATAGAATCATAGTCAAAACCTAAACCACACATTTCCCAAAAGGGAAATGACAGATTGATAAGAATGCTATTCAAACCTCAGATGAGCCCTGGGCCAAACCTAAAACCTGGTTGACAAAAATGTGTCGTATCCTACTTTGGAAGATCGTGGTGAGCGGCTTGCCGTTCACAAGCGTTAGCTTCGTATTGCTATAAACAAAATAATGAAGGCTGGAGCTGTGCAACAACATATAGAATGTGGAAGAGCGCCTCCTGCAGGAGAATCCCAACTTGCTGCTAAAACTGATTGTCCCAGAAGAAACAGGTGTTTATATTAATAATAAATCCATTTTTGTAAATAATACACATATTTCTTTATATATATATATATATGATTTATATGTATTGGTATAGATAGATAGAGAGATAGATACCCTAATAAAAAAAGGCTAATATTACTGATATTTTTAAATATCAATAATAATGTGTTTTAATGTCACTATTGATGAGTATTGTGATATTGTATCTTCAGCACTATTTCTGCACAATTAAAGATAATTAAATACTTAATTAGTTATTCAAATTGATACAGTTTACCATAACAAAAGTTTTTTTTATTAAGTACATAAAAATGCATTTGTTTTTTATATACTTAGCATGGAATAAATCTATTCGTATATTTATTTTTCACTAGGGTATACGTACGTATCTATCTTGTCTTTTTATCTGTCCATCTATTCACGTCTCTGACTATCTATTATGATTTATTGCTGTTATAATGTGCTAACACCAGATTATTTTACAATAATATGGTTTATATTACACTACACAATGAACCAGCTGAGTTTATACATGCTTATCTAGGAACATTTTCTCAGCTAAAGGCCAGATAAACATGACCGCTATGAGGAGGGGGGTCTGGCAAAACAAACGCATTCAAACTAAACCTGAAAAGTCACCACTGCACATTTAGCCCGACTATTCTTCCATACCGTCATTTCCAAAGTGTCTGTAACGAACCATCTCAACAGTTTTGTGAGTAGCAAGCATAATTCCAGGATCCTACTGTATTTGTCACATTTCTGCTGTCACCCGTAGGATCCTCCAGGGATTTGGATCATCTCCCTGCCTTGACTCTTCACGTGTGGGGCCTGTGCTGTAGTTTCACTAAACAGAAGCAACGCTTTGCATCTGGGTTTCATCACCTCGGGGAGCTACAAATCAACAATCATCTCTCTCACACCGTTAGCGCTCACGGGGAAAACAAGTGCTTGGGAGGCAAGCGTGCAAGTAAGTGTGCTCCGTGTTTGGCAGGGAAAGCACCATATAAATAAATTCCTGTGCGAGGGGCTGACATTGAAGGAAAGAATTCCCTTCTGGAAAACTCCACCCTAGTGTGGCGTGATGTGAGGGGAGGAGAAACAGTCGAGCCCCTCGTGCGACCGTGGACCGCTACGATAAGAGGAAATGACGCTATAGTCTTAAGTTCGCCTCCATTAGAGACAATGGAACCGGGCTTCCTTGAATTGTGCCCAGTTTCCACAGCTTAGTGTAAGACAACACACGGAGGGCTAACTTTTCCCTAAAAGTGCCGGCCTGGATTTGAATTTTCAATGGTGTGAAACGGTCAAGACATTAAAGTGAACGTAACACCTGTCCCTTGAGATCCCAAACTTGTACGTCACAATATATTTAGATAAACAGTTGAACCAACTCACATGGGAGAAAGAAATCTATTCATATTACTGCAAAACATTTGTTGGATTACTTAGTGAAAGCTAAACAAAGTGCAATATTAGACAAAAAGAGAAATCGAATTTTCAGTAGCTGAGGAACAAAAGCCATCATTGCTTCTGTTTATTAACACTAATTTGTTAATAATAAAGAATCACATTGACAACACTTTTTCAGTCGCTGGTCCACTGTTATTGCTTATTATTTCCCATAAACGAGGAACTTGGAATAACATTAAGATTAGTCATACAAATACATACATTTCTCAATAAAATGACGGAATGATATATTTATGTGTACTGCATTAGGGAGAAACTGGCACACTAGGTGTTCCTTCAAGAGGCCATCTTCTTCTTACACTCCATGGAGCAAAGCAGCATGCCCTGCATGGCCATGAAGCGCTGGCCCATAAGGCACTTGGAGCAGCAGGAGCACTGGAAGCACTGGGGTTCGGCGTGCCAGTGGTGCTCTCCATACGACACACGCTGGGCCTCAGGCTCGATGGGGTTCTGACAGGCCACACAACACTGTGAGCAGAGGGATACAGATAAATTCACAGGAAGTATTACAATAAATCTTTGATTGCCCAATTAACCCTGTAAAACAATCTGCCCCTATTATGAGTAATGAAAGGTTCATATTTTGGAGTCCCCCGTAACAGCTTGACATTAAGCTTTTTATTTTTTTTTTTCAAAACCGGGCTGACTTCCATAGTAGAAAAAAATACTATGAAAGTCAATGGTGACCCAAAACAGCCTAAAATATCAAAATATCTTCCCTTGTGTTCGGCAGTAACTTGGAACTACTCGAGAGTGAGTAAATGATGACAGAATTTTCATTTTTGGATGAACTATTCCTTTAAAACTGTGCAGGATGTTTTCATTCACTGTTACATACTGCAGGAAAAAATCCATAATTTAAAAATCCGCTCTATTTGTATATCTGAAGCCGATGAGTCATAAGAGCTATGTGTCATAGTTCAGAGAGGTCGTTGGTGTCCGATATCACACAACTCCATTAAGAGTGCTTCCACCCTCGCTGTCCTCTGATTATCATGTCACTGGCACTTCCTAAATCTCCTTCACCTGCTCCTGAACCAATATGGCTGACGAGCACATGCCGAGCCTGTTAGGTTTAATAGCCCAGGCTTAGCAGGAATTCACTTGCATTTAGGTGTGACATGACAACGTGAGAGGATGTAAAACTAGCTGCTAAACGTTTCGCCTGTTTGAAGTGTTTGAGCAGCATAAAAAAAGTCATTAAATATGTTGTGCTGCATGGACTCTTGTTGCAGGTGCTGATATGGTAATCCTTAAATGCACGGGAATTACAAGAAATATACAGTATTTGCAATTAAATTGTTTGGGAGGAGAATTTAAATGTGCGTGCATATCATACAATACAAGTAACCTATTCATTTCTATGAGGAATATTAAAAGAAATTTAATAGAGAAAAAAGATACTCGTGAAAGTAGGTGTGCAAACATGTTTTTTATTTAATAATATATATTATGACTACTTTGCATTACTTATTGTATATATGATAAATTCTATCTATAAATTCTTAAAAATAAATTCTGACAAAATGACTATCTGATAATTTTGATAATTATAAATGATGATTTTATATCATAAAGCAACTTTTGCATAATGACATCTGTTCTTATAATGCAAGTCTTGTATTTATAGTTTTATATCTCATTATTTTCTAATATTTGTAACTTTATTTCTCACAATATGACTGAATATCCTTTTATATATATATATATATATATAGTATTTATGACATTACATATATATTACTATAACATTATTTCTCACAATAAAACAAAACATGTTTCTTGTATTTATGACCTTATCTCTCATCATTCAAATATTTTACTTCCTGTATTTATTAATTTATTTATATGATAACAATTATATAACATAAGATATAACAATTTTGTAATGTCTTATATTTATGACTTTATATATCTTCTTGTTTTCATGGCATTATAGATCAAATTTTTATATTTATATATTTTTCATAATACAGCTTTATAACAATGCATAAAAAAGAAGAAGCTAAAAGCTGGCCTAAATATATCACTGCCATCTTTTTATAGAGCATAAATTTGGTTCGTTCATTTAAAACCTGTAGTTATTTTCATGCATCGCATTTATTGTGGTTCTCGGAGCTTGTTAAATGTGATTGCTATGACATGTTGTTGTAAGAAAAAGCGCTGGGAAAGATCATTTCAATTCTCCTTTTGTGTTCTAGGGAAAAAGACTGGACAGACAGAGAGACAGAGACAGGGAGAAATTAAGTCTTGTCTTTACCACGGCGTGGTTCTTCATGTAGCAGGGTTTGCAAACAGGCTTCTCATTCTCCATGACGTAGGTCTCTCCAGCCAGCACACAGTCACAGTCAAAACAGCAGAAGTGCTTCAGGTGCCAATTGTGGCCCTCAGCCTGGGTGTACTCATTACTGAAGATGAGCTGGAGACCACACACACACATACTCCTCAGTACTGTGCATTGAACCATATGGTATGTTAAAAGCAATTTAACAACAGTCGACAAAATTGCATTCATTTTACAAAGACTGTTTGAGATCTTAACACAAAACATATGGCGAAGTCTACAATGACAATGAATGAAGTAGGTTTTCAAACAAGTACAGATGCTGCACCATTTCTAGGTCACGAATCAAATGTAAGCAAATTCGAGACATTGAGAATGTGAACTGCTTTGCCTCCACTCACCTCATCGCACCCTGCGCATCGAGGCTTTTCGCTGTCTCCGTAATGCCGGCCACAGTACAGCTGACCCTTCTTCCAGAAATAGATCATGTCCACCAGTAGCTCCGTACAGGTACAGCAGACAAAGCACGCCGGGTGCCAGAGTTTATCGTAGCCTGATCGCTCTGCGTACACCGCCGGCTCACCCTTCTTCATTGGCAGCTGGCAGCGGTGACATGACTGTGGGCAGAGATCCGGTGAGGAGTTCAGCTTGGCAGAAACATCAGTCAAGAGTGGGGCAGGTTAGATTTAATGAACAAGGCCAAATACTGTTAAGGTCGTTGCACACTGAAACCTCATGTATATATATATATATATATAAATATAAATAAAAAATACATATGTATGGCTTTATACCTCATTATTATTATTATTTAATAAAAATACATTATTTTTTATCCTATACAGTATTTATAACTTTATTTCTCTGAAAAGGAGTTTATTTAGAGCACATAATCAATTCATTATTTTTATTTCTCACATTATGACTTTATATCTTGTAATTAAGATTTGTAGCATTTATGGCATTTTCATTCAATCCAATTATTTTTGCGCAATTATGAGTATTTATCAAATGTATGTCTTTACATGCAATAATGTGACTATTTCACCCGATTGATTCCTTGTATTTATGATGTCATACGTCACAATAAGAATAAGACTATTTCTCATATTTATGATTATATGTGCAATAACCTATTTTTAGAGTATGATTGGAAAGCTGCAGCAGACAAATGTCTCACTGACTGACAAATCTGGTTTGTTCTATCGAGATCTGTAGTTAATTACATGCATCACTTTTATTGTGCTTTTCGGAGCTTGAGAAATGTGATTGCTATGACATGTTGTTGAAGGAAAAGAGCTGGGAAAGATCGTTTCAGTTCTCCTTTTGTGTTCCAGGGAAAAAAGGCTGGACAGGTTTGGCATAACATGAGGGTGAGTAAACAATGATTCGATCTTAGGGTAAACTATCTATTTAAAAAAGGCAAAAGTATTAGGCTGATGGCATGCATGTGTTTCCGTCATGAGATTTCAGATGCTTACAATAGATTTTGGAAAAATCCACCAGAGCCTGAACATAACCACAAGGACTAAGTGTGCTAATTTATGAAGATCTCTGAAAGAACATAACGTTCATTCCTACTGCCTGACTAACACAGGCTTGGCAGAATCTGAACTGCTCTTATGTTAATCGAGTGAATCCGGAGATAAGCGCTGGAGAACAATTCGACTCCCGTAGTGCACATGTGGTAGAAATAAATACTGCTGCTCAACAACTCCAAAGGGGATTTTTCATTAATACATGGTGACATTTAAACTCCTATAAATTAGATTGAGAGTCATTTAGATGTAAAGGGATAATGAGAACAGAAAGGTTGCAAAATCTATTTGTATATAATAAAAAATGTATCCATGACAATCCACATTCACTAACTGAGTTGCAATTAACAAAACAGGAATTGCATGCTTACATAGTTGCCCACAGGTCCAGCTGCTGACATCCCAGCAGCCCCTGGGGTACCAACTTTTCCCATCGTTGCAATAGCATCACCTTTGTCTCCTGGAGTCCCATTTTTCCCTCCTGCCCCAAGGCCTTGAGGACCTTTTTCCCCGGCCATACCTGCCTGCTGTCCCATCTCTTCGGGCAGGGTGATGTCACCTATGCCCAATGCCTCGTCCTTGTACTTGCGGACGTACTGCTGCATTTGCTTAACCTCGCCGGGTGAGAGTTCGTGGCAGCGCTCGG
This sequence comes from Enteromius fasciolatus, assembly GCA_032361145.1. Classification (NCBI taxonomy): domain Eukaryota; kingdom Metazoa; phylum Chordata; class Actinopteri; order Cypriniformes; family Cyprinidae; genus Enteromius; species Enteromius fasciolatus. Next base: position 8,033,750 of record JAUMHR010000090.1, on the reverse strand, counting down.
GGTCTTGGTCGTGGTCGGGGAGCTGTTTGGCCATCTGTTTCTTACGGTAATCTGCTCCCACCGTACCAGCAATGGGCCGCCGTTCCGCAGGAAGAAGCTCCATGTATCGCAGAGCCTGAGAAGACAGAAGTGGTATTTTTTGTTAATATAAAATAAGATGTGGAATATATTTAACTGTTGTACTGTGGTGAATTCTGAGTGGAAAAGAAATTTAACGAAGCTGATGTGATTTCTGTTAAAAAGGAAATCAATAACTTTTGTTGCTTTCATCTATAATTCATTACATATTGATTAATCTACATTTAATTTCCTACTTTCTGAAGGACACAGTTAAATATGACATTTATTATAGGTAAAATTTAAATCTAAAGATTACAGGGTTCATGGGAAGATTGTTTTAAGTTCACTTATTGTAAATAAAAAGTTCACAAAAAGTTCATACTTTGATATTAGAGGCTCTTAATGTAGTACTTATCGTCTTCATATTTTATTTTTTATTTTATTAACTGCAGATTAATTTAAAGGGATTTCTTGCAATTAATTTCAGAAAGTGTTATTAGTTTTTTTTTTTTTATTATTCATAGCGTTAATACATAATAATTTAAAAAACTATTTAAATTAAAAATATATAGATTTTACATTTAATTTAATTAACTAAAAATAATAATGATTTTTTTATGTATAGTTTTGATAGAGAATTTGCAACAGATTTATACAGGGCTAAATGTTTTTTAAATAAAAATACAACATTTTAATACAGAAATTAGAATTTATACATACAACTGCTAAAAGCCTAATTTTGATTATGGGTTAAATTAATAAATGCTGATTTTTAAAAAATATAATATTAAGCTATAAGACTATTTAGAGAAGAAACAAAAAAATAAGTGGAGAACAGTGACCTCTAGTGGACGCAAGTATCACAGTACACTTCGCCCTCAAACATAAAGTACAAAAAAAACAAAAACAAACATATATTCAAATATATCAAAATATATATTAAAACATAATATACCAAGCTTTGATGGATCCCAGGTGGAGCCCATTCATAGGTAACAGACTTAACCACATTTGTTTTGGCAGGCACTGGGGTGGGGGATGTAACAACAGTAGTGGCAGCAACAGGGCCTTTAGTTGGGGTGGCAGCACTATGACCCGGTCCTGATGCAGCAGTGTGGCCTGTTCCTGGGACAGCAGTGTGGCCTGTTCCTGGAGCAGCAGAGTAGCCTGATCCTGGGGCAGCAGTGTGACCTGTTCCTGGAGCAGCAGAGTAGCCTGATCCTGGGGCAGCAGTGTGACCTGTTCCTGGAGCAGCAGATGAGCCTGTTCCTGGAGCAGCATTAGGGCCTGTTGCAGATGAAGCAGGTGAGTGAACTCCAGCAGCAGGTGGGGAATGAGCCGGCTGAGTGCTGGGAGCTGAGATCTGGCTGGAGCCAGGGATAAAGCTGGCAGCAGGAACAGGAGTAGCAGTGCTGACGGCGGCGGATGGGATGCAGATGGTGACTTGGTTGCCTTTATAAGACGGGATGCCATCTCTCTTCAGCTTGGCTATAAGGCCTGTGTACTTGGTGTCCTCAAAAAGCTTCCCCACCTTCTTATTCTCCTCAGTTTCGAGCTGCACATCATGGTCCTCAACACCACACTTGCAGTTTCGACAAATTTTTCTGTTAAAAGGGAAGACAGAATTTTTATTTTTGGGTAAATAGCTATGGAAACACTTTAAACCATACTCCATTTTAATTGTTTCAAAAAAGAAATCAATAGGTTTATTTAGCATGGACTTACATCAATCAAAAGCAACACTAAAGATCTTTATATTATTAGAAAGAATTCATGTTTCAAATAAACGCTGTTTTTGAACGTTATACTCATCAAAAACTGCTAAAAATGACAGTTTCTGCAAAAAATACTGGATTAAACAGCAAATCTGTTTTCAACATATGAAATAATGTCACAATATTAGTAAATGCAATGTAAGAGACAAATCCTGAACTTCTGAACTGTAGTGTATGAAGAACCAAACCGAACAGCAGCATACTGAGAAAAAAGGCTTGTGTTAATGCATTTATTTTATTCTAAAAGCTCAAGTGATTGATAGAGAATGAAAGGAGCATATTATTACTGTGGGATGAGCTGTTTTGTTTAGCTAAGAGTCTGATAACATTAGTTTGGATTGCTGCTCACGTCAAGTTTAGGCATGCACAGATAATCTGTATTTACTTGCAAAAAGAATGGCACGGGCTCCATACTAAATCACTGTCGGCATGATTTTTTAACAAAAAACAAACCATATTGTGTTGCACTGAGAGTTGTGAAAATTAAGAGATAAAAAAGGGCTGTTTCTGTGCAGCGGGATAAAGTATGTTGTTTATCTGGTTTATATGGGACATTGCAAGAAAAACTCAACTTGTTGACAATTTAAACTGAAAAATGTATGTTTTCTGGCTGCGTTGTTGCTGTTATTGTCAAAGCAGGCTTAGAAAATGGTCATAAAAACTAAATTCTGACTTGTTGGTATACGAAACCTTGACTGACATTTTAAGTGAAGAACATAAAATGCTATAAAAGTAGAATGTGGCCCCTTTAAATACACTTTGGGCTGCTTAACATATCAATGAGAGCCAAGGAGTAAGACAGAAAGCGTTTGAGAAATGCTAAACATAAATCGTAGCCACAAATCCAAAGAGGCTTTATCTTCACCCAAAAGCAATGTTTCAGCATGTCAGTGATCCAAAGCATCAAAGCACAGATGTTTTTATCCAAAGCCATTTACAAAAGAATGACTTTGAATTAAAGATGAGGCACAGGAAGTGAGTTTGTTTGAGTCGCTTTACAACATGGAAACCTATGGAAGCTTAACTTACAATTAAACAAATAAGCTTCCATAGAAAACTGACTAATTCTGTTCAGCACTGGATGGCCAGTCGCTCTTCACTGCTGCATGGAAACAAAACACAAAGATGAAGTCTCAGGCTCTGCATCCAATGACCTGTATCCACTTTGACATCCTTTAATTTGAAGAATTCCTGAAACCCCATGAGAGAGATTGGGAATGGCACACACCACCGCTGCAGCGATAGAGCTCTGGCAGAGGCATCCTGGCACCTGTGGTTCTTTCTTCAGGAAAACCAACAGACTGCAGCTAATGGCCAGAGCTCTCTCAGTGTGACAGCTTTTTTTGCCAGATGGTTACGGTATTGCATGTTGGTGAGTTTGTCAAAATGATGAAGACGGATAAAAACAGTGTCGAATCAATGACGACCCAACATGACTAGACACATTTTGCGCAATGAAAACCACATGCTTGATAATGATAACGCGGCACAAAAATATGTAGGAAGGAAGCAAGCACAAACCGCCAGAAGTGAAGCTCAAAGCCTTCACATTTGTCCTTGCATTTCAGACAGGCAGCTCCAGCTCCAATCTCATGGCCCAGGGTTATCTGACAAAACAACAGAAGACATGAGCAAATGCGTCACAAACACATATCAAACAAGTATTGGTCAAATCATCAGAAATTCAAAAAAGCATGTGCATTTTTTTTATTTGAATTAAATGGTGACCTCTGGCCCTTTCCTACGAAGTGAAAAAAAAATCACTAATTTCATGTTCTAATTAATAGCGTCTATATATATATATATATATACACACACACACACACACACAATCAGCATATTAGAATAATTTCTGAAGAGACACTGAATACTGGAGTAATGATGCTTTGCCATCAATACAGAACTTTTTCATTTGTAATAATATTTCACAATACTACAAAATGCTCTTTTCCTTTACAAATTCTGCCAAATCCAACTTAAAGTTGCATTTCTTCTGGAGTCTGCTTTTTTATAAGACAAGCAGACAAGATTCATCAAAAGGCTGATGTCATAAGAAAGGTTTTGTTTTTTTTAATTATCCTTTGTTACATGATTCAAGTGCTTCTTGAAGCTTCATAGAACTTACTATTTAGGACAAAAAACTACAGGCTTTACAAAATGCTCTTTAGTCCGAAGAGGGACGTAATTTCCATAATTAAAGGAAGGAGAAGAACGCCTCTTAAACTACTAAGAAATTTAAAGTGCAGTATATATTTGAGAAACATGTGAAATCAGCCTAGACATTATAATCATTATTTTATAAAGCTCATTCCCGTCTCAGCAGATCTCAACTCTAAAGCTCCTCAGCTGGAAGACGTCCTTATAAGGTCAAGTATTCATCAAGATGGAGAACGCCTGGAGGGCTCCTCTGCTGAAGAAGAACATTTTTCTGCTTGAAAATCAAGACCTGAGGAGTTACTGTTTAACAGCGAGACGTTAAGGCCCACGGTCGCATTTCAGTCCATAAACCTGTACCTAATATCTACAGAAATCAAATCTCCATTAATGCTTTTAAAAACATCTATTTGAAAGGGGAAATTATGTGGCATTCACAAAGTAAGATTTAGCAAATAAAAAAAAAGACTGCATCTGGTAAAGTTGCTTTAAACATTACAAATGTTAACCATTTCCTTGACAAACTCTTGAACTCTTACTATCACTTTTCGCAATTTAATGCAAATGCGAAAATGTTATGTACAATGTAATACTGATTTCCTTTTAAGAGATATTGTTTGAAAGATCGTTGGTCGCTCTTTTCCATGCAATAAAAACAAATGATGACTGCAACTTTGCAGTTTAAAAAAAGACGGAAAAATTGCTGTAAAATAGCATTAATGTAATCTATAATACATTAAATAAGTCTTCTGCCAGTTAATGGGTTTGTGAGAAATAGGTTGAAATAACATGTTATTAATTCTAAATTCTAATTAATTCTATTAAAGCTAACGGTTAAGACTAGATCAATAAGTCTGCCAGCTAAACTTGAGAACTGCAGCAGATTTGTGAATTAATCATTCAGATTGGTTCGTGGATCGGATTCAAATCGATCTGATTGTCAAGATTTTAAGTAAAAAACGACTTAAAATTCATTCAGTACATTCATCACAGTCATATCAAACACACATCCTTGGGCTTGATACCTTCACTCATCATTCATTGTCTTTGAAGAACTTTCTTCAAAGTGTCTTTTGTGTTTCACAGAAGAATAAAGCTATATTGATTTGGAGCGACTTGAGGGTGAGTAAATGGGTTGTGGGTTGAACTAAGACTTTAAGCTGTAGAGGAAGTTCACATCTTTCCGTCGCTCTTGCATAAACCCACTTCTTTCTTTACCGTACATGTACTGTATGTCAGAACATATTTTATCACCACTAAACTACATTTTGGCTTGTGGTTGGACTGCTGCAATAAGTGATGAAAGAAACCCACTAGCTGCAGTAACAACCATATAAGATGAGTGAATGAATATATGGAATTAAATATAATATTCACAACTTATTTCTGCTTGTTTACAGTTAAGAAAAGTAAAAACTACAGGTTCTGTTAACTACAACAACATGAAATTCAATTCATGTTTCTATAAAAGAAAAAAGAAAAAACAGGATCGCCCTTTTATGTTCTACTTCCTATTTATGACAACTTCCTATTTCTCACTAAATGTAAACAAGTTTTGTAAATCACCCGGGCTTGAATGTGAGAGATGTAATGCCAAATGTTTCGCCATGTATAACAATGGCAGTGGCTTTACCTTTAAGGGCGTTGCCGAATGTTTCTGCAACTAACCCTGTGGATCAGGACCAGTTCAATAAGCGTACCTTTTTGACTTCTTTCTCGATCTCCATTCTTGTCGAGCTTGTTTAGATGTGATAACCAGCGCTGACTCTATTCCCACCGGCAACTTTCCCTGACGGGTCACTTTTTGTTGAACGGGACAAGACTCCCACCTCTGTCCCTCTGCCTCACACTCACTCACGCTGGAAGACTTCCGCTCATTGTCAATGTGCGCTGTTCAGCCAATAGGAGCGGAGATGTCGCTGTGAGCTACCAATCAGAGCTTTGTATGAGACGTCTCTGTTACAAAGTGAAACGCTCGCGGACAGATGGGAGAGCTGATGACAAGACATGACTGGAGGGGGCCTTTTTATGAGGGACAAAAAATCAATTACTTTTATATCAGAAAAAATTTAAACAAACAAAAAAGTATGCCTCCTAAGGCAATAGTAAAATGGAAATCCTCGATCCCTCGATTTTAATTCAGAATCCGTGGTCAGATATGCATACATTTCTAATTCCTAATAAAGTCAAAGAAACTCATTTTCAAACAAAACAGTGCATAGATATTATCCATGTAATGTCTTTGTTAGTAAGTTTTAAAAAGTTGTTTTTGTAAAGAAGAATCAGAAACCATTTTTCATTTATTCTTAATTATACCAAACTATTTTGGTTCTTTTTGACCTCTTTTACCTCTTTTAACTGATGTAATGGTCTATAACTGTGATACCGGTGTACTGGAAATGGACAACACAGTTAAAATTATTGTATTAATGGGGAAATATCACATACACAAAGCTAAATGTATGTTAATGGTAGACTATTTTCCATTGATTTAAAAATGTTTTATGACTCTCAAACTTGATGTATTGTATTGTAGGCTAAATGATCATATTTTTATACGATTTTGTATTCCCCTATTGTTATTAAAATAGAAAAAATAAATAAAAAAGACATGAATGCAGAATGATAACAATAGGTTCATTGGCTACTGTAAAGTGCATTAGAATGCTGATCAATGACATTTATTTTATAATTAGTTAATATAAAAAAATATTATTGTTATTATAATTCTAAATTAAAATAAATCTGTTTAGGTTATATATATACATATAATTTTTTAATACAAAAAAAACCTTCATACATTTGTGGGACTTCAGAATTGTGTATACACATATTAATTTGTATAATAATATTTTTCTTGATCAACATAAAAAAGCACATCCTAACAGGTCAGATCTAGTCATTGTAAACCCAAGAGGCAAAGAGCAAGAAGCTTTGCGGAAGAAGAAACTGATGCATTGGCCTGATACAGGAAGTTGTGGCTTATTCAGTGTTTGTGTTGGTTTTGGAAAGGGTGTGGTGATGTAAGACTTTAAATTCCAACATACTAAATTCTGCTTTTCTGCCTCTCTTTTAGAGGTTTCTCTCTTAGAGGTCTTCGCTATAAGCCTGCTTGAAAGTTGATGTGGACATAAAGAACAGCATGGCCACTGCTTCACAGTCATGACTAACTGTACTGTCACAGCTATAATAACGCTGAATATAATAAGAAGCTGGGTGTGTTTCCTGTCTTATCTTATCTAGTTACTGCTCACTCTCACTCCAGCACAGTCACTTCTTTATTTAGCTCTGCTGTTTTTTTTATTATAAAATAGTCTTTCGGTGAACTACTAGATTAATGGCGGTAAATGTTTGAACATACAGTTCAACCACTAAGCAGCAGCATCATATTTTTCACAAAGGTTGGGCTGAATGTCAGCTTTGCACTGTCTCTCTATCAAACATCGTATAGATTTAAAAATCTTGTTAATTACTTATAAAGCCATGAATGGGTTAGCTCCTCAGTACCTGAGCGAGCTCTCTCCATGTCCACTGCATTCTCTGGCCATTTGATAATCCCTAGAATATTAAAATCTACTGTCGGCAGCAGATCCTTTTCCTTTTTAGCCCCCAAATGCTGGAACAATCTACCTAACATTGATCGGGAGGCAGACACACTCTTTCAAATGAAACCTAGATTACAGACACATCTCTTTAACCCGGCTTTCACATTTTTATGCTTTTATTAAACACATCTGTTAAAGGATTGTTAGGCTGCATTAATTAGATCATCCAGAACCAGAAACACTCCCCTTAACACACAATGTACTCGCTTAGAGACAGATGATGGGCATCACACACACACACACATATCTTTATTATTCTGACATGGCTGTGTTCAGAATTGAACTGGAAGTGCTGGTTTTGTCTGCCCAGAGGAGAACTGGCCCCTGAATGAGTCTGGTTTCTCGCAAGGTTTTTTTCTCTGTGTTTTTTCACAGATGTAATTTCTAGCGATTATAGCCGATTTGATTGCAAAGATACGATTCAAAATGAGGCGATCTAGACAACGACGTATCAATAATGAAATGCTGTTAGCTGAAAAGTGTTTAATCTTGTCATCATACATTAACATTCGCCAGTTTGTTACTGTTCAGTGCTTTGACACAATCTGTATTGTTGAAAGCACTAAATAAATAAATAAAGTTGACTTGACTGAATTGCATCACAATCTCTAAAAATGAAGATAAATAACAGCTGCATTGTTCTCATCCATCAGATTCAGTGGCAGTGTTGCACAAGCCTGTGTGAGAACTAAAGCAGCAGGCCTGTCTGAGCTGATTTAATAATAACACAAGGTCAAAAATGTACTTGATACATGCATTTCCTGCTAATCTATTCCACACAGCAAGATCTACAGTAAATGCATAAACTATAGAAATGTTAATTTCCATGATTTTCTAATAAGCATTCTAACTGTTCATTCAGACATATGGGGCTTTGATTAACGGCACCGTGACTAGCTGTGGCTAAAATAGCAATGTTGCGTGAAAGGATGAGTTTGTTTGAATGTGGGTAGGCTAAGTGACGTTTAATTTAGGTGTGACTTTCCTGTCAGATTATGAGGTTTTGCAGATGACAAAACTGCAGAAGTAGTAAATTATCACCTTGGGTTGGTCATAATGATAATATCTGGTTTTATGCTCTACTAACTACAGTTACTAACTACAGTTTTTTAAATTTTCATGTAATTTGGAATGGACAAATCTACAATTACAATAATCTACAATTTATATACTGTATATATATGTATAGATATGTATCTAACAGTGTACAGTTGGACCTCATTGCCAATTTGGGCTTGTTTCTACTTTATCTTCAAACTAGTAAAGGCACTATTAATTAAATTTACTTGTCAATACACCGTATGCTGCTAAACTTGCTCTCATTTGTCAGACTTCAGCATAATATTGTGGGAAGCACAGCAGCAGGCTTGCCAACCCGTTACTACCTCAAATGCAAGGTCACAGCTGCCAGAGCAGTATATAAAGGATGACTCTAGCTAGAAAGTTCTACTCAAGCAAGATGAAGGGGTTACTGGTGCTGACTGCTCTGTTTGTGGCCGTGTTTGGCAAAAAGACCTTTGAGGGGTGAGCTCATAAATCTTGTTTACAGTATCCTAGGTTAAATGAGAAGAAATGACATAATATGAAGAGTTCATTAGCAAAAACAGTTAACTCTGTTTTTAAGAATTCTCAAAGATCATGTTTTTCATTGTGCATTCCAATTAATCTCAATCAAACTGTACTTTTTTGACTAGGTTAATAAAAACAACAATTGCTAACTAACACAATAAAACATGGTAACATAACAAATCACAATCTAAAAATAAAATAAAATTGAATAATCTGTCTTTGCAAATAAACTCTTCATATATTTTTCTGAAATATATACACATGCTATTAATACATTATAAATAGACACAGTATACACACATATATTATGTAAACAAAAACTGGATGCAATTTATAGACAGCACTAATATAGATATTGCCAAATGATTAATAGTGATTAATCGCATCCAAAAGTTTTAGTTTACATAATACAGTATATGTGTGCATGCTGTTTATTATTATGTATATACTATTTATTTTTGTATATACTGTATATACTGTACACTCACATATAGCATATATTTTAAAAATGTTTACATGCATTTATACATTTATATATATTAATATTCTTATATTTTGTATTATATATATATATATATATACAGTATATATATATATACGGTTGCTACACATGTATACTTACATAATAAATATACACAATACACACTCATATATATTATGTAAACAAAAACTTTTATTTTGCATGCGATTAATCGTTAGACACACACGCACACACACACAGTGATTTGGAGTTAGGAGAAGGGTCATCACATCATAGTCATCTATAGTGACAAAATATAAGATGATGAACGGAATGATATTTTTAACTGCTCTGTTTGTGGCCTGCCTTGCAAAAAATATTTTTTAGAGGTGAGTCACTTAATCACTTGAGTCTTAATCCAAAAAAATAATCATTTGCTCACCTTCAAAAATGTTGCTGTTTTCAAAAATGTCAGCGTTTTTGTCTATGCGATGAATGTCTTTCATACGTCAACGCCTACATATGTTTTATCTACAGAGACCAGGTTCTTCGGATCACTCCAAAAGATGAGGCACAGGTCTTTCTCCTGAGGGAGCTTTCTGAACAGGATCACCTCAGGGTAAGTTTCACATCCAAACCAGAGATTTACTTATTTATGTTTCTCATTTGCATTTGGCATACAAACATTGTTTCTTTCTGTGTTCAGTTGGACTTCTGGAGGGAGCCTGTGGATAAGTCCCTGCCCGTGGATGTTCATGTCCCATTTCACAGCCTACAGGCAGTCAGAGCGTTCCTGGGATACAATCAGATCCAGTATAATGTCATGATTATGGATGTCCAGGTGGGACTATTAATTAAACTTTTTGATTGGTATGATTATAACAGCTCTTTGGATACACCAGCAATTTTTTTTGTCAGTCGGAGTCCTTTTGATCTATACTTTAAAATAACTTTTGATTTTAAGTCAATATTTCAATTACTGAAACTTGTTTAAGGTTCATATGACATGCAGGTAAACAAATAAAACATTATGTAATCTTTTTGTGTTTTTGTTTTAAAATTCATTTTAATTTAACATTTTTATTAATTATTAGCTTTCCATCAGTTCAGAACCCCGCTTTGGGAAGCCTTGGATTACACCACAATAAATCTTTGACCGTATTAAATATATAATTTGGTTAATCACAAAATTTAAAAGTAGTTTTTCCCCCCCATTCGTCTTACTCTGTAAGGATTTGCTGGATGATGAGGAACGTGAAATGGTGAAGTATCGCAGCTTTCCAAGAAGTACCGATGATTTTGTCTACACCAACTACCATGATCTGAGCTCTGTAAGTTCTGCACAACTTTAATTATATGACTGCATTGTAAGACTTAAAAGTTTCTGAATTTTACCATTTTAAACAATTTTACACAGAAATACAGTCATTTGATCATCATGTTTTTCTTAGATTAACTCTTTTATAGACATGCTGGTGGCAGAGAACAGCAATCTGGTCAGCAAAATTGTGATTGGTCAGAGCTACGAGAACCGCCCTTTGAATGTCCTGAAGGTAGGATGTGATCAGGGTTTGCCAGGTGCCAGGCATCCTTATTTTAACAGATCAAATCTTTCAGTGGATTCCACTGTATATGTAGGGCTTTATATCAAAATGCATATGCAGTTTGTATAACATAATTACGATTTTGTCCTCTTACTCAGTTCAGCACAGGAGCGAATCGTCCCGGTATCTGGTTTGACACTGGCATCCACTCCAGAGAATGGGTCACCCAGGCCAGTGGAATCTGGTTTGCCAAGAAGGTAAAGTCATTAATTGGCCAACACAACATGCTATAAAAACAGATTTGTACAGGAATAGACTAAAGTACATATACCCATGTGTTCTGTTGTATGCAGATCGTGACAGACTACGGACGCGACCCCGTTCTCACTGACATCCTTAACAACTATGATATCTTCTTGGAGATTGTCACCAACCCTGATGGTTTCGCATACACCCACAGCAGAGTGAGTTTTAAACACTAATGTCTGGAAGACTTCACATGCACATTTAGTTCAGAACAACTGTATTGTCAGAACTGCTTTTCAATTGCATATCTGTTTGGTTAAGGACCGCATGTGGCGTAAAACCAGAAAGCCAAACTCTGGCTCCAGCTGTGTTGGAGTTGACCCCAACAGGAACTGGGACGCTGGCTTTGGAGGTGAGATGCTTTTAGCATAGCAGTTGTACTTAGAGCTGCAGATTACTCACAAATTGTAATTCACTGCTGATTATTCAGTACTTCAGGTTATTTCTATCTTTTGCGGTAGCGTGTCAGTTGGAAATATTAGTTTACATTTCCAAATGTTATTTTTGTCATTGATTGTAATAATGAAGTGAGATTATTGTCTGCACAAGGAGTCTGACAACAGCCACTGCTCCACACAGAGATCTGATCTGATCATCATCCAGTCTGTCTGGAATGACAAACTGAGACTAAATCCATATCTATATATAAAAATATATATATATATATATATATATTTTTTTTAATTCCATTGCATAATAGAGCATAATAGAATTGCATTCTAATGAATCACTATAATGGTTATGGACCTGTAAGGGGCTTTAAAGATTCCAATATATAGTACCTACCTTCCTGTTTTTCTGTTTTTCAACATCAGGTGCTGGTTCCAGCAGCAGCCCCTGCTCTGAGACGTACCGCGGACCCAGCGCTCATTCTGAGTCTGAGGTCAAGGCTATTGTGGACTTTGTGAAATCTCACGGCAAAATCAAGGCGTTTGTGTCCATCCACAGCTATTCCCAGATGCTCCTCTATCCATACGGATACACAAGAACACCTGCAAAGGACCAGGCTGAATTGGTATGCATGTGAAACATACTGATCTGGGTACTGTTAACATGACAGATCTGGAAACACACTATTCTAGATATATGTAGCATCAATGAAATCAAATTCTGTATTGTCCCTTCAGCATGAGCTCGCCAAGAAGGCTGTCTCTGATCTGCAGTCACTGTATAACACTCGCTACACTTATGGGAGCATCATTACTACTATCTGTAAGTTTGAGAAGATTCACTTCGGTTCATATTAGTTTTGCACTTCGTTAACTTTCTCTCTGTCCACAGATCAAGCCAGTGGTGGTACTATTGACTGGACCTACGACCAGGGCATCAAGTACTCCTACACCTTTGAGCTGAGAGACACTGGCCGCTATGGTTT
>JAUMHR010000090.1:8007206-8020047 GCA_032361145.1 Enteromius fasciolatus | reverse complement strand
CACTTGGGTGGGTTAAATGCAGAGCACAAATTCCTAGTATGGGAAACCATACCTGGCCACTAGTCACGTCCTTTCCTGTCCTTTCCTTATAGATTTGCTATATTTATTTAGATTCTGCATTAGATTTTGTCTTATTATTTTCTGTTTCATTTAGATTTTAATTAAAGTTTTAGCTATTCTAAAAATATCACTTTATTTATCATACTGTGCACATCATGTTATAATGTTAACATTAGTTTTTGTAAGATTTTAACAATTGATTTTAGATACAAGATATATCATTTTAATATGGGAAATGTAACAGTTATTACGTATATTATTAAAATAATTATACCAATGCATCAGTTATCAATTTTTTTCATCGTTTTGCAGTCAAAGTGCTCAAAAATTCCTCACCATTACAAAAAAAGCGTTTATATTGAATAACTATAACACTACATTTAACTGTGAAAATAGCTCATGCAATATTGTGACATCACCCAGACCCAGCCACACCTGACACCTATTGGGTGATTAGAAAGTTGGCCTATTTATCATGGTATTTTGTAATATATTGTGTAAATTTATTATGAAATGAACAGAAATCAGTACAGATTTTTTTTATTCTTCAACTAGGGCTACAGTATGATCATAAAAAAGAGCATTGAGCTGTTACTGCTCTTTACATTCCTCCAAAAATTAATTTTTAGCCCTAAGTCATCATATTCATATTCATTAATATGTGACAGCTAAAGTTGGTGGAGTATTTAACCTCACTGTACAAGCATAAGAGGCTGTGACTGTCATTTTACAAAGGGGTGTTTTTTTCGCATGCCGGCAAAGAATTACTTCGTGTTTGTCAACTAAAAAAATGTTACAGTAAATAATATATTTAATAATTATAATCCAGCCATAATGTATCTCCTTGGCAGCTATTAATTAATGAGTGCTTCTAATGGAAATGATGGCATACTGTGCAAACATTACTCTTGTAAAGAAACAAATAAGTATGTTTGCATAAAAGATTTTAAAGGCTATAGTGACTTTGGATTGAATTTCCATTTTAGCTCCTCATTTGTCAGGGAATTATGGTATGAGGACTTGAAATACTGTAGGTAAAGCAACTTGTTTTCTTCAATAAACTCTGAGTTGCTATATTAAGCAACAGGCGAGAGAACAGATGCAATGTTCTCATCCCTTAAATTCCATCATCAGTATTTTATAAGGTTATGAGAACCGAAGCAGCAGGTTTGTCTGACCCCGTGACCTGTTAGTCACAATCACCATGTTACTATATAAAGGTGGTCGCTAACTGTGAGAATCTTTACTTCAAGCAGCAAGATGAGGAGGTTACTGGTTCTAACTGCTCTTTTCGTGGCCGTGTTTGGCAAAGTGACTTTCGAGGGGTAAGTTCACAAATCTTATGTCTCTATATCTCATACTTTTTGTTTTCAAATTCTTACTTTCACATATAAACACATGTTGGTATAGTTATATACTGTAGGTCCTATGATACACTGACAGCTGACGAGAAATAGTGACATTTTAGATGAACAAACGTCACATTTGCACAATAGGCCTACTGAATGTTTAGAATAGTATCTAATAATGTCTCTACAGAGACCAGGTTCTTCGAATCACTGCGAAAGATGCAGAGCAGATCGCTCTCCTGAAAGAACTCCCTGAAGAGACACTCGGGGTAAATCCATTGATCATGCTTCAGATCATCAGCATTTCAGATTTGTTGGGAATATATTATAATATATAATATATCTCTTAATTTACTTCTGTGTTCAGCTGGACTACTGGATGCTGCCCTCTCATGCGTCTCTGCCTGTGGATGTTCATGTCCCGTTTCACAGCCTACAGGCAGTGAGAGCATTCCTGAGATACAATCAGATCCAGTATCGTGTCATGATTGAGAACGTCCAGGTGGGACTATATCAAAACTGTGTTTTGGAAAAATAAAAATCACATTTAATCAAATTTAGTTGCATATATAACACTAAATATCTACAAAATGTTAAGCTGAAAATCTTTATTTGATGGCTTTCTGTACCATAAGGATCTGGTCGATGATGAAGAACGTGAGATGATGAAATATCGGTCCTTTCCAAGAAGTACAGATGACTTTGTCTACACCACCTACCACGATCTGAACTCTGTGAGTGGTGCAACTTGAATTCAATAACAGTACTAAACTTTCAACATCAGCCATTTAAATTAAATGTTTTATTTGCATCAGATATTTTTCTGAATAGAGTTCAGTGTGTTCAGTACACAGCCTACAAACCATTCTCAGTCATTTGATCTTCACCATGCTTCTCTCAGATTAACTCTTTCATGGACATGCTTGTGGCAGAAAACAGGAATCTGGTCAGCAAAATTGAGATTGGCAAGAGCTACGAGGGTCGCTCTTTGGACGTTCTGAAGGTAGGTCATGACTCAATAATTTATGATATTTTTTAAGCACACTTATACTTTCCTATTAGGAAATATTTGTTATTTTTGGCCGTTAAAGAGTTAGTTCACCCAAAAATGAAAATTAGCATGTGCTTTACTTACACTCAAGCCATCCAAGATGTATATGCCTTTCTTTTTTCAGGCTAATCAAATTGGAGTTATATTAAAAATTGTCCTAGCACTTCTAAGCTCTATCATTGTAGCGAGCAGGTGTTTTACCTTTAACAGTCCAAAACACGTTAAATAAAGTACATGCAAACATAATATAACCAATATCCATATTTCAAATGTAATAAACCCTTTTCGTTTTAGTGGATCCCAAAACATAACATGCAGATGATAGTATATCAAATAATACCAAATATTTGGTGAGAAGCATGAGTCATGCGTATTCCATTAGCAAATTTTGTGTACACACTTTAAAGATCAGAATAAATGAATATTTCCATTGTACCAATATGACTAATATCCTGTCATTCAGTTTAGTACTGGAGCTGACCGTCCAGGAATCTGGATCGACACTGGCATCCACTCCAGAGAATGGATTACACCGGCCAGCGCAATCTGGTCTGCCAAAAAGGTCAACTGAAGTTATGAAAATGATCTACTCAATCTACTACCATAAAACTACAACAACTTTCCCACGTAAATTTTCTATTGCATAGATCGTGACCGACTACGGACGTGACCCCATCCTCACCGACATCCTTAACAACTATGATATCTTTTTGGAGATCATCGCCAATCCTGATGGTTTCGCATACACCCACAGCAATGTAGGTCTGATGCCTGGAAGACTTCACATTGAAAGCTAATCTCAATTTGAATAAAATTAGCCCTCTTTCTTGTGTAAACCAATACTTTGTTTGATTTGTTTAAGGATCGCATGTGGCGTAAAACCAGAAAGCCAAACCCCGGCTCCAGTTGTGTTGGCGTTGACCCAAACAGGAACTGGGAAGTTGGTTTTGGAGGTGAGATGAGGCTTTCTTTGGGATATTAGGGTTCTGATGTATACTGTGCCTTTCAATGATATGTCATCTTTTTTGATCTACAGGGCCTGGCGCCAGCAGCAACCCATGCTCTCAGACTTACCATGGTCCCAGCGTTCATTCTGAGTCTGAGGTCAAGGCCATTGTGGACTTTGTGAAATCTCACGGCAAACTCAAGGCCTTTTTGTCGATCCACAGCTATTCCCAGATGCTCCTCTATCCATACGGATACACAAGCACTTCTGCAAAGGACCAGGCTGAACTGGTATGCATGAAACATGTTGATCTGGATACTGTTAACATGATAGATCTGTTCAAATATAATTCTTTATTGTCTCTTCAGCATGAACTCGCCAGAAAGGCAGTCTCTGAACTGCAGTCTTTACATAACACTGCCTACACATATGGCAGCGTCATTACTACCATCTGTAAGTTCCTTTTAAATGAATAAAAGCCTAAAGCTTTTGTCAATGTTGCAGTTTGTATCAGAATGACTATTATTTATGATAATCTCATTACTATTTCTCTGCTCTCAGACCAAGCAGATGGAATCACTATTGACTGGACCTACGACCAGGGCATCAAGTACTCCTACACCTTTGAGCTGAGAGACACTGGCCGCTATGGTTTCCTCCTGCCTGCCGATCAGATCATCCCCACTGCTGAGGAGACCTGGCTGGCCCTGATGGCCATCATGGAGCACACCAGGAATAATCCATATTAAACATATAACTACGCTTCGGAGCCATATTTCATAAAAGAGCATTAATAAAAGACACTTAATCAGTGTTGCATTAGTGTTGGATAATGTAAAGTGAGCTTGTCAATATGGCAAAAAGCCATGACTGTCAGATTGCAGATTAAACAGCGTATTACATTGCCTCTTGAATAATAAATTATAAAAGGGCTAGGCCTACACTGACTTAAAACATTGATTTAAGTTAAAGTTTTTTTTTTATAATCTTACATTTCCATACAACATGCAAAATATTAAGGCTTAGTGATGACGAACATTAACATTAAAGTTATAGTAATATTAGAGTCCTCTGAGGCTATTTTCACTTGGGTCACAAGATGAATATAAAATATGGCTTAGCAGTTAGACGGCACTGAAACAGTAAGTTACAGAAGTATTCATCTTAAAAGTCCTCTGAGGCCATTTTTTACAACTGAGAAAGTAGCGAGTTAAAGGTAACACCAGCTAATTAGCGCTGAAAAGTGCAACTGACCAATCAAAATCTAGTATTCCAGAGAGTCGCGTAAGATGTCTGGAGGTCCTAATTCAGAGGGAATAAAAAAAACCCAACAACTAGCGTTAAGCCTACTGATTAATTGATATATTGTTAAACATCTGTACAATCCATTGAACGCACTGTACTTCTATTCCTCATAACTTTGTTTTCATTCCAAATGATATATGTCGCTCTGTACATACAGTACATGACAAAGAGGCTATTCTTATGAAATCATGCGTAAGTATCACTTGAGTCTACAATATAAAATTGACTTTATTCAGACTTTAATACAAAGCAACAAACCAGGTAGTTTTTATTCAATAGATTAAATTAAATTACTTAATTGGTCAATAAAACAAAGCCTACGATTGTAACCGATTTCAGTCAATAAGTACAGAAACATGGACAACAAAGGCCAAACATAGCACTTTCTTCTACTTCATGTACACACTTCAAATTACAATGACAGGAATAATGCACTTTGAGTTCCTTCCTCGGGCTCTTGCTGCACCAGACAAAGCAAAGTTCACACAGAAACATCATCTTCATTAATGTCCGCAATAGCATTTACAATTTATAACATTCAAATCACAGTTCAGTAGATGTCAATGAAGGAAAATTCCACACTGGTTCGGAAAGCATTGACTGGTTAAATAAACGCATCGAACAAAAAGAGAAGCTCTAGCTTTAAGGCAAGATCAGCACATCTACAATATTTCTAATGCACTGCGGTATACCGTACCTACTGAGCAAGTAAACCTACAGAATTCTCAATGAACAGATCATGTCATAGCACAGTTAAAGCAAAAACAATGACCACCAAGAAGTGGAGTCCATCCACTAAGACCTCCTTGTTACTTACGTAACATATAGAAGAACCTACATATGCATTAAAAGGAATATCAAGAGATATCAAACCTTAGACATTTTGTAACACCATTATTGTATTAATGACTAATGATGCCAAAAAGTTGACAGTGGGAAATCAGTAACAGATTTAGATTTTAAACATGCTGTCTGGATTTGGAGTCTGCAGTGCAAAAATATGTGAATAAACTGAAATAACAATAAAACAGTGCCATTTGCTTGTACTACCAGGACCAAGAAATGTGCAGTTCTGAGAATGTGCATGTGGCATAATAAGAGAACTTAAAACCAAAAAAACAGTAGTTTTTAGTGTCCATGTTCACAGGAATCCTGCAAAAGTAAACATAAAGGCTTTACTGAATTAGAGTGAAGATGACAATGATGAAGGTGAAACTAAGAGTTATTTCCAAGGTCGACTACTCTGTGACCGAGCACTTTCTGATCCTGCAATGGACGAGCCTTGTCGACTGCTCCGGACTGTAGATGCTTTGGAGCGAGCGCTGCTAGTGGACATTCTGCTGCTGAGACGACCTTAAATGGGAGGACAAATAATGATCACAATAGTAAACAGAGCGAAAACGAAAATTATGATCATATTTGATAATAATAATAATGGCAGCAAATCAGCGTATTGTAATGACTTCTGAAGTGACACTAAAATTAGTAATTTTAGACACAAAAATGAACATTTGGTTTTGCCATCACAGAAATAAATTACAGTTCTTTTAAACGGCAACATTTTTTCACAATATTACTGTCACATTTGCAGCCCTTATGAGCATGAGATATAACATATATTACATATATAGCATGTAAGTGTGGCTCAAATAATGAAATAAAACATGTTCCTATTAAATGAATAATTTTTACAAAAATTGCTTTTGGATATTTTGTTGCCATCTACTGGTAAATTGCTTATAATCCAGTGAAAATGGATATGTTTGTTTGATCAGATTTGAAATGATAACTCACTGCTGGGCTCACTGGGTATGTAGACTTCCTCTAGGTAATGCTGGATTTTGCTGAGGTCTTCTGAGGTAAACCGCCACTTTTTTTCTGCTGGCTGTGTCATCTGCTTTGGAACCGATCGCTTACGACCTCCAGGTCCCGAGGGTGACGGCAGACAGGAGATGGGAATGGAGCCGGTTGTCATTCCCTCAGGGAACTTCTGAGCAACCACTTTTAAACCTTTTTGAGAAAGGAAAAAAGTAGTTAATGAATAAATGCCATTAAATACATCAATCTGATAATGACAGGATGATACATATATTAATCTGAAAAGGAATTTTGGTCTCTTATCTAATCCGCTATCTGACTCACCCCCTGACAACATGAAGAGATTTTCGAAGCCTCTCTCGCACATAGTGGTGGCGGCTTGACTTGCTATCCTCTCATCCTCATCATACAAAATTATGATCCTTCCTGACGCGTTTTTCTGCACAGTTGTAAAAGATTTCAACACTAGCAATGGGCATGAGTGCACAAGAAATTAAAACTCAATAATAGTTTATGTATTTTTTTGCAACATTTGATTTTTTTTTTTAATTTCAAGGGACTGTTCCAATCCCATTTAAATAAATCATTTATTTTATATTTCATTATTCATTTGTTTGTATCTTTTTTCATTAAACAATTATAATTTATTACTATATATTTTATTAAAATAAAATATGAGTTTTTTTACATATGCACAGCATAGTTTCCAATAAAAAATAAATAAAATTGAGTTCTAATGAATGAATGAATGAATAATAAATATAAATTATAAAAGTAAAAAAAGTACAAAAATGTACAATACATGAATATAATTATTATATATTAAAATTCTATTATTGAATGAATATGCACTATTTATTTATTGTGCAAATGTTCATTACATTTGTAGTATAGGTATGCAATATGATGCAATAATTTGGTATAATATGCAAGAGATAGAATATTTCAAATTCACATTTCAGGAATAAAAGGATACGTAATCGAGAACTTCTTTCGTGTATGGGTTCATTGTCCTTGATAAGGTCGCAATGGGGTAACTATATGCTGTAAGCAAACAACAAATATAATTATTAATAAAAAAAACATTAATAATAAGGATTTTAATGTTTTTTACTCTCTGAGCAAAAACGATTTCCAGCTGTGTTTCCTACCACTGATAATATGGCACTGGTCATACTGTTCTCTATCACGCACATCCAGCAACAAATACGGGCAGTCAGAGTAGGGGCACTCTGTGATGTTGGAGGTAGACACTGGAGAGTTTTGGATGCTCTTCTGTCCGTTCTTGTCTAGATCCAATTCTCCCACGCCACTGATGACACTATGATTGAGCCCAGAGATACTCAGTTACACCGAGTGAGGACAGTCAGGGCCTCTCACCGTTACAGGCCAAATCTCATTGTTTCCCCCCCACAGGGTCTCTGAGGACGGTGTCTGATTGCACTGACTACCCCTAAGCAACCTCAATGGAGCTTGAGGCCATGAGAAAGCAGCCTGGCCAATCAGAGCTCTTGTGAGTGCACAATAGAGGAAATGTTAGATGGGGCATCAGTTAGATGCATAAAATGATATTCTGATGTGGCCTGGTGAAATTAAGAGATAGCTTTATACGCTTGTTACAAACACTAAGGTGATTTGGCTACCTTTGGAGTGTAGATCTAGGTGAAAATGCATTGTCGCCGGATTCATCATTGTTGATGCTCGGTGGAGGAAGAAGCGTCGGCTGGGGTGAGCCATTCGTCTGATCAGAGAGATGGTCGAGGCCCGGTGATGCAGAGAATATTGATACATCATCTGAAATCATATGCAAAAAATTAGAAACAATAACAAATGATTATCAAGAAGTTTCTATGCATTTTCTAACGTATGGAGTCCTTTAGCCAACATGGTGATGAAAAATGTTTTTGTGTCTCCTGAGGACCTTTATTTGCTCACATAACTATTGCCTTCTCTCACAGAAGTATTTTGTTTTTGTATTATTTACTTATTTCTCAAAATTATTACACCCAAAGTTTTTGTTCGTTCAGAAAAGCATTAAAATATAATTTCATAATACTGACGTCACCAAAACTACTAAAAAAACATGAATGAAACTACCTTCTAATCCCACCATTTCATCGTTAATGTTGTCATTCTGATCTGACACTGAAGCAACTTGGATTACCTGGAAAAAAGATATAAGAGATAAAAAAAATAAAAGCATATATTCAGGAAAATATTAAAATACACCACTGTTCAAAAGTTTGTTGTCAAAAATTATTTTGTAAAAGAAATTAACACTTTTATTCAACAATGACACAGTAAAGGCATAAATAATGTTCCAACAAATTATTTCAAAGGAATTAAATTAACTCTTTCAGCACTGATAAGAAGAAATATTTTTGAAGGATTATGTGACAAATGGCAGCTGAAAATTAATCTTTGCCATGACATGAACAAATTACATGTTAATAAATGTATAAATAATTTTACAATTATTATAAATTATTTAAAAAGAAAACAGTAATTTTATATTGCTGTAATATTTTGCAAAAAAAAAACAAAAAACTGTTTACCATACTACAACTGAAAGTAAACATTATGCACGGTTTCATTTGTTATTCACATACCAGCTGTGCAAACGTGGTCACTTTCAGCCTTTTAAATAGCTCGTCCTTCCTATATCTGTAGTCTGGAAAAAAAGAACTTAATAAGCATGCATTTCAAAATATACAGAGCAGCACAGAATTTAGCAACAACGCATTTTACCTGGATCCTGAGTGTTACCATTTCTCTCTTCATCTTCATTTAAAGACAAATCCTTTAAATTCACTCCCAATATATCAAACTCCATTTTAATGCCAGTTAAACTTTAACACGCCAATTGCTGCTGCAAACTGAGGCCAGATCTGCCAACATCTCTTTATACCATTGGCAAGAAGTCCATAGTCCAGCCTCACAACCAAACCCACTGTAAGAAGTGACACCGCTGGATGAGGTTATGTATCTCAGTTTCACTACAGACAGTCTCAACAGAGGAATTACTGTAATCTACAGTACAATTACCATCCTCTGCTCATGTAGCCAAAAGAAGGAAGGATTGCTTATCATTGAGAAATCACAAGGAACCTGTAATAAGATGACTAATGTGGACAAAGGAGACTTTCTCTTCTTATCAAGTAAGTAAATATCAGTAGGACAAACGTATCTAGAGACAAAATAGCTGAAACAAGTCATTAAGTGACTGTTCACACAAGATGACACAAAAATGCATTCTGTACTGTACTGTAATTGCTTTTTTAAAGTAAATAAAGCATTGCGGTCATGTGGTGTGTTCACGCTTTAGTTCTATGTAAATGCACCATTATATTATGCATTAAATATATGCATCCGCTATAAAAAAAATATACATACACTACCGTTCAAAAGTTTGGGGTCAGTAAGATATTTAATGGTTTTTAAAGATGTGTCTTATGCTCATCAAGGCTGCATTTATTAGATTAAAAATGCAGAAAAAACTGTAATATTCTTAAGTATTATTTAAATTTTAAATAACTGTTTTCTACGTGAAAATATTTAAAACAAAAATTATTTATTCCTGTGAAACAAAGCATCCTTACTTCAGTTTTCAGTGTCACATGATCCTTTCAGAAATCATTCTAATCTGCTGATTTATTACTAGAATTGTCAATGTTGGAAACAGTTGTACAGTCAAAGATTCAAGGATTTCAGGATTCTTTGATGAATAACAAGTAAAAAACAACATAATTTTTTACCAAATATGAAATATTTCTTAAATGTAAATCTATGCTATGAATTTTGTTCATTTAATAGATCCTTTGTTAATAAAAGTATTCATTTCTTTCAAAGAAGAAAGAATAAAAATGTACTGATCCCAAACCTTTGAACAGTAGTGAAACAGTAAACTACTGTAACAGTAGTTCTGAATATTATCATCTATTTTAAATAAATGCTTCTCTTTTTAATATTTTAATAATCAAAGACTCCTAAAAACACTATCTACTAAGCAGTTCAACTGTTTCCAACACTGATAATAAATCATCAGCATATTAGAATGATGTCTGAAAGGATCATGTGACACTGAAGATAACACCGGTGTCATGAGTCACTACTGACTCATGCTTTGTATCACAGGAATAAATTACATTTTAAAATATATTCACACAAAAAACAGTTACTTTACAATAATATTTCACAATATTACAGTTTTTATTAATCTAATAAATGCAGCCTTGATGAGCATATGAAACATCTTTAAAAATCATTAAATATCTTACTGACCCCAAACTTTTGAACGGTAGTGTATATATAATTATGCATAGTATAACTTACTTTTCCTTGCCTCCTCTAGTCTCTCCATGTACTTTGACAGGCTGGAACCTAAACAATAAACTGGGTTATTTATCATATACTTCATATATGCAATGGATATTTAAAAATTTTATTTCACAAAAGGTAAATACCTGTATCAAGTCGTGTTTTTACATGTTGGTATTTTGGATTCTGTGGAATCCTCTTCTTTAAATACTGTGGAAAGGAAGAAGAATACATTTCAAGAAAACATTTTACAGATAACTGCATTGTATAAATATGAAAATTATTACAAAAATGATTGGTAAATGAAATAAAGAGTGTTTTGTCTCTATTTTCAATGTAAAACACTGGGGTTTCTCATCACAATCTGAGAACATTAACGTTATGTCTTTTAAACACATATTGAGTTTATAAGCATCAGTGTTCATGAATGCCACTGCAAGCTCTAATAACATCCATTAGATTAGACACAAGTTATTGATGAGAATTGTTAAAATTAAAAACAACACGAAAGCATCAGCAGTAACCTGGATTTGACTGACGAACAATCAGGTAACGTTATGTACGTGATGGCAAAGGAGGAGAAACACCGGTGTCACTTTCCCTTTAAGCTGTAACTCTCCATGTCAAGCGTTCCTGAGCTAGCTTTTAAAATATTGCGAACCATAACATGTTGTTCAAATTGCACTTTGCGTAAAAAATAACCCCACTGACCTCAGAGTCGCCAATCGCCCGCTTCACCGACATCCTCCAGCAGCTGAGCTTCGGCGGCTAACGTTAGCTTCCAAAATCAAAACTCAAAGCATCGCCTCTTTGAGCAACGCCTTCACGGATTGGTCCGTTGATTTGAGGATCCAATCAATGACTGCGTTCTTTCTACCTTAATGTTGAGTTTACCGTTTGGGTTGTTGCTAAGCAACGGCGTTATTTCCAATGCTGTTCTATTCTATGGTTACAACTCTGCAGTGACAGAGAGCCGTTGGCCATTTTTTTATAATTACAAGCTTTTGCAGATCGATGTGATTTCGAAGTAATTTCTCTGAAGAAGTTTGTTTGTAATATTTGGTTGGGATATGCAACTCTCTGTCTCTACAGACAGTATAATCTTCGCAAGACAAGCTTGCAAATTTTAGATTTAACTGTTAATCCCAACACGCCTTCTGTTGCATTACGAAGACGGGTTACAGTAGCGTTTTCCATTTACTACATTAACGCAGACGTTTTTATGTCTAAATTAGTATTTTATCAGTCCAGATAGGGGTGTATACATATAAACATTTAGACACAAACGGGATTTTGGGTCAATTTCCCGCCGTTCTGTTTAACTAGCGGCGCTGCCTCGATGGTTCTGAGCTTGATTTGTTTGGTCTGAGTAAAACGCGGCTTGTTTGACAGATGGGAAGTGGCTCAACATGAACGAGTTTCACTTATTTACTTCTAAATCCAAGACCAAACTGTACCAAATTCAGAAACATTTGTGAGTTTTATCGGAACAATGGCGTCTGTAATGGTAAGAGGACTTATCAGAAGCATTTTAAAATGAGGATATGAGCAATTTGGTTAGTTGTTGATTAGCTCTGTGCAAACTGCTGGAAAGTTTCGTGTTTATGTTTTTATCTTTGGATACATTTATTGGTTATGTATGGTCGAATTCGAAATTGACTTCGAGTAAGTGAAAAACAATGCAATTATCTGTCACTAACAAAAAACGTGCTATGATATTAGCGTAACGTTAGTTTTAAACAAGGTTCTACCAGCATGGTGTTTTGGACATAAATTACGTTAATACCATGATTTTTTTGGAAATATACCATTGTATTACCATGTCTTTTGGACATCATGATGAGATCCAGATTGTATTTATTACAAGCAAACACATTATAAGCAAACACACAAAAAACAAACTTTTTTTAATGAATTTGTTTGTACAAACAAACGCTTCATATATATATACGAACACATTACACACACACACACAATGTAATGTGTTCGTATGTA
>JAUMHR010000090.1:7914770-7926622 GCA_032361145.1 Enteromius fasciolatus | reverse complement strand
CCCATGCGTCTTAGCAGACGCAGTACTCGTGCCATGTCTCAGGGAACAGTGGTTACGCAAGTAACCCATACGTTTTTGAGTCCTTCAGTAAAATCAGTGACCTAGAAATAGTGCAGAAACTTTCCTATTTGAAAGTGCACTATGATCACTATGGTTATTATGAATATCATGAAATATTATGCTAAACTTTGAAATACATATGACTGCAAGGTCTCTAGCATATTATGTAAATTAGTCACCACAGATTACAGGATGTGTAGAAGATATGTGATATAATCTGTCAAATTCTTCACTATTGTCTGAAATGCAGTCTTTGAAGATCTCGTCAAAAGAATTGTGAGAAGGGTTTAACTGAAGTTAATGGTGTTGTTGACTTGACGCGTTGGTAAAAATCAAGAAATGCCTTAGGCCTAATGCTTCTCTTGTCACATTTTACAAGCAACAGATGACAAAAATTGCTAGCATTGTTAACATTAATAAATAAATCTTTTTAAAGGCTAACCATTAACCATTTAAGCTCTGAAGGCATTTTTTGACATGAAAAAATAAAGACACTTAACTCCAAAACTCTAGCAAAGAGAGTCAAAAGGTTGATATTGATTGATAGAAAACTTCAAACTTAAAAATAAATAAATTACACTTTGACATTCTCATGCTGAAAAACTGTTAATAAACAGGGGAAAAAAGTATTACATTAACATATCTTTCTAATTTGACATGAAAAAAGGTAGGGGGGTCATTCTTTTTTAGTGATGTTCCTGTATAAGTGACCTGTATCTGGATCAAATTTTAAATTTTGTGGTGATCGCATAAGTGTTCATTTTGACAGCAAATTTAGATTTTGTTTTAGTCTAGTTTGAATTGACTAAATCTACAGTAAATTTAGTCGGTTAAAATCTAATGGGTTTAGTTACAGTGTAATGCATTTCTCTAAAATTTCCAAAATCATTACGTTTGACACTAAGGTTTTATCATGATCAAATCAACAAATCAACATCATCAAATCGTCCCTCCCTAACATTTTCGTAACAAAATCTTTTTTATTCATTCATCATTTTTATTCGTTGACCAAAATGTGAATAGGTTTTGTTTAGATAAGGTTTCGTTTGTTACTGTCACGTTTTCGTTGGTGAAAAAAATGTTGTTGACGAGCATTATGATGAAAATTATTCATATTAACACGTCGCATAAATAAATAAAAAAACAGCATTTTGAACCGAGGTAGCCTTTTTTGTTTAGCCTGTACTGGACATTTTTTACAAATCGAATAATCACGTGGAGTAACTCTTGATCGAAGCATGAGATTATATTGATCTTTGACTCATTTCAGTCGGAAAATTCCATGTGATAGTTACGTTTTAGTTAGCATTTGTGTGCCTGTGACACATTTAGTCAAACCCCCCATAAATTATACTCATTGTTATCTCCTTAGTGAAAGCTTTCAAATGACATGACACATGACTTAACTGAGCTTTATGATGTTTTTGGCATAGTACAGTAAATAAGTAAAATAATTTACAATAAAACGTAAATAGTATTTAAATTTTTCAGCAAATAACTCAGCATTAAATAGGAGTTTTTGCATTTGGCTGCATGCATATTATCGTTCAGACTCTAAGCTTTAAATTACACCTATATTGCATTGATCAAGGCCCTAGTTTTCAAAATATGATCATACATTTTTTTACAGTCAGGTTTAGAGAGGCTGCACAGCACTCATTAAGAACTGACTAAAATTACATTCATTAAAAAGGTGAGATTCTAAGTTTTTAAATGATTCTCAATTTATGTTATTCCATTTATTGGTTATGAATGTTATTTTTTTAGGGTTTCGTCCTGCCGATGGAACATTTAGGTGTTAAAATGAAAAAAAAATACAGTATATTGTGAAATACAAAAGAGACAGAAAGCTGAAAATTTATGTATGCTGTGTTGTACAGGCTTTATTTGGGATGTGTGGAGCCTGGCTGGTGTGCTTCCTGCTGACATATTTCAATGCACTGCCCTCATCTCCGAATGAGTATGGCTACATGGCCAGGACGGACATCAATCTTGACGCAGTAAAAAGTGCTGCATGGTTCTATGTGCCTTATCCAGGTGAACCTCTTTATACTATTCACCAATTCAAAAAATGGTCAAATTATTACTAAATATTTTCCGAAAATGTTTCTATCACATAATTTTATATGACAAAAACAAGTTGCGATGTTTTAGAAATTAGATTTCAGGGAGAAAATGGTTTTAATAGAGATTATCTAAAATCCACAAGGCCAAAAATTCCCATAGTTTAAAAAACACACAGATCTATTATCTCCTCACTGTAAAAATTCCAGAAGAAATAATTAAAATAATCTTATGATGAATTAAAATACCAACAAAACGACAATGAACAGTTTAATGGTTTCTCTGGAACTCATAAAAAAAAAAAAACATTTTCCCAACTGTCTGACATTTATGAATAAAATATATCATATGAATGCTGATTTTCATAGTCAATGAACATGAACGTTAACTGTTTCAATAGTACTGTCATTGCTGTTTCCCAAGTGCTATTTGCCAGCTGTCTAAAAAGACATGTCTGTTTAAAGAAGAATGAGCCTCTTGTATAGCAGTGTTTCTTTCAAAATTTCAGAGATGAGAGATACATCTGCTCTGAGGGCATTGGTCGTAAAACGACATGAATGGGGCTCCTCTGGTTTATCCTAAAGAACAACTGTCATTCACAAACCATAGTTTGCTTTTGCTAGCCGTAAAGGTGTGGTGTGTTAATGACTAAGACAACATGCAGTAGGCAGGCTTGCAATTCTTCACCTCGTTTCAGCTCTTTTCAATGTCTCCGTTAGATTAAGAAATGCTTTCAACACCCAGTGCACCTCTGCTATGAGTCAGCTAGCAAATACAGTATATGTCTTTGAAGCAGCCTAAGGTTTTCAGCATTACATTGCACAGCCACCCACTTGACTTCTTTAGATAAAGCCTGTAAGTTATACGGCCCGGAGACTTCCATGTTGGGGAATGTGGCGTTTTAATCTTCAGATAGCCAATACAGGTTTGACCACAGCAGTGTCTGAATGAACAATTCATCGTTTCGCTTGACCCACTTATATCCCTTGAGACATTTATGTGCTTCGGGCTGATATATGAGAATAAAGAAGCATAGGCGTCACATTACTGTGTGTATTTTACACTATATGCTGCTCTCAGCCATCCACTTTTAATTATAGATGGGTTTTGAAGCCATCCTCTGAAGCCAATACATTGTTAAATTTAGATAGACATCATTTGGACAAATTTAAAAGCCATTTTCTCAATATTTCGATTTTTTCGCACCCTCTGATTTCAGATTTTCAAAAGTTGTATATCAGCCAAATATGTCCTTTCGTAATAAAGCTTTTTTATTTAGCTTTAAAATGATTTTCCAAATCTATAAATAAAAAAAAATTAAATTGGCCCTATGACTGCTTTTGTGGTCCAGGGTCACATATAAAAAAATTTGTTTTTAGTGAAATATTATATTATTTTATTACAATATATACACAACTATACAAACATTTTAATAAGTTTTAAAATGTAATTTTTTCCTGTGCTGGGTAAGCTGAATGCTTCAGTCTCACATGATCTTTCAGAAATCATTATAATATGCCGATTGACAAGATTGGTTATGCTTAATGTTTTTGTAGAAACTGATTTATTTATCAAATTAACTCTCTGACCTTTTATTTAATTTGGCTTCAGCCAGCTACCAATTTAACTGTCAGAAAGGCAGATTAAAATCTGGCATTTTAGGAATTTATTTGATTAAAATCTTGTACTGCTTGGATAGAAGTCAAAATAAACATACCTCCGTGACAATATAACAAAAGAAAAATTAGTCCAAAGGTTTCTTGAGTTCAGTTAGTTTAAACTAAGTTAAGATTAGTAACGTTTCAATAGTACAGATTAGTTGGGTTTATTAGTCTCAGCATGCCAGTATGAAAGAGTATACCATATACCATCGTAAAGTATACCAAGAAACAAGTAGTAAGGAATCTTACTTTTGCAAAAGAACTTTGTTCATCTCTTAACTCTTGTTTTTTAGGACAGTGGGGTTTGCCGACTGTGAGTGTGTCGTCTGTGCTGGGCATGATGGCTGGAGTACTGGCTTCAACAATGGAGTCCATTGGAGACTATTATGCGTGCGCTCGTCTCTCCGGAGCGCCTCCACCGCCCACGCATGCTATTAACCGTGGCATTGCAGTGGAAGGCGTGGGCTGCATCTTGGCTGCCCTGTGGGGTAGTGGTAATGGCACCACCTCCTACAGTCAGAATATCGCCGCTCTGGGAATTACAAGGGTAGGAGAGTTTGTCTGTTTGATAATAATAGATATAACTATTTTCAACTATTCAGTTCTGTTTTACATTAAAGGAAAATGTCATCGTTTTTCCATATTCCACTTTGTTCTTTCTTCAGTTCACACAAATTGATGCATATTTATCCCGTCTCAGTGCGCAAACTTTATCACTCTAGTACGAGGTTTCACTATGTTAGTGTTTAGCTTAGCTCCATTCATTTCTTGGATCCAAACAGGGAAGAATTAAGAAGCCACCAAACACATACACGTTTTCCCTACGGCTACATGACTAGTTACACGAGTAAGTATGGTGACATAAAATAAAACTTATGGTAATAATGTATGACAAAAAAGCACTTTGCAGCACTTCGACCCCGGAGCAATAATATCATCGCTTCCCGCTCTCCTTCTCACTTCTGTCAATACAACCAAAGAGTGATGATATTACAGCGCGGTCGAAGTGCGGTGAAGTGCTCTTCCATCATACATTATAGTTATCTTGTTTTATCCGCTTTAAAAAAATCACCATGTTTTATTTTTGTGCCACCATGCTTACTTATGTAACTAGTCATGTAACCGTCTTTAAATAGGGAAAACTAAGTGTTTGGTGGCTTCTAAATTCATCCCTGTTTGGATCCTAAGGAATTAATTGAGCTAAGCTAAATGCTAACATAGTGGCACTTCACGCTAGAGCAATTAAGTGCACGCACTGAGATGGGAGAGATATGTATCAACTTGTCTTAGTTGAGGGAAGACTTTAGTGGAATATGGAAAAACAATGGCGTTGTTTAGTAGTTACAGTTTAACTTCAACTTTTACTCACCTGAAGACACATCACCAGTCAAAAGTTGAACAGTGTATGTATATATATATATAAATATATATATATATATATATACACACGAATTTCTGAAATGCTTATTTGGTGCTCAAGAATCATTTATTAGTATTAAAACATGCTTTTTTTTTGTTTTGTTCTTTTTACTGAATATTTTTATGGAAACTATGACAAACTCATGATTCAGTCCATGATTCAAAGGTTTGAGGTAAGTAAGAAAAAAGAGAGGTAATGCTTTTTTCAGCATGGACTAAAATTGATCAAAAGTGAAGAAATTTATGTTATGAAAGATAAAGAATAAACACTGTACTTTTTAACTTTCTATTCATCAGAGTATTCTGTTTATCACAGTTAATCAGCAAAAATATTATGTTTTGGTATTAATACTTGAGGATTAAATTGGCATATTTGAATGATTTTTGAAGGATCATGTGACACTGAAGACTAGGAATAGCCACTAAAAGTCTAACTTTGCAATTGTCACAGACACGCCAGGCGCTATCCCCAGCCAATCACAACGTTCACTTTGCCCAGAGTACTGATCTCCGCCACCTGTCACCTATCATTCCCCTAAACACCACCAGAACAAAGCCACATACCATACAGCAGTCACTGTCTAAACTCGTTCATACCGAAGTGGACTAACTCTTGACTTTATCTACTAAAGCTTGATTACCTTTTGCCATACTTACCTCCCTGTGCTCTTTAGTATCTGTGTACCTCCCAGGCTCCCGGATCCCTCCTGTGTCTCTCCAGTGTCCCAAGATTCCAAGTTGCATGTGGTGTGTGGTTGTCTCTCCTCGTTTCAGTGTCTCCATCATCTCCCTTCTCCTCCAACACATCTGCTAAGAAAGGATTCCATTGTCACCTCCAATTCTACACTATGAGTACTGGGTAATGCCATATGGCCTTGTTAATGCACCTTCTGTGTTCCAGAACTAAGATTTTTAGAGACTTTCTCCACAAGTTCCTAGTCATCTACATAGATCTTCTAATCTACTCCTCTAGCCTGCACAAGCACGAGGAACACGTTGCGAAGGGCCTCACCCAGCTCCATGAGCACCAACTCTTCCTTAAGGCAGAGAAAGGCTCCTTTCATCAACCCTCCGTTCAGTTCCTCATTTACCATATCAACAGCACAAGTGTTCGGATGGATAAGGGGGGAAAATGGATGCAGTCACTAGTTGGCCCATTCCGTCCTCCATAAAGGAATTGTAATGATTTCTAGGATTCACCAATTTCTACCACAGGTTCATAAAGAACTATGGTATCCTGGCCAGTCCACTCACCTCTCTCCTCAAGAACAAACCCAAAACCCTGTCATGTACACCAGAAAGTTCACAAGCCTTCCAGGATCTCAAGCAAGCCTTTGCCACTGCACCACTCCTCATCAATCCCGATCTTTAGCTACCGTTTGTGGTAGAAGTGGATGCCTCCACTACAGGCGTCAGAGCCGTCCTGTCACAGCAGTAGGGGAATCCTCCACAGCTCATTCAAACTTTTCATAAAAGTTCAGTCTGGCAGAGGTCAATTATGACATCGGCAACCTGGAAATATTGGCCATCAAGCTGGCTCTGGAAAAGTGGAGAAACAGGCTGGAGGGTTCCGTTTATCTGTTTTTAGTACTCACTGATTACAAAAACCTTCAATACCTCCATGATGCCAAAAAACTAAACCCATGACAGGTCAGATGGGCCTTATTCTTCACCAGATTCTGTTTCACCATTTCCTACCGTCCTGGCCCAAAGAATGTGCGTGCAGACGCACTCTCGTCTCCACACCAAGGAGAAAGAAAGTGAGTCCTCTGAGCCCATCCTTCCAGCTGCCTCCGAGCCAGCTGCAGAGACTCCACCAAACTGTCCCTGTCATCTCCACTTTGTACCCCGCACAGAAAGAACATCACTCATTCACTCCTCACACACCTCACATCCGGCTACCATCCCCAATCCAATGGCCAAACCGAACGTAAGATCCAAGAGGTGAGCCTCAGCAAGCCTCCACTGGACTCACCCCCTTTCAATGCGTACTCGGCTTCCAGCCCCCACTGTTCCCCTGGTCTAGAGACCCATCAGACGTCCCTGTTGTCGACTATTGGTTCCGGGAGAGTGAGAGAGTCTGGGATGAAGCACACCATCATCTCCAACGGGAGTGTGCAGGCAGAAGACTGTGGCCGACCGCAGCAGATCTGTGGCTCCAGCATACCAAGTAGAACAAAAGGTTTGGTTGCCCACCCGGGACAATCGCCTACGCCTGCCCTGTAAAAAGCTAAGTCCCATACTAAGCTAAGTATGATCTACAAGGTCCAGGACAATTTAGATTCCCAGCACCGCGGTGGGGTATTAGAATACTTTGTGGATTGGGAAGGCTACGGACCCAAGGAGAGGTCTTGGGTACCACGGGATGATGTTCTAATTCCAACTCTCCTATAAGAATTCTACTCCACTCATCCAGATCGACCCGCACCCAGAGGTAGAGGAAGTGTCGGAGGGGCACAGCCTTTGGAGGAGGCCCTGGAGGAGGGGGTAATGTCACAGACAGGCCAGGCTCTGTCCCCAGCCAATCACAATGTTCACTTTTCCCAGAATACTGATCACCACCACCTGTCACCAATCATTCCCCTAATCACCACCAGTACAAAACCACACACCACACAGTAGTCACTGTCCAAACTCATTCATACCGAAGTGGACTAACTCTTGCGATTCTATCATCAGCTCCAATTCCCCTCAGATAAACTGTCTATAACTCTCATACTCAGCATTTATCCTCGTTCTCCTCTGCTGTTTACCTTTGCTGCTGTAAATAAAGACAACTTGTGCACTTACCCTCTATGTCCCATCCGCTTCTTAGCAGCATCACAATAAATTACGTTTTAAAAGATATTAGAATAAAGAATACTACAATACTACAATTACACAACATTCCTGTTTTTTAATGTATTTTTATAAAGTAATTGCAGCCTTGGTGAGATTCATATGATACTTAAATGTAAAAACTAATTGTATTTATTGGTCATCCATAATAGAAGTCAAGTAAATTTTATTTTACATAGTGCTTTTCCCAGTGCACTTTTTTTTCAAAGCAGCGTTGCAGGGAATCATTATTAATGTTTATAATATTGAATATATTTATACTTTAATGTCGCTTTCAGTAGATTAGAACTTGACGAAAAAATATATATAATTAAGATTGAATTTTGTATATTGCAGATAACTGAAATTATAATGTTTCACTTAAACAAAAAGTTAAAAAAAATATATATATTAATTACCATTATTTTAGCTAAAAATTTACTACCCTGAGAATCTGCATGTCATCCTGAGTATAGTCTGTTCTGAAATTCAGGCTGTTCAGGTTCTTAACATCAAATGTTGCCTTCTCAAATCTCAATGACTATTTGTACCTTTTATGATCCTAAACGATGAAGGTGTCCACTGTTCTCAAAAATCCTCCAGGTCCTGTAAATTCCTTTGGTTTTTGAGCATCCTTTGCACTTTTAAACCTTTGACAATTGAGGGACTAATCCACATCTGTTACGAGCAGCTTCAAGCCATTATTGGTGCTCGAGGAGGCCAACACATGACTGACTTTTTTTTTTTTTGAGGAATGTTTAAACGTTCAACTTCTGAGAAGTGCTTATTCTCTCTCTTTATATATTATAAACATACAAAGATGTTTTACAGCTTTATCTTAATTTGTTTCCATTTTGTAAGAGATAAGAGATTAGATAAATCTTTATTAATCTCAAAGTTAATTGTTTCTCCAGTGGCTGCATTTTTCCTCACCTACTGATAAAATGAAATAAGAAGAGAAATAGAAATAAAAATACAATATATTATAAAGTAAACTAGCATATATAAATAGAATAAAAATATATCTGTATATTAAAAAATATATATACTGACTGTACAAAAAGTACAGAGTTGTCTCTTGACTTACATGATTGTTGTTGCACATACAGTAAGATAATTATTGCACATAATTATTATCGCAAATAATATTTAAAATTGCATTTTGAATGTATGGGAATGGAAATTACATTACTTTTTTTTTTTTTTTGGTTGTTTGTTTTGGATTTCATCACAGTGTTTTGGATTACTTTTCTTTTCATGGTGCCAGGTTGGCAGCAGATTGGTACTTCAGACCGCCGGACTTCTTATGATCGTCTTGGGACTCTTTGGTAAATTCAGCGCAGTCTTTATAACTATTCCAGACCCAGTCATAGGTGGGATGTTCCTCATCATGTTTGGGATGGTAGCAGCTGTGGGAATTTCCAATCTTCAGGTACACCTGATAGCCGTCATACATTTTTATTTCATTTTTCATTTCAGTATGTTTTCACTGTGACTTCTAAATGCATACATACTAATGAGTCATAATCTCATTCATGTTTTATGTTTATGTTTTTTTCTCACAGTATGTGGATTTGAACTCTTCCAGGAATCTATTGATTCTAGGGTTCTCAACCTTCAGTGGTCTTGTGCTCCCAACCTGGTTCCACTCAAACCCTGGCATGATTAACACAGGTGAATATAACATTAAAACACATGCAATTTTACACCAGATACAGTATGTAAAGAAGCGATATTAGTTAGCAACCGCGATAGTTAAAACTCAGGAGAGGAGCATTCAGCATCTGTGTTTTAGACTGCTGCTAATATAATCCTTGAACACATGGGTATTCTGTAGTATGGCCAAAAAGATCAAAAGAAACCAAACCTGGACCGTAGACAAGTGTTTGCTCGTGATGTTAACCTGATCTTGTGCGAACAGTCTAGGCATTCATATACAAATTAGTTGTTTTTATCAAATTTGAATGCTTTTATATACATTTTTTGATGTAAATAAATTTAATAAAAAAAAATTCTCAATCTTATACTTGTCTGTCAGAGGACACACATTATTTGTGTGAGATTTATTATGATTTATAAAGAATACATAAATTCATTTTAGGTAATTCTTATTGCTTTTTAGATAATTTTTTATATAAATTTTCTTTATATAAAAGAAAATATACATTAAGGTCCGAATATATTTAGACACAAGCTCTCTTTTTTTTTTTAAATTTTATCTTCTGTTATATAATGAGTATGGGCTTAAAGTGCCCACTGCTCCGGGTGTGTGTTCACGGTGTGTGTGTGTGGTTGTTCACTTCTCACTGCTGTGTGTGTGTGCACTTGG
Source organism: Enteromius fasciolatus (assembly GCA_032361145.1). Classification (NCBI taxonomy): domain Eukaryota; kingdom Metazoa; phylum Chordata; class Actinopteri; order Cypriniformes; family Cyprinidae; genus Enteromius; species Enteromius fasciolatus. Next base: position 7,916,272 of record JAUMHR010000090.1, on the reverse strand, counting down.
ATGGGTTAAATGTAAAGCACAAATTCCTAGTATGGGAAACCATACCTGGCCACATGTCCCGTCCTTTCGTTCCTTTTTTTCCCCCTTTCCTTCAATTTTAGGGTATTTTTAAAGACACCATAAGTAATTGGACCTTTGACTCAAAAGCCATTTCATGGACAGATGTGGGCTATTTCATTATTATTTCTACATCAATTAAGCAGGTTAATGACCTGAAGTTGATTCCAAGTGTGCCATTTCCATTTGGAAGCAATTTTTGTGAACCCACATTATGCTGTCAAAGTACAAAAAAATAATCATGCATTTTTTGCCGTATACAAAAGCACAGCTTTTTCTTGGTATTGCGAGTTCACACAAAAATAAGGGTAGACCATTATATTTCCAAATCAAGTATTAGTCTTATCTATGAGCCAAAATGATGAATTAAATTTAGTATCACATAAAAAACATTAGCCATTAGTCTGTGTTTCTGGTGCTGCTCACGCCATAGCATCATTATTTTGGACAAGTTCATTAGATCATATGACTAGTGCATTAAATCATATTTATATTATTGTGATAATAAAAAGTCGAGTGACCTCTCAAACATACAGATCTTAATTTGATGTTGCTATAATGCATTGAAATTTTAAATTTATTAGGTCTAATTTTGTTCTGAAGACTAAAGTTCCCCTTCAGTCGAGTTCACTTCGACGTTACATATGGAATCTCACATGAGAGACCAATCGTCTTTGAATCTTTTGGAAAAGGCCAATAAATATTGGCGTGCAATAATTACGACCAGGTGCACCTTATCACAGGGCACAGCTGGATTTCACATGCAACTTTTCGCTTTCGGAGCTTCGTCAAATGTTTCAATTTAATCTAATGTTGCAATTTCATCACAGTTTCATAGCCATTCTCCGGAATGTCTATGCGACCATGCGTTTCTGAGTACGGCAGTTTCCTCACTTCTTCAGACGGACACGATCGCTGTCTCTCATGCTTGGGCCGGGAGCTCGCTGAAGCAACGCTCGTGGATGACTCATGCGTTCATTGTGGAAAAAGCTTAACCTGTACCACTGTTGAAGCGCCTGGGGGATCGCACGGTGACTGTGCAGAACGTTTCGCGGGATGAGAGTTTTCCGTGAGCGTCTGCCAGCGCCTGTAGTTCTGTCACTGTGTTCTTTAAGGCGTGCGCTCCCCCGAATACCGGGCCCAGCGTACACCCAAGGATGCTGAGATGTCTTCCGCTGCATCAGAGAGAGAGTCGCGCAACGAGGCGCTCACCGGTGCGGGGCGGAGGTCGTTCGCGGCAGCTGCTCCGTCCCAGGTGAATGCTGTGCTCTTAGCTATGCTTCTCCGAGCCGCCGAGGCAATCGGGTTGGGGGTGCCACGTGTGCCTTCAGCCAATACGTCTCGGCTGGATGACAGGTTCCTGAGTTCTCGGACCGTGGCCCCGTCGCGGTCCTCCTCGGTTCCTTTCTTCCCGGAGGTGCATGAGGAGCTGACCAGGTCGTGGC
>JAUMHR010000090.1:7880530-7911174 GCA_032361145.1 Enteromius fasciolatus | reverse complement strand
CACATGTACTTTGTTACTGCTAAATTGTAATAAACATCTTCAACAAGATCTTCGACGTCCTCTTCATATTTCTTACAACAGTTTAAATACTAGACACAATCAAAGGATAATGGGGAACACCTGGACACACATGGCTGGCAAGGAGTGAACACTGATTACAAGAACGGGGTTGCAGATGATGAGGATAGCACAAGGGAGACAGAAGGTAAACAGAAACACAGAGCACATGGCACAACAAAACACAACAAGTATCACAAGGGCACATAAAGTTCATGACTAGCTGAAGTCCCATCCTGAGCTGGACTGGCACATCAGCTGATCGTGACATATATATATATTTATATATTTTTTAATAAAAATCGTGATATAAAAAATATCGCAGTTAATCTATTCACAAAATTTTGTTGGGAGCTGGGTCTATACTACATAAGCTATAATGTCTTTCACCTTGATATTTTAGTGCTGGATGTATATTGAGCCGAATTGCACTATAGCCCCTATTCGGACAGGACTAGTTTTCTAAACTGTACGTGTGAGCTTCGATTCTTATCACCTGTTGTCCGTGATTTTTATGTACCATTTCTGATGGGACTAACACCTCTGTGTTTCTTACAGAGCTGAGAGGGTCTGTTTTGTATCTGGGCGTCAGAGAGATCACACACTCTGTATGCGTGCATTGCTATAGTCATTCAGATTGATTACAATTCGAGTAATCACAAATACCATGGTGAAGCTAAATGGTTATTATAGCAAAACCTTATTATAATGCACAATGTTCCCTCTGGTACTCTCTAGTTCATCCAGCTCCACTGGGACTGGATGCCATGGTACAGATGTGGCCAAGTCTTCGTCTGTATGCTTTTCCCCCGATCGCTCTGCTTCCAGGAGTTCTGGAGAGAGTGCGCCGGGACGTTGTCAGTCTACTACTTGTAGTGCCGTTCTGGCCAGGTTGAGTATGGTTCTCGGATCTGATGTCCCTTCTAGACGGCTCCCCTTGGGAGATTCCGCTCAGGAGGGACCTCCTCTCGCAGGCAGGAGGTGCCATAGTGTACCAGCGCCCGGAGTTGTGGAGACTGGCGCAGCTCATAGCCTCAGGTCTCTCAACTGAGGTTGTTGAGACTTTGCTCCAGTCCAGAGCTCCAGCTATGAGGAAACTGTATGCCCTGAAGTGGAAACGTTCACTTCCTGGTGTAGAGAACGCGAGCAGGATCCAGTTAACTACGTTTCCTCCGAGGTGCATTGAGGTTAAGGCCTCCGGCACGCTCTAGAATCCCGTCATGGGATCTGACTGTGGTGTTACAGGCCCTCTGTAGGCCACCCTTTGAGCCTATCCAGGAAATCTCGGACCGCTTGCTCACTATCAAAACTGTGGTTTTGCTTGCTTTATGCTCTCTGAGGAGAGTGGGGGACCTTTAAGCGTTCTTGGTGGATCCTTCCCACCTTGAGTTAACCCCGGGCATGACGAAGGCATTTCTATACCCTCAAGCGGGATATAGCCCCAAGGTCCCTACACTCACACCACAGCCAATCGTGCTGCAGGCTTTTAACCCACCTCCCTTCAGGGAGCCCGGCCAACAGGAGCAGAACTGCATGTGTGCATATGCCAGCACTGGACACTTATGTCCACAGGACGGCATTGTGGCGTAAAACCGAGCAGCTCTTGGTCTGTTTTGGTCCACCTAAGAAAGGTTTTCCAGCGACCAAACAGACCCTGAGCAGGTGGATAGTGGATGCGATTAACCTATCCTACGAGTCCTCTGGCCTCCCACCCTTGTTGGGAGTCAGAGCTCATTCGACTCGTGGGATTGCGGCTTCCAAGGCTCTTATTTCGGGGGTCCCCTTGGAGGAGATCTGTGCAGCGGCAGGGTGGTCCACCCCTCACACTTTCATCCGGTTCTATGGTCTAGACCTGCGAGCTACTCCTGGTGCTGGTGTGCTTGGTGAGTAGGCACACACACTGGGCAGGATTTTGAAAGTGCAGGGAAGTGGGCATCTCGTTCCCCATAGCGTCCTCTGGAATGCGGCTCGAGTTCCTGAAGAGGAATGTCTCAGGTTACGACTGTAACCCTAGTTCCTCGAAGGAATGAGATGCCACGTCTAGCCAACCACACTTTCTGCATTCCTGCCGGCGGTTTGCTTCATGACAAGGAGCTGAATGCCGTTATCACTCCATGTGCTTTAAAGCTTCCTAGCCGGTGACGTCACTCACCTATGACGTCTATCCATTTCATTGGTTTGATTCTACACACTGTTCAGAGCCGTCACGCTGGAGGCGTTCCCCATAGCATCTTCTAGACGCGGCGTCTCATTCCTTCGTGGAACTAGGGTTACAGTCGTAACCTGAGACGATACTCAGCATTCTTCTTCCTCCAAAAACAGTGAATGGAGTTAAGACCAAAAAGTTCTACTTTGGTCTAATCTGACCACAGGACTTTCTCCCATAACTCCTCTGTCTGGATCATTGGTGGATGATGGTCCCTGGCAAACTTCAGATGGGCCTGGACATGGGCTGACTTAAGCAGGGGAGCTCTCTTCATAGCATTGACCAGCTCCTCTCATGAAGATCTGGGCTGATTCTTCACCTTTCTTAGCATCATTGATACCCCACGAGGAGAGATCTCCCGTGGGGCCCCAGTCCGAGGGACATTGACAGTCATCATTACCCTCTTCCATTTTCTGACAATTGCTTCAACAGTTGTTCTTTTTTCACTAAGCTGCTTGGCAATTGCCCTGTAGCCCTTTCCAGCTTTGTGAAGGTCTACAATTTTGTCTCTTGTGTCTTTTGACAGCTCTTTGGTTTTGCCCATGTTGCTACTTAAACTTTGGCTGATTGTGGGGTGCACAGGTGTCTTTATGACAGCTAACGACCTCAAACAGGTGCTACAAATTTAGAATCGCAAGCAGAGTGTAGCTGGACTATTTAAAAGCAAAATAACAGGTCTTTGAGGGTCAGAAATGTGGCTGATAAGCAAGTGATCAAATACTTAATTGACACAGTAATTCCCAAATAAACTTTTAAACAAAAATCATACAATGTGATTTCCTGATTTTTCTTTTTAGATTCTGGAAATGCACCTATGCTGAAAATTGTAGACCCCTTCATGATTTCTAAGCAACAGAACTTGCAAAATCACAGGGTGATCAAATACTTATTGACCTCACTGTATATATATATGTGTGTGTGTGTGTGTGTATGTGTGTGAGAGTTATATTTATATAAAATGTAATTAGAATTTTAACAATAATTACACATTTTGATTCCAGTTTAATGTGCAAACCATGAAACTGCCATGCAAATTTCTTATTTATTTTCATAGTTTTCTGCATTTTTTTTGTGACCCATCCAACAATAAACATATCCTCCTGATCACTGAAAAATTCCCTACATGTGTTCTAGATGCTCAGCTAAGGTTGTTGAGTTTTATAAATTACTAGACAGACAGTCATCAGGCCTGTAGGTCTAAAAGAAGTTTCTCAAGATTCTGAAAGCCGTGTGTTTTCTCAATAATGTGTCTGCTCTATAGGGACAAACGATGAAGTGATGTATTTTGAGTGTTGAGGGAAGTGAAATTGCAAGATTTCAGTGGCCTGATTAAATTAGTGCCTGTCTTGGAGTGAAAAATGAATCTTCTGTCTGGTCCTCTCAAGTTACACCAATATCGAGAAAATAAAAGCCGATGAAGTTATGCCTCCTACACACACAGATGCAATTGCGCATGAAGGGAGGTGAAGAGAAACCCGTGACAGCCTGGTGAGAGCATGAGAAAGAGGGAGAAAAAGCTGTAATAACAGATGAAATCACTATCAGAAAAGTATGACAGTGCATTAGTTCATAGAGCGGACATACCCATAAAATAACACTCTCTTAGGAGAAAAAGGGCAAGGGTTTGATCAAAGGTCGACACTGTACACTGTTCTGTAAGAAATACTTAGAGGTAAAACATAACAGATTTTCACCCTGCAGTAGAGGAGAGCAGGATAAGATGTGCCAGTTTTTTCTTCGTTCACTGAAATGATTATTTTTTTCTCAAATTATTATGAATATGCAATCTTTAACCCCTAGCCTATATGTGCAGTAGCAAAACTTTCCCCATGTGTGTCCGCTGTGGATCCATTTTGGGTAAATGGTCAAATTTATTTTTTAATAAAAAAAAAAAAAAGACATAATTAACCAATTTGGTTAAGCTATCCCCTTTTTGGTTCATGTTAAACTTTAAAGAATGTCCCACAGGAATAAACGGAGATTTCTGTAAACAAAGTGACTTTCGGTAAATGTGCTAAAAAAACTGATTGAATCTAGACTGCAATAATTATATATGATGCAGAGATTGCTGCAGTAATACCAAATATAAAAGCATATAAAAGCAATATTGTAGCCTACTGTCCTACTGCTGTAGATGTCACTGTTTACCTCAGTGTTCGCGCACGTCTGTCACATTCGACCACATATGAAACACAAAAGTCAAACACGTGGGATTCGAGCTCATTTGATTCGCATATTTGATCAAATGTCAAGTATGTGCAATGTGAAGCCACCCAAGAGCCTTTTCCGTGAAGACGACACTGCGGTTGCTGGTTATCACTAAATTTTCCGTTCGAGAAACTTTTAATGGTCAGCTGCGCTTCATTTCTTATGTTTCCATAATAACAAAATCCAATTAAGCCAAACCAGAGCTTTGTTTCGTTCTTCGCCATAGTGGAAACGTAGGCTATTGGTATATACGGGGATGAGGTGGAGTATTCTAAACGCGAATGCCCTGGACTACAGGTTTTCCAGAACGGTATTAACAAACACTAAGCATTTCTTCAACGTCTCGGGGCGAAAACAGTTCAGCGCCAGGTTACTGTTCTCTCCAAAACAACGTTTTAAAAACTAAAGGCAGTCACGACAACCCGTAAACAAGCGACTCCATCCTGCGAAAATTAGAAGGAAAACATTGCCATCATATAAATCTCAGTTGGACGTTTGGATGGTGATTGTGAAATCGACTGAGTGAGACCCGGGGCAGCAGACGATCGAGAGAAACTGGGTGGGCGGGAGGAAGTGCGCTGAAGTCACACGATAAAAAGGCTTTGCTCTTGGGAAAAAAAGCTCTTGATTCTTTCCGCAGCCTTCCGTTCTCCATCGTGCGGTATGAAGCGTCTACCTGGATACTTACGGTCATTACGCAAATTTAGGTGACTTTCTTTCCATCCCGACTTGGATTCTACTTTATGATGTTTTTGGATATGTACCTTTGGCATGAAGAGAACCCTTTCCCTGCCCGCCGAAGTAAGATAAAATAGGGTTTCACTGACATTGGAGTTACTCCTCTCGTTCCATATGAAGAAGTCAAACGTAAGTGAACGGCTTTTGCTTTGACGCGAGTAATTTAGCGTGAATAACATGTGATTTGCTTTAGTTTTTGCTACGTGCGCTTGCACAAATGCGCAGAGCATAACTGGGAGAAATGTTAACGAACACGATAGCGTGTTTTATATCACAACAAACTGAAACAGTCTGAAAAGGCTTTCTCGCAATGTTGAGCTTTTAAGTATTTTAAGACGCCAAATGCGCACGAAGCGCGCACTTAATTATTAAGTGGGAGTGTTGAAGGACTAGCTACATAAACGTGGATGGTTTATTATCTGAAATGAACTTGACGCTGGTCGCTGAGGAGCACAAACATGCTTTGATCTCGCTGAGGTGAACGTTATTACATCGCAACAGCGTGTTTATTTCTTTCCATTTAACTTGTTACATGCATTCCCCATCATTTCTACTCAATTTGAATTTGCGGTGTTTGAAACACAAATGTTTTTTGCAACTTAAAAAAAAGAATTAAGCTTAGCCTATTCAGTTTTAGTATGTTCAAATGTTTGACGATGCGGTGAGACATGCATTATTCGATCTGTCAAACTGCAAACAAGAGAATATCTTGTCTTCGACGATCTGTGGTGTCGTCTCGATAAAATATGTGACTATTCAAACATACATCGATAGATATAAAGTCATCGGAAAAAGCAGATAAGAGTTCATTAATCCTGATAAAACGACACGACCTTTGGACGTTTACGCAGGTTGTCTGAAGCGAAAAATTTGCATGCACGTATATTTTGTACGAACCAGGTCTTGGTACCTTACTGACTGTCTTGGAAATGTTGTACGGCGGGAAACAAGCTGTGGGGGATATTTACTCGAAATGCGCCAGGCTTTTCTAACAGCATGACTAATGCTTCACTTGCTTTTAAGAGTGTAGGTGAGGTTTTGTGTTTGCTTTTAGGCTTTTTTTATGTTTTAAATATACTCAATAATGTCAATAATGTAGTCTATGCTGATGTACAAAGAGAATTGATTCACCTCGCACCTTCCTAGCCCTGCAGGGAATTTGCAGTACCTCTTGCAGCGAGTAAGCGCTTTTATGAAGATAAATTGGCACGTGGTGCTCACCAAGACCTATATTTTTGAAAGCCTTGATTTATCCCTGATGCGTTTTTTTGCAGAAAGTAAAGAAACAGGAAAAATTAGACCAGGAGGGGGAAACGATTGAAGATTTGAACTCTTATCTCCCATAAGCATTTCACCTTAAAATGTTTCTTCAATAAAACACTTTGTTCTTAAGCACATATAATGTATGTTTAACTTTGGTGGTAATGAAAGTACATTTATTGACTTTATTTGAATGTCACTGCTTTTAAGTCGGGCTCACTTACAACCTTACTTGGAATAATGTTAATCATTTGTAAACTTAAGCACAGGGCAGCTCGCTCAAACTGTAACCTACATGTGACAGTTTTGATTCCTGAGTCATTTGATTTTTGTGGTTGATCTATTAGAAAGAATGTAATGCATGAGGAAAGTGTTGTGAGAACACGTCAATTGCGGTTAATAGTGTTCTGGGGCTGCAGTTAAGAAACCAAACCTAGTACTGCATGTGAATAATCATTGAGTTAATTGTACAGCTCTTTACCGTCACTCGTAATATACCTAGACCCCTTTGCCAAAACCAAGGCTCAGTTATGTGAAACATCTTCCAAGAAAGCAAAACACCTTCAATCAAATGCCAAACCCAAAGGCAAAAATATGTTAGTGACAGTTTGCAGTTTGACTATGAGGAAGTGTTACGCATCACAAACTAACAATCTTGAAGTAGGAGAAAACTTGGTTTTCTGCAGAGTTTCCTTTTCATGAGTAATACCAGGTTTCTGTCTGGTTTGTTCACAAGAAGCGAATAGTTCAACACAGTTATTTCCTGGAAGATTTAGTGAAACATGCAATACATTCAGTTTACATTCTTGCGCATGGCCTGAATTAAACGTACTAATGTGATTTGCATGTTTAGCCTTTGAAATTAGACACGGAAAATTGAAGACGTATATTAGCACCTCAGCTGTGAAGTCACTACAAATGAAATGAGTTACAGTCACAACTGAAACAGTAACCCTATTCTTCAAAACTGGTTTTAGTGATAACATAAATCTTGCAAGACTGCTAGAACAAACTACAGGGTTGTGAAACGAGGGCATATGCTTGTACGTAAGTGTTGGAAATGTTGTTTCAATGTAATAAAAAAAAACCTATCAAAAACCTGAAGGAGCATAATCCACAGTCCTTAAGCAATGTTCGGTTGCTCTGGAGAAGTTTTGTTTGGGAAACTATCAAATATGAGATGTTGCAGCACAGGATTAAAGACAGCAGTAATGTGTTCTAATAAAGAAATTACTATAACATAGAAAGCCATAGGTTATTAAGAGGTTTATATATATATATAAAAGCTACACCAACAGCACTATGAAAACAAAGCATTTAATAAAGGATTAATATTTGATGGCTAAATCTGGAGCATATTGTCAAAGTATTTAGTAACACCCGATTTTCTGGATTTTACTAGTAATGGTTTGGTTATGTAATTATTGTTTCCTGTTTGGACTTAAGATCGTGATCAACCGTGTGGTGTTGTTGTGGCTAAGCTTGATAATGTTTATGATCCGTAAATCTGATTTTGCCATATCAGATGATTTATTTTTAGTTGTAAAAGACGCCTTGAGGAGTTTCGAGTTTTACACCGAGTAGAGCAATAAGCTGAAGTCTATACTAAATTGATTACCAAGTAATCCAAACACAGCTGGAACTTTGAAATAAAGCAAGCATTTCCAGTGATAAAATACCAAAAGGAGGAATTCAGGGTTGAAACATAATTTAACTGAACAGTATCAGCACCATTCCATTAAGCCTGTTTACCTGTTTACTTTGTTTCCATATCCTTTTAGTCCTTACATGGCATTTGACACTCACCTGGCTTTGACACTGTTAAAGCCTAGTCCAAATAAAAAGGTTTTCAATAGCGGATGGCCATTCACAATAAAGGGTGAAACTTCATCCGTGTTTGGAAAAGCTTAATTGTATAATGGACTCTCTAAAGTGAATTGAACCCAATGATAAAAAAAAATGAAATCACTGCACCAGCAAATAAATCTCTTGCTTTCATTGGCGTGCTCTGTATATTGAATATGTCAATAAAATTAAACTCCTAACGTATAATATGATCCTCATTAGTTTTCTATTGTTTCTCTATTATGTGTTCCTTTTGTCTGTTGTTTTATTGCAGAAACTGGTTTACCTCGAGTAGCTTTTCAGTGCCTGGCTCAATTAGCGATTGGAAATGAATCATTTCGCGATAATATCTTTGCATATGTGTTCTCCCAGAAATCATTTTCTCAGCGTTCTCCTCAAAGTGTTGGGAGGGTTCCATTAGCATAACTACTTTTCTTGGTTAGTTCCTGAACAAGGCCTCCCTCCAGCACAGGCTATTGTAATTTCTGCTCCCACCCAGTCCATAGACTCCCTTTAAATTACCTATAAAAAATCGCCAGATCACATTTCATTGGGCTCCTGTGGCCTGTTGCCCTCTATTTAAACACTCATCACAGGACATTGCAGCTGTAATTGATGTTACCCTAGCTAGTATAAATTCACTATGTCTTTTCATATTGTTTCCTTTGGTTTGAGATATTTAACAGCATCCAATAATTTTGACTTTACTGTTTAACCCCATTGAAGAAAGGATCATTACGATCCACAGAAGCATAGAGTCAAGAAGAATTTGAAATTCTTGGCAACATGAGAAAGCATATATATTCTTTAGGACATTTGATAGCATCTTTAGCTGGTGTTTATTCGGTTAGCCAGAGGTTTGTAAAGTGCACCTGAATAGACACGGGCAGACAGAGTGCAATTTGCGGAAGCAAATTTGATTTGTGTAGTTTTTGAGTGGATGCTGGTCGCTGGCTATTCAACTATGGCTGAAATGATTATGCTAGTTTTCCGGCTGCTAATATTTGTCCTCTTGCTACTCTGGCCTGCGTAAGTAGATCACATGGCTTTACAAAACTGCCTTCCGGACACACATCTGGTCACTTTTTATTATCAAAACTAAGAGACGTTATTGTTTTTCCTCACATTTTTAGGTTTTTCCTTGTAGCTATGTTAGCATGAAACGTTAGCATACCCATTATGCAGCTACTATCTACTATCAGACATCAAGGTTCTGTCTATAAGTGTTACACTGATGTACACCAAAAGATATCCAGATATCAACTGTAAAAAAGATGAAAAGAAGAAAGATAGATGGTGACTAGACTTTTTTTTTGGCACCATGTGCTCTGTTCTCGCTAATAAGATTATGTAGTGAATGGTTCATTGTTCAGAATGAGCTTGTATGTCCGTCTGGGGAGCTTGCAAAGTTAATAAACCCTAGCGATCAAAGTGTCTGGTCAGCATGACTCTGGCAGTGATCTGTAGTTGACGGAGTTGCTGTTAACATAGTGTTCAAAAGGGAGGGTTGAGTTTTCACTCTCTCTTTTTCTCTCTGCCGGTGGTCAGTCCAGCTCATGGTCAGCCATAATGAGATCTTGTTCTGCTTCACATCTCCTTTGTCTGGCTGAATGAAAGTGACCTCTCATTTGATGTGTTGTAGCAAGCTAACACTTTCAAGATTTCCTTTGTGATCATAATGCAGCAGTCTGTACAATGTCCTAGCAAAGCCTGGTGAAATTGAATGGGACGTTCCAATTTTCCATATTGAAAAATCTTTCAATTTCCAGTGTGACTTTATAATTGTGAGAAACAAAGCTGATATCAAGTCTCAGGATATTAAGTCAAGGTTATGAGAAACGGTCAGAATATAATGGTGTAATTATTTGGGAAAAAAATTGTAAGATAATATGAAGTTTCAATAATGAAAACAAGGTTGTGGTGAAGGATTTTCAGTTGTAATTATGAGGGCAAAATCGTAGTGTTTAGAGTCACATTTTATTAAGTGAAGTTGCAGGTTATGAGGAAAATGATTGCAAATGTGGCATTGAGGCACACTTATGAGAAACAAAGTTGCATTTGTGAAATAACTATAGGGTAGTAATTACTTTTTATTTTGTATTTACTTGCTGAATGAATACTTTTTTTATATACACAGAACAAATTTTAATAAACACATGTGCATTCTGGGACTGTATCCACTAATATATACCCTAAATTGTACCACACACTGTAAGAGACTGCATTTAGGAGATGCCTACACCTCCACATACCTTAAATGCTGCCTAGGTAGGCAGCTCGTGCCAGTGGTTTGAGAGGAACATGTTGTTCAGTTGATCAGTTGAGTAGCTGGCTTTGCTTACAGTCTATTGATTTATTGCGGTCAGAGCTGAATTTGAGCACAAGTGAGTTTGAATTGTTGACTTTTAAATAGGAGACAGACAGACGTTTGTTGCTGTGTCCAAAGTACTTGCTGAAATCATAGTTCTTGGCTATGAAGGTACTTTAAAATCTTGGAGGAAGTCAAATTATGGATAATATAACCAATGAAACATCTGGGCTTCCATGTGTTGTTTCATTCATCAAATTTCAACAAATCCTCATCTGGTTCACAACACGCTCTCTACAGTCCCTGGTGATGCTGTCTGAAATACTCGCACTAGATTAACTGCTCGTTTGAGTGCATACTAAATTCCAGATGCTGTCATGTGTACTAGCATTGTTTACTTTGAATTATATATTGCAGTCCTTTAATTCAAAGCAAGAACTTAGCATTTACTTGTGGCCTTGCTTATTTATGGTTTATGCAAATAAACATGCCCTGTTTAACCAGAAAGAATGTTTTTAGAAGAGCTGGTTGAAAAGAAGATACTTTTTTGAAACTCATAACCTTTTATCATTTATGTATTTGTATTCAGCCTTTATTTAACCAGAAAAGACTCTATACGATTTAAAATCTCTTTTACAGGAGTGTCCTGGCCAAAATGAGGAGCAATACTTTTAGTTTATTCACAAGATTTACTAAAAAAGCAAAAATGAGAACAAGCGTAAAACACTTAAAATAAAACACATTATTAAGTCATCTTCCATTTGCCAAATAACCAATGAAAAATTATCAAAAGTTAATGTTTTTAGTAAGGCATTTTTATTTTAGTGGCCATGCTTTAATTAGCATGCTGTGTGCATTGACTTTTATACAATTTTTAATTAGCCTGCAAAATCATCATCTTTGAAGTATTACTGCTCCAGTCATTCATATTTGGGTGAAATGTATTAATAATATTTATTGTTAATATATTTGTTTTTCTTGAATGTCCTATCATTAGCTTTACATTCAACATTTAAACTTAATTGTGATTTGCAACATATTTTACATTCCCAGTGAATCAGGATATCTAAAAATTAGAAAAAAGTTTCCGTTTGATTTCTAGTAATCAAACTGGACATCATGTTCCAGCATGGACCTATAAGCTAGTTTGTTAAAACAGTGCCTAAGCAGAAAGCTTGCAAATACTAAAAACTATAAGAATTATAGTGTGCTACAGGAATAAAAAAAGGTCTAATATACTAAAACAATAGTCAAATGGAATGCTAGTTTGTTAAAACAACAGCGAAATAGAATGCTATTTTGCTAAAGGAATAAATTAAGTACTGTACTAAAGACTGAAATAGAATGCTAGATCCCTAGAACAACAGCAAAACAGAATGCAGGTATGCTAAAGGAACAAATAAAGTCCTAATATAGTAAAACAACAACAAAATAGTATACGTTTTCTAAATGAATTGCTATCATACAACAGCAGCTAATTAGCATGCTTGCTTGCTAAAACAAAACAATAGAATGCTAGTTTGCTAAATGAATAAATAAAGTATTAATATTTTAAAACAGCAGCTAAACAGAATGCTAGTTTGCTGAAACAAAGACTATTGGTCTGTAAATTAGCTAAAACAAAAGCTAAGTTACAATGTTAGCACACAACTACAACAACAGCTAATTAGCATGCTAGCTTGCTAAAACAACACAACAGAATGCTAGTTTGCTAAAGGAATAAAGAAACAAAGTGTTTATATAGTAAAACAGCAGCTAAACAGAATGCTAGTTTGCTAAAACAAAGACTATTGGTCTGTAAATTAGCTAAAACAACAGCTAAGTTACAAAAAGAAGGTCATTATCTACATTTGAATGTCAAATTTAACTTTGGCATATCACTGATGAATCATTTAAAATAAGACCAGATACATACATTATTCATAAAAAGTTTTATTTATGCTGTTTCTTATAAACAAGATGCCTGCTTTGTGCTGTAACTGCTTTTTAAAGTAAATCAAGTGATCCCAAAACCAGCCTCATTTCTGATAATATGTCCAGAGCATCAGTTTTGTAATCATGCAGGTGCGCTCTCAGAGCATCTGTCCTCAAATGATTCTGCTCTTCACCTCTGCTCCGCTCCCCCTCTCTTTCAATCGCTGGCCCGTTTCTCCCGACAAGGCTCATGCATTGTTTGTCTGGGATCACCCTTGTAAGCTGGGTTAAGAGCAAATCTGCCTCATGTTATGCAACAAGCTCAAATCGCAGGTTTGGGAAGAAGGGGGCAAAAGATTTAAGCTCTAAGCCACCATGGGACAACAAGCTTTATAGCAGCGGACTGGAAGGAGACTTTGCTAGACAAAAACGCTCATTTATTCAATCAAAACTGACCTGGTTGTTCTCAAAATAGCAGGGAACACTTTTTCCGTTTTGCCCAATACTCCTCCGAACAATAAGCTTAGAAACTGGGACACGAGCAGATCAGTGTTATTAAACGATTTCCGATGCGATCCATTAGACTGATCTTTTACCTCTTGTTTTTCAGATTTGGATATGCACCTGTGTCCATTTATTGCTGTACATGACAGTTGCTGCCTATTCCAGTGAAATAGGAAATCCCATTACAGATGACATCAAGAAAATTTCTTTGTTGGTAAGAGTTCGGACATTCTTATCTCTCCAATGCCGGAGGGCTTTTTTTTTTGCCCAGCGTATTTTGTGAAATGCGTCGGCAAAGGGTGATTTAGCGATGCTCTGGGGGGAAGGAGCTGAAATTTATTTCATGTGTGTTGGAATGAAAGCCACAGACATGTGGTTTAAAGTATGATAATAGAGTCGTATACATAAAACAAATGCTTCGCTGCAGACAGTCTTTTTAAAATCATCAAAAATCGTCAGCCTGAAAGGATTATTGAGTTTATCGCTTTGTTAGAGCATGTGAGTTGTGTAATGGCATTTGCTTTCCTTTAGCAAAATATTTATGAAGTGCGATGCCAAATCAGTATGCGTGCCATATGCTGAAAGTTTAATAAGCAGTCATTAAAATCTTTTGAAGTATATGTTCGTGGCTTCCACAACTGAACTTAAGCCAAGGTTATAAAGCAAATTAGAGCAACTCTATGTTTACATTGTGGTAACTTACTGGTAAAGTTTCATTTTTGAATCTTTATTAATGATCAAGTGACCCTGTGCATTGTGGTTTTTGGCACTTAGAACTGGCTTTCTTTCTCTCCTATTAGAAACAGAATATTCCAAAAGACTACAAGATTACATTACGTTATATACCTAAAGAAGTGGTGAGTTGTTATCATTCAGTTTTCATTGAATTGTTCACGGCAATAAAAGCAAACACGGTGATAATCTAGTAATGTCTTTTGTTTTTCTTCAAGAGTGGTATGTGCTGGGTGAAGCTAAATGTATTTCACTTGGAGGTGAGCTTAAAAGGCCTGGCTCAGAAGTTTGGGAACATATCCTCCAATAAAGATAATATAGGCACTTTTGTCCAAATACTGCAAGAGATGCGGTATCACATTGGACATGGCTTGGTAAGTTACCTCAACCGAATGATTACTATAACAACTGTGTTTCATCCAGAAAGTATCTAGTACGGTTTTGTTATTGAGTTACAAGTTTTCTTGTGAGCTATAAAAATCAGTTTTATAAATAAGGGAGGAACTTTTGCACAAAGAAAAGTAGAAAAGGTCTTAATTGGTTCTTAATTTCTTTATCAAAAATTGTTTAAAATAAAAAATTTTTTTAATAATATTTTAAAACAATTTCTATAAAATTAATATTCATTCTTAAACCGTAAAGATTTTTTTTTTTTAATTTATAATTTTTTATATATATATATATATATATATATATATATAATTTTTTATTTATTTATTTAACTTTTTTTTCCTATTTATTTTTCGTATTTTTAAATAAAATATTGGAAAAATAATTTGGTTTATTATTTATTTGTAAAGCAGTGCAAAACCTGGTATGTTTTTATTATGGTTTATTTATTGTATTTTCTAAAATCAAAATTTATAATTACTATTTTTCAGTTTTTTCATATTTATATTTTAAACCGTTCATTTTGATTATAAGTAAATGCTCCCAAGAAATGATCGGCTTATAAATGGAAACCATTTTTTCTGATTCTTCAGGAGGATTCAATGCTAGAATTCGATTGCCACTACGTAAACGAGATGTGGCTTACGCCGCAGTATTTTGAATTTGTGGAGGACTTTTTCAACACTGCCAATACGTCGAGAGATGCAGAGGATTGCGAGCCCCCGCCGTGTCCCACATCCACAAAAACAACAGTAACGACAACTACAACAGCGTCGACAACTTCAGCGCAACATAGTACAAATGGTGAGGCGCATGTCATTACCCAGTCTTAAACGCCTTGCGAAAGCATAGTCTACACATTGCAGAGTGTTGTCTGTGGTGTTTTTAATGAAGCTATTGAGAAACCGCAGAATGTCGTTTGTGGAAGGCCGCCCATTTGCAACTGAGGTTTTAGATGTTAACACCCGCTTTTAAATCATATCTCTTGAGGCAGCTTTTGTTGCAATTTTGCGCATGTTGTGTGTGTGTGTGGGGGTTGATGTGTGTGTGTTCCACGCCTTTTCAAACGAAGCCGCTGGACAAAACAAGAGAGGCAACATGTTTTTGTCAGCGCTATTATGACAGAGTCTCAGCTGAGTTTCAAAACCAAGAGATGCTCCCTAGTGAACAGCATGAAAGGGAGAGCAGAATCGAAGTCCAATTGTCACCATGTTGATTACAGAGCAATCTTCAGATCTTCCCAAGCGCAAGCTCTTTCTTTCTAAAAGCGGACAGATCAGATCTTTAATGGGGCGGAGAGAAAAGGAGATTGTGTCCGACTTTTTAAGCGTCTAACAATGAACGGTTTCTATTTGAGACTTTTAATGCTTCTCTGTTTCTGGCTTTCTCTAGAGAAACGTAACGGTTTGCCTGATGACCCCGAAAAAGGTGAGTCATCACATAAATGTCTTCAGTCATCACTGCTTTATGCCTCCAAGAGATAGTTGGTGCAAAAATGAAAAACAAAAGTAAACACCATTTACCTGCCCTCATGTTTTTTTTAACCTTTGTGACGTTATCTCTTCACTGGAACTAAAGAAGATACTGCTGTTTTTCTTTCAATTAAAATAAATATATTTTATTCACAGAACATATCTGCTAAAAGCCAAGCCATTTCATGCCAGGCTGGCAGACAAGTATTGAGGCACTTTATTTTCATTTTGTCGTTTTTATGGCTCGAAGCTTCAGACAGCATTCATTTTCATCATAAGTGAAAATTTTCTGAATTCCTCATGTTTGATAGAGGAATTCAGGAACAACACCAAGTAAATAATGATAAATTTGCTTTACATTTAATTCTTTTGAAAATAACTACCCAGCTAGCCGAAGAAACAAGAACAATGACAGAACTAATATTACTTTATTTCATTTTATTTTACATTACATATAAAAATAACTATCGAGCTAGCCAAAGAAACAAAAAATGTCATGAGGTTAAATAAATGTTAACTAAAGTTTTATTGTTTTTTTTACCTTTAATTGGTAAAAGGGCATTACTTGAGAAAAGAATTACTTTTTATTGTTGTTTATGTTTGAATTTGGGTGATCTATATCTTTAACATTTATTTCAAGAGAATTATGTAGTCATGCAGGTCTGGTTTTGGGATAAGTTCAACAGATGTACTCTGATACAGCTTGTCCTTTTTCTGTAGGGGCATTCCTCCCGAAAGTTGTGCAGAGCAGTCTTATGTCGCTGCTCGCCATCCCATTCATCGCAGTGGTGGTGTTTCTCTTGGTCTGGAAGGTACGTGTGGTGCTGTGTTCTGCTAAGCCTTCAACATCACAGCATTTTTTCGCTTACCAATCCTGATTGGTATTTTTCTTTTTCCTTTTGTAATGCAGATGAAATCTAGAAGAAATGCCCCACAAACCGAACGGGGTCCAGAAGAAGGTCCCGCCCTTTTCTCAGGAGAGGAAGCCAATATACCCCCATTAGATGTGGAGATATCTGAAAAGTAAATATTCAAGTCTGCATAGTGTATAGAGTCCTAAAATATTAGAAAAAAATCTCAAATCGTATTTATGTTTTATGATTTTAAACCTATCAAATTATATACATATATATATAGTGTTTTTTCATTTTGACCAAATATCATAAAATGTTTTTTTTTGTTTGTTTTTTGCTTTGCTTTGCTTTGGTATCCAAATGGTATTTTTGAGGTTTATTTTCGTCCCACCCATTAAGCTGGTTTGACACAACAGTTTACACCAACTTCCTGTTTCTTTTTTCAGAAACAGATTAAATATTATCATGGCAGTGTAAATCCAACCCTAGCTCAAGCAACCCAGGTAAATAATGCTGTTGTTCTAAATAAAGTGTCAGCTTAACCTACTTTACAGCATACTGTTTCACTCAGACCGCAGTCATAAATTTCGTTTCTCATTAACAACATTTCAGTCACTCCTTCAGACGGCACAACGGACAGGAACAAACAAGCACCACCTCCGAAAGATTCTCTAACTGAACTTCTAATTGTGAAGGAAGGATGCATACTGGCCTGAGACGCAACGAACTGATGTCCTATCCTATCAACCACTGCTGAGCCCTTCGGGGTAGATACAGTTGCTCCTTCTGAGAACTTCTGAGAGTTCATGCTTCATGCTCTTTAAAGCTTCCTTCTCCTCTTGGAGACCACAAGGAGACTGTGCAGGAGGAATTCGATGAAAACCGGAACGAAAGCAACACAGCATTGGATTCAGCTGGAGGCTTCAAATAGCCAAGCTCGTTTTTTTGGAGCGCGGGAGCCGCAGTTCAGAAGGAGGGCAACCATATTGTTGCTTTAGAGCAGATGGCTATCTAAAAGGAGTTAAAGCAGAATTGACTACCTCCAGCTGCACTGGTCCATCTCCTTCTTTCTTTCTTCATCCTTGTTCTTTCTCTTTCTTTTGGTCTGGGTGTCCAGATAGACGCCTTTTCAGTTTTTTGAGTGCTTGAATCAGTAAAGTCGTTCTCAGATTGTATCATCTAAATTTGTGAATTGTTTTTATTGTTACTATAGACTGGTGGTGTGGACTTAATTTATTTATTTTCTGAATATGACATGACACATGCATGGCATCAAATATCGATCGAGACGACGAATACCCGATCGTCTCAACCTTAAAACATATCCAACAGTCCTTAATCACTTGTGTATTTCAACAATTAACCCTACCTTCATACTAGTTCATACCTACTAAGTACCATTATAGCTCTTCATCAGACAAACGCAGTTAAGCGTTTTTTAAGCTATATATCAGTACACCCGTGATTTCTGCAGTTAGTTTCGCATTACGGCTTTTTATGAAGTCTGCTTCAGTGTTTTTGAAGTCATTTAGTATGAGGACATTTCTGGTGGCTGCTAATTTTATAGACGACTCGGCTTTTGTTAACGTTTTATAGCTTGTAGAAAAAACAAATCTGCCATACTTAAGTGAAATGAGTTTAAATATGGGTCAAAACTATCTCGAGTAGTATTACGTCAAACAAAACGGTACACCTCACACCAAAAAAGCGACTTTTTCGAATACAGGACGCCATCGGAAGATCTCGCTAGCAGTAATAGAAAACCTACATGTATGCTTTTACTCGTATTTTTGTGCCTTTTCATAGCATGGCTCTCCCTGTAAAGATTATTTTTTGGATAACCAGCCATATATTTATTACTGAGAAAAATAAAATAATATAATAATGATATTGCACTAGCTATATTCAAGAAAATTCCACTAGGACATTTCAGATGACTTTCCAAGAAAAGCATAACATGACCCGGTTCCAGTTTCGGTCTCCTGCTGAGTACGAATCAATTTATGCATGTTCACATCTGACGTCTTACATGGCTTGCGCTTAAACTGTACATACTGATTTATGATAGCTACGACTCATATAGACTCTAAGCTAATGATTTCGAGACGAAACTCAGAGGAGATCAGATTTAATTTATGCCCTGCTTTTTCCAACTGGTTGTAATGATCTATATCCTGTGTTGTGGGGAATGACCTGTTGTCTGCCCAGTCTGTTTTCTTAGTTAGAGCACAACATTTTTTTTAAGATACAGTATGTAATGTGAAATTGATGTTTGGTGAGTAATATCTTGTCCTGGTTTAGGTGGTTGTTTACAAAAACTCGTATTAACATTGGCAGCAATGGGTCTCATTGTAGTGTTTTCATGTTGTTAATCATCATAAGTCATTCTAAAGCTCTCAATGGGGCATGTCAGTGTAAGTATTTGCTTTTTCCATCACAGTAAACCACTTCAGACCATCTCAGTGTAGTTCGGGACAGTGCTGGTAATGTTACAGCATGAGGTCACAGATTATAAACATGCAAAAATTCATTTTTACGCTCAATTCAGGAACCTCATTGAACCGGAGAAGTTCTCTGTCTATCTAGCGGGTGATAAAGCTTCCTTTGGCATCTTTCTTTGTGCCCTGATAAGGTTCCATGTAAAGAGTCAATAATTAATTGCACCACATAAGCTGCACCGTAGGGATCTTCAAAAATGAGGACATTCTGACATGTTTCGTGTGTAAAACCCTTGAAAACAGGCGTTAAGACCCCTCAAAACACAAACCACATGAGCCAGACAGTGAAATTCCCACCACTGCCCTGAAACTACTGGGAATGTTGGCAAAGTGTCAGCAGGCACTGTTGCTTCGTTCTGTGATGCTGAGATGAGAGGGACGTACAAGGGAAACCAGACCAGGATTTTTCAGATTTGGCACGTCCCAACTGCCGCAATTGGATCCTGCATCATATTTGTAAGGCTGCAGAACACAGCTAGTCAGGAAGCCAGTCAGGGTGCCAAAAGTAAACAAGGAATTGTGGCCCAGCCATTGTCTGGGTGACAGTCTACTGTATTCTGTATTTTATATGAATATATGCAAATATATGTATGAGATGTGAATAAAGTACATTTATCCACCATTGCTGAGGCGTGGGTGGGCTTTACTTCTCATTAAGACTAATAAAACCATGATAATTACAGTTAAGCAGTCTGGTTTTGATTAGACTTCTTCCTTTTAAAATGTACTGATGCATTTAAAATCACAGTTGTCTGAAGTTCTCAACCATATCTAAACCCAAATGACATTTCGCAGAAGGAAGTATTGACTGAACGCCTTTGAAGTCCATTTTAGTTCAGTATATAAAGTTTTTTTTTTTTGTAAATCGGTAAACAATGAATCGAGTATACAATATCTCACTCACTCAGTGAGTAAACAGCCAAATCTTCACACAAAAACTATTGTACTTCTACTAAACTATTGACTTCAAAATACGTTTTTATGATGCCATATATTGCTTTACAATTACAAATCATTCACTTTTATCATCATACCATTGGCCTTTTGTTACACTTTTATTGTAGAGAAAGTGACCAGGGTATTTTTCAAAAATTCCTTTTGTTGTGTCTCACAGAAGAGAAAAAAAATTCGCAAGGACATGAGGGTGAGGAAATGATAAGAGAATGTTAATTTTTAAATGAGTTGTTCCTTTAAGAGCGTGTGAAGTTGTTTGTGGATTTTTGATGTGTTCTACTGGCTTTTCTTTCCACTTACAAGGAAATAACACAATCTCACACACACACACACACACACACACACACACTGAGTAGGCTGGTTAAGGGTTCATGTTACATTTAAATTGATACCATTTTCCTTCCTGTTAACCAAAAACAGTACGTCTGGAATGTAATTATCGTGATGCTTTTTACAAAAGCTATTCCAAGGAATATCCATAATCTAAACATTTAGCTATAAGCATTTAGTACTTCAGTATTGTTTTGGACCCCCATAGATTTTCTCTATGGAGAAGGTTAAGAAAAGGTTAACCATTAAAAAAGGTTAAGAATGACATGAGTGTGAGTGAATATTCATTTTTAGCCAAACTATCTCTTTAAGTGCTTTTAAAAGTGTAGCATTTAGCGTAGCATAGCAAACACTGCACATAAAGCTACAGACCACATAGCTACAGGGAGCTGTTGTAGAAGTTAGGCCCAACTCTGCAGTTTTGCCTTTCTGCTTACTGTGACGTATTTAGCTCTACCTAATATAAACCTGTACACGAATCCTTGGGGCCCTTCAAACACCCCTGCGGTGTAACACTTTGTTAACTTAGTAACATTTTGCACTGAAACCAATTACGGAAGAAACAAGCGCCGTTAGGCATAATTTAAGGGTTTAAAAAGAAGTAACGCCAAAACTGGGAATTCAATCTTGTTTATTTGTGCAAGTTAGGAATATATGGACAGTAATTTTTTCCTGCTGCACTTGTGTGGGCAGCTGCTTCCCGCTGCGCAAATATGCAGGCGCTTCGGCGCGCTACAATAAACTCGTCTCTTGAATCTTGATCCCAGATTGCAGAATGCATAATTAAGATAAAAATGGAAGCATTTTTGCATAACAGTCTATGGCTCGCTCGCCTCTGCCCTTCTCGGCGGCCCCCTCGCATCGCATTAGCGCCGTTTGTGTGGGTTGGTACGCTGGTTGAGAGCCCAGGCAGATGACACTATAAGCCTGTCCCCCTGAATGCCAGCCTCTCCTGTGACAGTACGTACATTAACAAAAAAAAGGGCTTTTGAATGTGTGACAAAGGTCTTTATGAATTTAAATTGTGTGTGTTTTTTCTCGGCGGTGGGAATCGGCACAGGACCTTAGTCACAGGTCATGTGGTTTAGGGTTACTAAAAGCCTCTACCAATAGAGTTGTGTTGCGCGCTTTTTGCCCTTTTACAAAGCCCTTTCTGCAGCCGCGAGAGAAAGCGCTCACCCCCAGGTGGGGAGCGGAGACGGACGAGTCGGGTCCCTGGAGGCCGTAACCGGAGGCTTATCAGAGCCCGACGCTGTTCTGTAATACTCCTGTGAAAGGCCTTCTCCGCCGCCTCCCAATAGCTGCGTCTCTGGGCAGGAGGCTGTAATGGAGATCTCCGTGGCCCCTCGGTAAGCAACGAAGGAGCGCAAAAGAGGGGGTCTGTCTCAGGACGAGGCCAGAGCCGAGCTGGGATGGAGGGAGAGATGACACTACTGCATAGGCATGACAGAAGACAGGAGAGGTCTAATGAGTCAGAGGGGAAAAGCTCGGGTTCTCCTCAGGGGTCCCCCGCCGCGAAGCGTCACCTCACGGGGCGCAGGTGGACACGCCCGGCATTCGAACGCCACCGCATTTCTCACAGGCTCCCCAAGGAGCGCTTGTGTCACGGCTCAAAAGGATTGGATAAAGACCAGGAAGGTTTACACCAGTTCAATGACATTTATCTTAAAACCGAGGATGAGTAACCTGAGATTTGCTGATATGACTAAGGCGAACACACAGTCGGATGAAGATAAATGTCGCGCTGCTGTGTGAGTCATGTTGCGATAATCGGTTGCTTGCTTCTTGGCTGCTACGCCGATTGAAATCCTAAAGGTTGTTTTGCCAGTAATTTTGCCAGCTGATACAACTGGCGGTGTACCATGATGGCCTAAAAGACTTCCCTATTCGAAGTATTTCGAGTGAAACTGGAGCACCTCAATGGGCGTTGAAACTGATTTCAGGACAGGCCAATGATGATGTGTCTATCACACACAACAAGCTATGAAAAACAAAGCATTTAGCAGTCACTTTTAAAAAGCAGGATAGTTATTTGGCCTTCTGTGAAGAAAAAATATGTAACGCAATTTAATTTTTTTCAATTATTATTACTATGTCTAAATTTGGGGGGAAAATACAGTGCTCCACAATAATGTGAAATGCATTCGGTGCTTCAAAATTGTTTAAATTCATTATATAACCCCACACATCACTCTGATTCCCAGAAGGATAAAGGGTGTGTAAAAGGAGGTGTTTTCTTTTATCAAAACGAGCACTGTTGGGTGTTCATATTGTTTGCTGCTGTTTGAAATACTGATTCCTTTCACACTATTCTATTGAATCATTTCAAAAGAGTAACTTGATAACCTTGAGGGTTTGGCTGCATGTCTAAAACATATTCTTGTATGCAAAGACACCTTTCCCTGGAGGTTTTCAGAAATAACATGAAAGATATCTATTTCATTCATAGGCCTATATGTCATGTGGGATACAGTGAGTGCAATATTATTATTAACCACAGGGGCCAAATTATCCTTGTGTCTTCCTAGCAGATTTTTCTTGATATTTCAACTTATGGCTGATTTTTTTCGTTTTTTAATAGCCTATTTGCATAAGTATTTAGACTCTCAACCAAAAGAACAGATATATAACCTACATCGGAAACAATTGTGTAGTAGATATTTCTCCATTTGTGCTTAAAATCTGGTTTCACATATGAATAATCTACAATGATTTCATTAATAATGCTGCACTAAATATCTAATGTTGCAGTTAGTTATATAGGTTAAAAATATTCGATAGAATTAAATTTACAGTTTATAATTATATTAAAATTCAGAAATCATTTGATATAAAATTCGAAATAAGATGCCTGTCCTGCGTAAAGGGACGAATTTAATTAGTTATTAAAAGTTTAAATTAGTTGTCTTATAACTGGTTATCTTGCTGCACGTGCTCAGTTAACTGTGCGTGAGCTAGCCCAGCAATAAAAGCCCTTATATGGACATGGTGTGAGCGCGTTTTATGCAAATTAACAGTGGTTACAGCTAGGTCGATTTGAATGTACGAACAACCGGATTCAACGACTTTACAACAAAGGTAAACATGTTTTCTTGATTACTCACCTGATGAATACTTCGTGAAAACTTTACTTCCCAAAAAGCAGATGTAACCAAAGAGCACATATTTTTATTTAAAAAAAAAAACCCGTTATAATTCTGACGTTGAAACGACGTCAGATGTGTAATGCATTTCAGCATTCGTTCTCATTAATCATTTTATCTGTACCTAACGGTGACATCACTGACGGAACTATTTATTATAATTTATTTATAATTATTAACAGGTCTTATATGCTTCCGGTTAACTTCAACTGCTGTTAATTCTCAAGGGTTATTTCATGCCAGAGTATTGCTCTTTGGCACTTATAGCCTAACGTTACTTGAGAAAAAAATGTTGAAAGTTAACCTGAACTTTTACATTACCACTTGGTCGGCCGCCAAGAACTTACAATTCTGTGTGTCCACAGTCAATGTGACACATAGAGGATGATAAATTAAACGTGTGACTAGAGGTTAAGCGTTTAATTAAATACGGAGAAACCCAGTGAACACGACTCTCTTAAAGTTTATACAAACACAGAACCTCTGCCAGACTGTCATAATAAAGAATCACTAGCATTAGAAGTGGAACATTTATTTCGTGTATGAGGAAGCAACAGATGAGTAATTATAAGAATCACAAAAATAGACATTAATGTCATGGTTTCACCCCGATGCTTCCTTTATCGACCTTATATTAATTCATTGAATATAAATGTGCAAACATATCAGGGCTTATGAATCATGGGATAGAATTTATAGATATGTTACTGCATTTTGTGTAAATCCCATTCACTTAGTATTGTAGTTGGTTTTAACAACAAACATTGGAAACATTACACTTAATGGTTCAGTCATTAATGTGCGTATGAGGTCTTTGTAAAAGAAAACCCACATATTTGAAGAATGAGGCACCATTTAAATGGAGAGCTAAAGTTCCTGATGTATAAAAAATCCTTAAACTTTTTTTTTCCTTTGAAATAAACCACTACAGCAAATTGCTCCCTATATATGTGGAGAAAAAAAAACAGTTTGCATATGCTTCAAATCTCTGTTTAGCATAATTGTTTTGATGTGTGGATTTGCCAAAGTGGGCAGTTAATGCCAGGACAAATGTGTAATACAGATACTCTGCATAAACCCTGAGAAACACCGTTTCTAATTAAATTTAATAACAGAGCGGCTCACCGACCCATTCCCATGGCCAATCTTTCATGATTAAAACAAGAAAACAGCTCTGAGCAAAGCTAAAACGCTTGCAAACAGGCATGCCGACAAAGTTCTCCCTGGGCTGTTGCACCTATATATGTATGTATAACTTGATTGTTAATATTTGTATTGCCAAGTCAAAGTAATACATTACACTCTTGATTGGCATTTGGGTTGTTAAATTCTTTCTTTTTTTCTTGCTGCCGCACACCAAGTCATGCACTTGCAAGTACCCAATCTTCCTATCTTTATTTATATTCTTTATGCATGTCTGACTAATAGTTTAAACTATTTGCCATAAGCAGAATGCGGCAGGTTGGTGAGAATGTATTACTAAATCATCCTACTGTGAGTATTTACAAGTACTGATAGATTAAAAAAAAAAACTTTTCTGCAAAATGCATATATATTCAAGGATATCCTATATTGTCCAAAAGGTAAGCTGTCTGGACTGTATTTGGTTAATATAATTAATTTTACATCAATGTTTTAATCATTTACATTTTTATTTGTCCTTCCTTTTAGAATTGTGATTATTTTTATGGTTATAGTGTAACTATGATTATGGTTAAAGCACTTTGAAGTACCACTGTGTTTAAATGAAGTAAAATGCATAAAAACAATTCATGATACATATTTTCACATTATAAAATTATATTTGAAACAGCCTCGTAAGCAAGCTGTTTTGTGCATTGATAATACTAAGAAATATGTATATAATTTCTGAATGATCATGTGACACTAAAGACTAGAGTAATGACTGCTGAGGATCCAGCTTTGCCATCACAATAATAAAATACAATACATACATTAAAATATAATACAAAACAATTCCTTTAAATTGTAATAAAATTTCAATCTTATGTTTTTTTTCTGTATTTTTGATAAATGCAGGCTTGAAGAGTATAAGAGACATGCATTAAATGAACTAAATTATTTATACATTTATTTAAGAAAATAAATGATTATTTAATTTATAATTATTTATAAATTTAATATTGGTATTTTTTTATTATTTGTTATTACATATTTTAATAATTTATACTTGTTTTGAAATGTGTGAAATTCTATAAAATATTCAACAAAAATGACAGGTTGACAGCTATAAAAAAAGCAGGTGACATTTTGATGATCATCCTTTTTGTATTTAACATGAATTTGGCTGAAACGTGAAGGTGAGTTGAATTAAAGGAAATAATTGTGAAATTTAATTATCAACAATACTATTTTTTGCCATTTCTCTGTAACGAACATGACTCTTTGGTTTCTTATGTTAAGCATTTATTACAATATTTCTAACAGGGTCAATTTCAACACAGAAAGAATAACTGCAAAATTGGAGCTCCCTTTCAGCACTTAAGTAAAATTACCATAAAATATGACAGGTTTAATGATCTTTGTCACAGACGTAGCAATGATGTAGCAACTTCACACTAGCTGGACTGCATGCCTGATAAACTTTAATAATGGAATGCAAACAAACTTCAAAGTTTTTAGGCTGACTACCAATAACTTGTTTACAGCCCTTCATGTGGAGTTAAGTATCTTTTTGATCTTTAAGCTAATGATTGCACCTGACAGAAAATTGACTTTCCAATCGTAGTACTTTTAAAACCGAGCTTATATTAGATAACAACAGCATGTGGGAGCTGAAGCCTCAGGGCAATCACCCTAAAGGATTTTAACTTGTTTGAACTCAACATGCATCCACATAACAGATGTATCTGCTGTTAGATACTAAGCAATGTTTACCCACGTTACAGCAAAAAGCCTTTTAGTCAATCACTAATTAGATCCGATGTCAAATTTTTGCTTTCAATGTAGAACGATGAAATAAACAAGAACACTGAGCTCCCTCTCTGACCGATCTGT
Source organism: Enteromius fasciolatus (assembly GCA_032361145.1). Taxonomy (NCBI): domain Eukaryota; kingdom Metazoa; phylum Chordata; class Actinopteri; order Cypriniformes; family Cyprinidae; genus Enteromius; species Enteromius fasciolatus. The sequence continues at coordinate 7,884,743 of JAUMHR010000090.1, read as the reverse complement.
AGTGCTGTGTGAAGCGCTCACTTTAAAAAGCAAACAACTGCACTTAAAACTGAGTAATGAGCCTCTGAAATTTAATTTCTAATCTTCATGATCTCAGGCAGCAAAAAAAAAAATTACAAATGAGGTCCGAGATTGTTATACAGCATTGAGATGAAACTGACGCTCTCAAATGTTCTTCTGCGAAAAAATCTTAAAATTAACTGTCTGAGCTTTGCCATCCACATCTTTATTTTTTCCGTAGCCTGTGTCAACAATAATCGAATTTGTTTCTAATTCTCATTTCTAAAAATAGCCTTTTGATTTCTTTAATTTAGAAGAGGCATCTGCAATTGAACTGATGCATTTAGCTGCAAACCCCTGAGAGCTGGGGAAAGAAACATCAACACCAGGTAAGACCAGAGTGTTGGGAATGATAAGAAATTAATTACAGGGTGAAATAAATAGATACATAAATCAGTTGTATATCTTTCATAATCCAGGTATGAACGTATTCTGTCTCAAATCAGATTTTTTTTGTGCCTAAACGCTATATATGATGCATTTGTGAGACTTGTTATCATGCGAACGTGGACACAGTGATCACATTGTATTTGGTCAGATGTTATTTGTAATTTTGCATCATCAGAAAGGCTTAAAGTGAAACAGTTGTTGAAATAAGTGAGGGGTGGGATAGGGGGTGTCACATAAAAATGGTTTAGGAACAAAGTACATATGATTAACACAGAAAATCATGCACAAAATTGAAAGTGATGTCCATGTTTCCTATTAGTAGTGGGTGGGCACTGAGAACTATTACAGAGACACATGGCAAAAGCAAACAACATGTTACAACACTCTGAACAAGTCCTGCAAACTCCTCACCAATTACTGATCTACAAAAACACATTTAGAATTAGGCTAAGTGATTGTTTTAACTGCCATTATTAACTCGGCATGACAGGAATAATTCTATCCGTTTGTACTGTAGGAGTATATAAGTAAATTGAAATGTCAATGAGAGAACATTCATAAATGCCTTCTCTCCAGTCTTTTCGGTGCCTGCTTGTCTGTGGAATGAAATCACATGAAGCTGATATCAAGTGCACATCATTCGTGGAAAACCAATTAATATTTTTTTGCCCAGCCACCAAGCAGGAGCAGTCTTAATAGAGTGCAATACGTTCTGAAGATGCCAGCTTAGTCATTTGTGTTTATTATAAATATTATTTTTAATCTGTGCAGGACAGAATATCATATTTTGTGTGTCGGGACAGCTACAGCTTGCAGGGCTGCTTATGTTCCACTGCATATGGTGAACAATTTTCCCTATTTATAGTTCCTGAACAAAAACCCCCTTAAAGAGGAATAGCTAAAGGGATAGTTAGCTTTACAACCAGATGGCTTTTAAAGATAGTTTATCCTCCATATGTGTTACCAACTATGTTAAAGTTGTGAGACGTAATAAATATAACCATGTATTGGGTGGTTATGTTTTCTAAATTTTAATAATATTAACCATCACAGTTTAATAATAACCATCGCAACACACATTTGTGCATTTTAAATATAAATGTAACATAAATGGGTGCTTACAAGGACACTTTATCCATAAAGGAAAATTCTGTCAACAATTACTCACTGCCTTTCTTGTCATGGAGCACAAAAACAGATGTTTAGCAGTGTGTTCATGCAGCTTCATACCTAACATTCAGTTCCACGCTGAATAAACAATGGTGGAAAAACAGTTTTTACTTAGAAAAGAAGTTTAATAAAGAAATGTCAAATAAACATTAAATTAAACATAATAATATGAAGCTGAAACACAGAAATATGAGTCATTTCTTGTAAAACATACTCCAATTTTTGGAGTGCACGCTCTACTGTCTTTATCTTACTCTTCTTTTTCCTTCTCGGCCTCGAAATGTTCAGTGTCTGAGGCCACATTGATTTCTTATCACCCAACTGTCTGCAGGACCTTTTTAACATCTTCAAACCAACAAAGGCTGTCGGCTGGCTCCTCACACCTGACCCCTTTGACGATGGTTGACTTTATCTTATTTTAGATATAGCAAGCTTATGTTAAACTGCTCCTGTCTTATTCAAGAGCTTCAGGAATGCACAGGTATAGAGCTTGTGTTTACCTGCCAACTGTGGCCTGTTATAGTTTCCCTGTACCCCAAAATTAGAAACAGTTTTTTCACAAAGTGAGAGTGGACTGGGGCTAATTGCTTCAAGGAAATTTGCCCTGAGGTTTGTGCTATATTATTGAAAAAATACAGTACATAAAAAGTTTGTCAAGGCATAGTTGTAAAGACTTGAGACGGTTGTCAAGTTTAAAATCTAGATAAATAAAATCGTAATTGGTGATTATTCCTTTAAAATTGTAATTGCAACTATTTATTATGGTTATTACAATTTACACTAAATTATGTTTATACAATTCTTTGAAGCAATTGTATGCCATATGTTTGCATGAACATAAACAAGCTGAAAACACTCAAACTGCAAGAACCTTTTTATAGTATTAAGCCTCAAATTATACATTGGATTGGTTTATTCATTAAAAAAGAAAAGAAACAGAATAACTATTAATGGCATTATAATGTTATTCTAAAACAAAAACAAAACAATTGAAAAACCCTTAAGAGAACCTGTAGAAAGAAAAAAAAACATCTTAAGCAAACAGGTTAACATAAGGACGATTTATTGCCACTTTGAACGATTACATGTGGCATCTGTAGTTGTAATTGCGATTAGAAAATCGATAAATTGCGCAGCCCTAGGATTTAGTATAAAATTTAACAGTGTTAGAATACATTAGCACGTTTAAACATGATTTTCACATCGCTAACATTCTGACATTGTTGACTTGTTGCTAGCAAGTTATTAGCCTGTTTCTAGCACGTTTTAACAAGATGATGCTAACATGTTTTTAACTTGATTAGCATGATGCTAGCATATTTCTAGAGTGATTAGCATGTTAAGATGATCTTTAGTATGTCATTAATATGTTGCTAATCATGTTTCCAGAATGATTAACATGTAGCTATTATGATTATTTGTTGTGTTTTGTATCTTGGTTTCAAATATCTAGTTCAAAACAGTCTTATTCACTAGGTGTTTTGTAACAAGAGAACACAATAAAACTACACTGGCACGGAAGCAAGAATCAAGTATATAAAAAAAGGTGCAGAGTCCTAATTAGATTTCATAATGATCATCTGTGAAACTCGCATGTATTCTGTTTATAAACAAATTGTTATACTAACAGTGTATGTATATCAAGGCCATTTTTAATATTAAATCGTCTGGAAAGATATGGTTTTGAACCATATAAGCCCCTTATTTAATTTTTTTTTTATTTTTTAAATTTTAAATTTTTTATTTATTCAATCGGAAGTAAATTAGCAATAAGACAAACAATGACTGAAGTTTTATAAATAGGCTAATAAAAGGTGCTCTCATTTACTGGATACATCCTTAAGAGTATCAAGGAGCTTACAGAGCTCACAAGTCATAAGATTGTATGAGCATGGGATGTGTCCTTGTTTACTGAAGACACGCCCCAAACTTGTTTACCCCACATGACCTTTTTTTTCCCCCACCCAGTCTGTCCTCGTGAAAAATGTTTCCAGATTCTTGGGTAAATCAGGTCCTCATGGGAAAATAATACTTTGCAGAGTTCGACAAGTCCCTCACATCTTTGGATTTTCGCACTATGAATGTGAGAGAGGTCATTTACTCCAAATGCTAACCAATTTGTATGGTTTGATGCAGTCACATGTGCATCCAGGTCAGCAACAACAAGATACTCGACCACTTTAATGAAGTGCCATTTGTTTGAAATTAATGAATGAGTTTGCTATTTGAGTTAAGTAACGCTTAAATCTACACCATGAAACAACAATAGTCAAACATTGGCAATTAAATAGAAAGAAATACATGATGTAGCGGTTATACATTTTAAAGGAAGTTCATACTGAGTTCAAAAGCTCCACAGAAAATCATTGTGACTCATGCTTCACAATGAGGCACTTACTTGATAGGACTATGGGGAATGGCCTAGCACTGGAATTGAGGTCAGTTTATAAAGTATAAAGGTCCGTTTATGACATATATAAAGTATAAAGTAAGTATATAAAGTTTATAAAGTAACCACTAGGGATGTAACGGTATCAAAATTTCACGGTACGGTAATACCTCGGTATGAATGGCACGGTACGGTATTTATTGA
>JAUMHR010000090.1:7842146-7853964 GCA_032361145.1 Enteromius fasciolatus | reverse complement strand
TATTTTTTATATATATATATATATATATATATATATATATATATTTATATAGGTAGTTGACCTATCAGTGTGTCCTATGGTGTGACAAAACGATGTGGGAAGAAAAACAAACACTTAAGATAAAACTCTCTCATGTTATTTTTGCTATGTCACACCATAGTCCAATATACAGTACGTGTGTGTATATATATAAAAACAGAAGACAATGCATGTTTAAATATTACTGATAATCATAATCTGGACATCTAATACAAAAATGTACAAGTTTATGTAAAATAGTTACAATAAAAATTCATTATTAATTAAATTATTGTAAAACCCATACTAAATTAATGAAATTTTGCAATGTGTAATTCTGTAAAATTTTGCCTTTTTTTAAAAGTAGCTTTTAAAATTAGTTTTATTTTTATGCAAAACTAAAAAAAAAAACATTTATGTTAATAATAAATGTTTTTATTTATTTTAAAATGAGTAATGAATTATAAAAATAATAACTTTTAAGTTTGTCAACTGCTGGTATGTGTCATCACTGCTGTGTAACTGCTGTATGGCCCGCTCCCAGCATAAAGCAGTAATATCACGCATAATGACCAATCGTACCTCAGGGGTTTTTTGGACAGTGGACACACGAGAAACTCCAGCAGAGACTCATCAAACGGCTGGCTCTGGCTGTCCTTCACTGCGTCGCTGCGGCTGCGCTGTTGTCCTCGGATCTTCACGACACCCACGGAGCGCAAGACTGTCAGGACGCTCACAGATCTCTGCACGCTAAACACTCCAGAGACAAGTGTCTTCAATGCATGAGACATATCCGAAGACAGCTGTATGGCTAAAAAAAACAGTTTCACCCGTTTGACATACGCCAACAACGAACCGGAAGCGCTGAACTAGGCGCACTTGTAAACGTGTCCCCTAATCTTGTACATTCGTGAGAAGTTCCGGAGGCAAATTGTTTATAGATTAGTTTGAAAAGAAATATCAATAAATCAAATCATCATAATTATTATCACAATAAAATATAAATAAATAAACGTAATAACATAAAAAAGCAAATTAATAATATAAACTACTACGCTATTGTTACTGATAAAAATACAATAATAAGCTGTTTCGTCCAGAAGTGAGCCATTAATTTGGTTTAGGACAAACAACTAACAATTGTCAAATAATTACACTGTTTTGTCTTTTAAATTATTGTTTAAAATTATAAAGTTAAAAATTATTGTTTTTATTTAAATATATATTATTCAAATAATTATTCTTTTTATCTTTATCGATAATAATGAAAATATAATAAGTAATGTAATAAGAGTTTGGTCATTTGTAAACTAATAATCTACACTTAAGAAGAAAAAAAAAGCCTAGTGGATTGGGCTTAAATTAAATTAAATTGACTAAAGAGTGAATTAAACACTGATTATATCAAGAGAAAATTAAATAGGTTAAATGTAAAAATAACAAGTAATAATGCATTTAAGCATTTGAAATAGATTAACTGAATATGCCATTTTATGCCTCATTAAACGATATATTAAAAGCAGTGTGTGGCGCTCTTGCCTAAAGCATTGTAAAACAGAAACCAACCAGAGAAACCAAGGAGATTTTTCAAGAACAGCAGATGTCGCTAGTGAACTATATGCTAAAAAAAAGAGATACCAACGATTGCAACAATGAAAAAACATAAAACTTTACTTTGAAAGGCTTGTTGTGCCTTAAATTGAAGACTTGAAGATTGAAGATTGTAAACATATTGTAAACAAAGGATGCAGTGATATAAAATATAGTATAAACCAGGGTTTCTCAAATCTTACCCTGGAGGTCCAATGCACTGCAGAGTTTAGCTCTAACCCTAATCAAACAAACATTTATCAGTGTCTTAAGGATCTTTAGAAAATCACAGATATGTGAGTTTTATCAGGATTGGAGTTAAACTCTACAGTGCATTGGACCTCCAGGGTAAGATTTGAGAAACCCTGGCACTGGGCTTGTGATTTTGAGTGACTCTCAGAAGACTCATTCACACAAACAACAGACTCGAGCAAAAGTCAAGCATCTGACCAGCCTTCGAAAGTCCAGAGGTGGCTGGGTCCTCCTCAGATTTGCCCTCTTGATTAGAAAGCTATTCTTCAAAAGACTCAAGAACAATTCTGGTCCAGCTGGTTTCTCAAGATTCGTCCAGGGTTTTTATCAGGGGTTTATTTCTTTGGCATGTGTTGTTGTGGCAGATCTATCGCTCAAGGCAGGCAAGGTTTACTCAAAGATATGGAGGAGACAGTATGTATTGTACGTATTTCCATCAAAAACACAAAAAGGGACACGTTGCCTCCAATATCTCTACATTGCCAAATTCAAATTCTATGCTTTTTCGTGTCAATATTTGTTGTAGTGTTATGAGCTGATGGAAGAGAATGAGCGAAAAGGAAGCTCATGAGCACCAGAGACCTCAATTCACTGACCTGCCAAGCATGTCAAATGAAACAAACCTGCTCAAGGCCAAAGTCAGGACAGATGGCATTGTGGGAAGGTGCGCTTTTCATTGCATTGAACGAATCGATTGCCTCAGCCATGTGAAATCTTACCATACACTCTTGCTCTTCTGAAAATGTTTACTTCTGTGTCTGGGACCTAAGAGCTGATCACTGGAAAAACAAAAATAGAAAATGAACTGAATTTAAAGTTGAAAATGTGTGTTACTTGATTAAGAAATAATTTGCTGAGCATAAAAAAATCCATTACATTTACCTTGTTTCATTTTCATAAGTCGGTTAACCTTAATTATTGCTGAAATAATACATTTCTTGTCAAACATCTTTGGAAAATGTGTTAAATGCATAAAAGGAGACCAACCTTAGATTAGTTATGCAAATGCCTGTTTGAGCCTAAGGGCTCTGGCCTTCAGCTGTGATTTTTATCTTCATATTAAACTGGGCTAACATTGCAAATCCCTAGTGTGGACTTTTTTAACTAAAACAATTTGTTCTCCGTCAACTGATGGCAATTAGACAATTTTGCTATTGCCTTCTGTTGCCATTTCCAGCCAGAATCCTTCAGAAATGGTTTCACAGTTGCTAGCGAATCCAGTTAATCAAGCTTGAACTCTTTTCTGCTCCATTATCCACCACAGCATGAACGCTGAGCAACATATGATTGTGTGAACTGTCATTATTTCCTTTTGTTTCAGTTTCCAATAATGCAGATGGTGCCAATAGCGAAATATATAAACGAACAGCAATATGCTCCTTCGGATGTCTGAGTGGGCCAGTGCGTGCCAGATGGGACTGGCTAATTTCTCGCCCATGAAGGAGAATTAAAAACCATACGCTTTTACCTCATTTAATGCAGCTGAATTTAAGGACTCCATTCTATTGTTTTTAGTACTTGACATTTTCAAGATATGCAATTGTCGGTTCAATAGGAAACGCTTTAATTTACATTATGATTACACATTAAAACACAGGCCTATAATCAAACATTAAACCCAGAGTTTTCTGGTGGTGAATTAAAACACTCCAGAAAGTCTGTGAAAAAAGAAATTAAAAGTTTTCTTATATTTTCACGGCATTTTGAACAAAATGAAGATTTGCTAATGATCTAGGCAATAATGTTTAATTAAAAGGTCTAATTAATGCTTAATTAGTTGTTGTTTCTGAGAAAACAGCCTTTTATACTCTTTCTAATGATGGTTTTAGCTCCTGCTAATAATAATAAAATATTAGTGCGTTAAGGTACATATTAGCGAAATGTCGTAGACAGAAAGTCAAAGTTCATTGTTAATAGCGTAGAGATGTATAAAGCACAATGCACACAGAAATCACTTTCAACGCAAACAGATTCTGTTGATCAGTGCAGCTTTGCATGAACAACTCGAACCAGTTGCGAAATCTCTGTTAGTAAATATTTCGCTTTTATGTGAAATTCCCGTTTTCGTAAATTACAGTATTTTATACCCGATCTCATAAAAAAATACGTACTTGACAAAGTGGCTAATTTGTACAACTCTTCCCTTTAGGGAAAAAAAACGCGGTGGAAAATTCGTACAAATTCTTACGAAGGTCTTGACCCCGCCCCTAAACTTAACAGTCACAGAAATCATACAAAAATGTACAAATTAGACACCTCAAAAAATGAGGCAACTTAGCTGCGAGATAGCATTCGTATTTTGACGTAGAAATTCTGTGATCTTATCTTACAAAACATTGCTACAATATTGTTTCATATAATAACTATAGCTACCCAAAAATGCATGTTATATAGAGCCAATAATATAACTGCCAATAAACAACTTACTTTTAACTATAATGGAGATAATTATTATTATTCTACAGTATTCTAATTATTGCTCCACTTCATGTAGAACCGTAGCAGATCTTGGGAGAATACAGTAATTTAATAAACTCAGAGGGGTTGTCTTCTAAGCCTTTGGGATTATGAGGTTCAGAAGTGCTAACCCAACACTTTTCAACCTGATAACAAGCTCTCCGAATGCTCTGGGCTTCTCACACATATACTCTCATCAATGAGACGGGGACAGTTCCGCCTTGATACCTTTGATTAATGACCATGCTCAGAATTTATACTGCTAAATTAATTCTTCTGGTTACTCAGCAGTAAAATACAGCAGGACAGGGAGAGGATTGTCTACCGTCATCATTAACGCCATTCGTATGGATGTAGCGAACCATTTGCAGTTACAGCAATGCTATTATTTTACAGCTTTACTGTCTAAAATCTTGAACAGTAGAAACAGTAAACCTCTCATTTCCATACAAATGTTAAATATTTGAAATGAACTAAACTGCATTTACTCAAATATATTTTATCACATTGTCTACCGTTTCCACTACAGACCAAGAGGCTCTTATAAAAAGCTTGTCCAGCCATGGTGCTTCCAGACAAAAACTGTATTTTATCATCTCAGGATATACAAACTGTATTTCTGACAGGTCTGGAAGAGCAGAGAGAAATAGAAGGAAGATGAGAAATTTTTTTCATATGATGTCTCAATGTTTTTTTTGTTGTTTAAATCGATACAAACTATTTCAGGGATGCAGGCATATTGGAGACCTCCTGACAAATGCACTTCTAAAACTCATTTAGTTTTCCATCTCGGGATGCACTGAAGTTGCTTTTCCAACAGATTGTCAAGACGATGTTTAGAGGTTTTGAATTGTTTAAATAGCGTGAATAAAGAAACGCTTCAGTGGTTTAAATATAACAAACAACAATCTCCAGTTCTGTCTTTGAGGTTCCAGTCTTTCCAATGTTTTTCCCTCTTTTTTTTTTCTCTAGGAAACAGAAATGACAGAAAGACTCATGAAACTGTTGTTCCTTGTTCAAGCAGCGTGCGTGTCTGTGCTAGAGAGATTTGAGGGATTTGGATAGCTCAGAGCTCTGTGAGGATGTCAAGTGTTGCTGACTTTGATTAAAATGATGGTTTTGTCCCACAGGAGATGAGAAGACAGAAAATAGAAGATTTTCACAAAAGCTGAAATGAATTGGAGTTAACTGTGAATGTAGAGCTTTAATGTCTGTGAAGGTGAGAACTCTTTTGGTATGAACAGAGACTTCTTGAACTTAAATGTTTAAGTTTTTATATAACAGCATTTGTTATTTTTAAATTCCAATACTTTGAAGAAAGCAGTGTTTTAACCAGCTTTAGATGGTCTAATGCAAAATTCACGAACAAGGAGTTAAAAGTCTTTATTTTTTTAGAAAGACTATTTACATTTATAAAATATTTTTCCACATCAAATAATCAATCATCATTCACAAACCTGAGGAAAAAAAACATTTTAAATTTGTGCTACACAGTAGCAAAACTACTAAACGCTTAAATACACAATAGCCAATAATACAGCAGAACATTTAAAGAGACAGTTCACTGAAAAAATTTAAAAAAGTAAATAATGACAGAATTTTCATTTTGGGGTGAACTATCCATTAATTACTCACCCTCATAAGACCTTCAGTACTCTTGTAAATGGCAACAGACGCGATACTATTTTAACAATGTCCTCACTGGCTTTTCAGGCCTTGAATGTTGTAGTTCCTTTGCTGTCTACGGAGGGTCAGAAAGCTCTCAGATTTCTACAAAAATGTCTAAATTTGTGTTCTGACAGGTTCGACACAAGACATGAAGTGTTAAATAGCAGAGAACAGCACTCTTCCCTCGACACAACAACCTGTAAAGAGAAACTGCATCTCTACTAAATATCCAGAGATGCATCTATGCTTATAGAACTTTCCCAGGCAATATGTTGGTGATTGTCCATTTTTGACTGCTGCACTGCTGAAGAGCCAGCTGGTATCCATGATCCACTTCTGCACTTTCTGCCAACTCCAAACAACGCTTCGACTTCCTATTCTGAATGGAGCCTCCCTGCAAGACACAGTACACATCAAAATAAATGAACAATCACTTTAAATTGGTCTAGGATCATGAAGGTTGTTGATTTGGATGATGCCTTTCAGAAAAAGAGGCAATATAATCCATTAAACTTAAAATTCTTCAGTACACATGCCCTTTTAATACCGAATCCGAGTGGCGCCAAGTGAGAAATCAAAGTGACACCTCCCCCTCAAGAAACATATTTCTTTCACTCAGTAAATACAGTACGAAATACACCACCAAAGCCTAAAACCTTTCAGAACAATGTCGAAAGGAAAGTGATGTTCCTGAAGTAGTTGCTTCTGAAGAAGAGCCTGAAGGATAGAGTCTTACAGTGTTGAAGGAGGCTCCGGAGACAGCTGAAACATGAAAGAGGAGGCCCCGGGCGAAGTGTCGCCCTCGTCCAATCATCTGCCACCGTATGAAATCCAAGGTGCATGAAACACCAAATGTCTCGCTACACAGGCTAAATCATATTAATGAAGATGCTCAGTTGGAATATTTGTACTACTTTTATGTCGCTTTTTATTTCATGGCTGCGACACTGGCATTTGAAAACAAAATATTATACACTGTACTAAGTGTGAAACTACATCATTGGATAAAATACAATCACAGTGGTGACAATTAAGAACAATTTAGATGGTAGTTCATAATTTAGTATTCATCTTTACACCTGAACAAAACTCTAAACCCATGTATTAAATTTACATCAGTGACCAAGATCACCCCAGAACACTATAATGTCATGTTATGCACAGGCAAACAGCACACATTTTCTTCAGATTACATAAAAATCCAGTGTTTATGCATCTAGTTAGATTTTCAACTAGCCATATGTTTATTAAATGCTGAGCAAGTGAGTCATACAACAAGGTAAAAATACCTTTCCACTGGGACGGACTAAATCCAGAAGAACTGTGGCAACGTCTCCAAAAAACCTACTTGCAAAGTTACAGTACTGTTCAAAGTTTTAGACACTCGTGTAAAAATAATGCCATAAATAGATTTAATTTATCAGTTAATAATAATATCTTTGATATCACAGCTCTTGGTAAAACAGCTTCTGTTCCGAGGTACACTTGCCCATAGTTTTTCAGGCAGCTTTGCAGGTAGGTTTTATGAAGCATCTTGGAGACGTTGCCACAGTTCTGGATTTATTCTCAGTTTGTCATTCCAGACAGACTGGATGATGATCAGATCAGATCTCTGTGTGGAGACGATAATATCACTGCATTATTACAATTAATGAAAACCCTGTAGTAACATCTTGGTCACACTTTATTTTAAGGTCCAATTCTCTCTCTTAACAAACCATTTGGTAGGTTTAGGGCCAGTATGTTGATAATAGGCAGGTTAATATGCAACTGGTTAATAGCAATAATTGGTTCCTATAATAAAATGTTGCTATTATGTTTAAAACATTTGATGCTGTTATTTCTCTTTTTTATAACATTAATCAAATTCAATCCAAAAGTATTCAGGACACATACCTAAAATGACTAACACAGATTCCATCACAACTACAACTACCATGTAATTTATAAACAGTAACACATTACTAATCTGCCCAGCACTGTTTCTCTCCCGCTCTATGTTTCAATTTAGTGAAATAGAATTGAAATAGCATGACTCCACGTAAGTTTTCATGGTCATATGGAGACCGGAGTAATTATAAAATAATCTGGCATGCATCGCTGAACAGGTGTCACTGACAGGAACACAGCATCTGCTTCAATTATGTTTTGCTCCAAATCAGCCTCCCTAAAATAATAATATCAGTGACTGCTAGTGGTGCCAAATGCCCTAAAGAGCTAAACAATACATTTCAGCTGGGTACATATGTCAGGTAAGCTTAACGCCGCATTTATTCACGACCTGCCAAACGCCATCCTGGTTACAGTCTGTCAACAGACAATGAGAGTCGATAAAGACTTAATTAAAGCCATTTCTGGTGCTCTCCTATGAGTCAAGAGCCAGATCACTCTTTCACTGGCTTTGTCATCAATTATTCATTGCACCTAAAAGGCCACAATGGATTCGGCCCACCTGACTCCATTTTAAATAACTTGAAGAAAAAAGGTGGCTGGCTTTATCCCACCGAGCTCATGTGAGGCATTAAAGCACGTCCCGAGGGTTTGTGTGAGAATTGATATCGTTCGTACTCTTACACTTTTCCTGATAGCATGTGTTTGTTCATCTACTTCGACATCTCTCCCAAGGGGGCAGCATTACCCTTTCCTAATAACCCGTTCTGACATTTCCAGCACACTTCAGCTAAACCTTTTAGTCGACACCCGCCTGCTGTGACATATATTAATTCACCTGCCTTTTAATAGAGACGCATATATTACGCACGGATGAAAACAAGATGTCTGCTACAATCCAGAACGGCGCTTGAATTGAATTAAGAGAGCTTTGCGACACACAAACACACACACATCTCTGAATTATTAATGCTTGATATCCAGAAAGTGTCCACTGCAGTCACACAGCCGGAGGGCTAGCAGATACAGTATCGCAAATTGACAGCAAATTTTAAGGGAAAGTTTTGAACTAGTACTTCAATGATCCCAAAACTTGTTAAAAAAAGGGATTGGTTTTGACATCGGCTTTAAATGAGCTCTGCAGTAAAGGATGTGTGGTAAAGATTGCGTGGAATAATGAATCAGAATGAGCTTTAGAATCAGAAAATGCTCAGAATACGCTCTTCAAGCGCTATGCTTCTTGAAGTATATCAGGGCCTTACGCCGCACCATATGGATACGCCATTTTCTTTCAAATCAAAGCATAAATACACATAGAAAACGTATCCGTATATTTCAGATAACACAGAAGAGCGTACACAGTTTGAATCCAGCAGGTACTCTCCAAAATGACGCTACAGTGACATTTTCTTTGTGTACATAAAGTATCCTTCATAATATTCAGATTGAACCACTGATGGCAGAATAATTTTGTTTATGTCTTTTATATTTTTCTGGACTTTGACAGGGTTCATTATTTGGCAGTCACAAGCCTCCCGGTTTTCATCTCTAAATATCTCTGTTCTGACGACAGACCAAGGTTTGGAAAGACGGGGGGGTGAGTCATTAATGACAAAATTTTCCTTTTGGGGTGGGATTACCCTCTAAAATCAAAATGAAAACGCTAAATATAAAAACTACTAAAAAATATTAATAAAAAACAGATCAGACAGTAAAAACGGACCATTGCAATACTATACTTATGTAGATGTAGGGCTACATCTTTTGAGCATACAACTGATTGTTTCCCATGATGGCATACAGTACCTGAGTAAAGAGCCAGGAGAGCTTCATGTGTTTGTTGCTGGCGTAGCTGCATTCCAGCAGACGCGGCCGGCCGTTCACGTCCACCAGGCACTTGTTATCGTCGTCGTCGATGGTCGGACTCAAGCCCCCGACATGCAGCTGCTGAGAGCTTGTGTAATACACATTCTAAAACAACAGAAGAGACAGGCATGCTTCAATCATACATAACCAGACTAAACTTAGGACACAAGTAACGAAGACTGAAGTAATACAGGGATAAATTACATTTTACAATATATTCAAATAGGAAACAGTTATTTTAAATACCAATAATATATTTACTGTATTTTTATGCAATAATTGCAACTTCAGTAAGCATGAGAAATTCAAAAACATTAAAACAATCTTTTTTTTTTGAACAGCATACATCAGTTTCAATATCCTTTACAATTACAATTCATAAAACACATTTTGTAAAGAAAAGCATAACCTATTAAATGAACACTTATATGTTGAACACTGAAGCGTAAGTCTTTTATATCAAGCCCAGAATAGCAATAATAATCATGACATATCTTTTATCATTCTGATCCATTCATTTGAGCCGTCTGAATGTCTGTTTGGACAGCGCGTGTTATTTAGCTCTGTATTACCCAGCCAATAATATGAATTATTCATGTTTGATAATTGTGTCTTTCCCATGAAATCTCTCAGACATTGTGGCTCAGTTCCAAATCCCAGTGTTGGTACCTAGTATTGCATCTTAATGGGCTCAAGAGGGAAGAATAACTTTTTCTTATCGACTGACTTTCATTTGTTAATTTCGTACCCGCCATTCAAACATGGGCTGAATGCCAATCGGCTACTTTTACAGAGCACTTATGTACATGGCTGGTGATGGGAAAGCATGTAAGTAGAAAGAAAGTCAGTAATGGGACATTTGTTTGCACTTACATATTGTATATAAATTCCTTTACTAAAATAAATCATTACTTTGCTTTTAGGTGTCCACATTTAATAGCTAAAGTTACAAATTTCTCATAACAATAGCATTTCTGATGCTTTGTGGAATTAAACATACTACAGTAATTAAGTAAAATACTTACAATAATATATAATTTTATTTATAGGCACACACACATATAGTAGTAATACAAAAAAATATAGCTGCAAGCAGCGATGGGCGGGCTCTCACCATCAGTGCATCCGCTACCCGGTGGCATCAGGAAAACTATGCCCAGTAATATACAGTATATTTAATTTAACATCTTTAGTATATTGACTTAATGTTGACAAAGTTTGGTGTGAATTACTTGTTTCTTCTTCGTTAAAGGGTGTTTTAGCAAAACACAGAAAACAAATGTTAAAGTTTGACACATTCCCACAGCAACAGCATTTACAGTACCGATATTCCCTCAACATTTTTACACTGGCTGTATTTAGTCGTTATTCTGATGAAGTTTAAAGCAAATAGAGTAAAAATAAGACGCTGAATTCAAAGCATTTTGAAAACATCACACTTCCTGCTGCCAGTTGGTGGCGCTATACCTTTGACTCCTAGTAGTCACATCTACGCGATCGGCATCACACAACGGACACACTCCTGAAGTTTGAAAATCAGATTATGTATGTGGACGCTATTAGACACTTCCTGTTTCAAAAATTTCGCCATAACTTCATTGACTTGCCAGTATATCAAATTCCACAGCATGCTTTTTTAAACAACCCTGAATAGCGGACTTCCTGATGGGTGGAGAACTGACTGTTAGTGTGCATAATTGTTTGGCTCAATGAGATCTAAATGTGTACCGAGTTTCATATGAATACGTGCAGGTATGTGTGAGCTATACAGCAAGTTTTGTTACTGTGTTCCAGGAGGGATCGTAGAGCCCCTGTGTCACGCCTGGGTCCCAGTCTCTGCGGGGTCTTGATGACCGCAGAAACCAACGTGCGTTTTCAAGAATTTTTGAGTATTTTAAGGCCCCCAAAAACCCCCAGATAGTACATAACAAAAAATTACAATCCTTAGAAAAACAAGAAAGCCTTCACACCACGGTGCTTGGGCCCTAACTATAAATATATTATATATATATATATTACACGGCTCTCTGGAATGCCTGATTCTGATTGGTCAGTTGAGACATTTGCAGGTTCGTTC
>JAUMHR010000090.1:7766570-7776872 GCA_032361145.1 Enteromius fasciolatus | reverse complement strand
GAGTACAAGTGCATCTATCCCTACATCCGTAGACTCAGCCTGGCATTTCCCATCATCTCTTTCTCCAGGTAACACACTGATTTTGAAGGAGTAGTTCACCTAGAAATGAAAATTTGCTGAAAATGTACTCGCCCTCAAACCATTCAAGATGTAGATGGGTTTGTTTCTTCATTGGAACAGATTTGGAGAGTCATTAAATCATTTGTTCACTAATGAATCCTTTGCAGTGAATGGGTGCCACCAGAATTCCCCTCCCTGCAGTGAAGGGGTGCCACCAGAATTTCCCATTCTGCAGTGAATGGGTGCCACCAGAATTCCCCACTCTGCACTCTGCAGTGAATGGGTGCCACCAGATTTCCCCACTCTGCAGTGAATGGGTGCCACCAGATTTCCCCACTCTGCAGTGAATAGGTGTCCAAACAGCTGATTATAAACATCACAATCCACAAGAATTCCACACAGCTCCAGTCCATCAATTAACATTGTGCAATCACTTTACAAGATATTGATGGATTCTTAATTGCTAAACCGATGAAGAAACAAACACATCTACATTTATGGATTGCCTAAGGGTAAAGTTAATTTTAAAAACTTAAAACAAATTCTAATCAAAGCATATGTTTAGCTGATTTTATTTATTTATTTTTTTTCAAGTGAAAGAATGTTCAAGGTGGATGAAGTGGATGCCAAGGTGGAGATGAGCCTGTTTAAAGATCACACATATACTGAGGCCTTCACCAGCGCACCTACTATTAAGCTTGGAGATCAAATCTATGTCCAGATCCAAGTGACAGAGCCTGAAGATTTCTTCCACCTGAAAGTAAATGAGTGTTGGGCGACTCAGACTCAAGCGGATGATAAGTCAGACTTCAGCCACACACTGCTTGTAAATGGGTTAGTATTTTGAATTTCATGTTTGTCAGTTTTGCATCCAAATGTCTCTCTTTAACATCTGTTACTAACACACACTCATGGCAATTCATGGGTAATTTGTTTTTGGTCAACTGGTGACTGAAGGTGAAGAAATATGGGTTAAATTATGAAGGCAAAGAGGGTCTACTTCACATTAACATTCTATTGCAATATCTAAATAGTTTACGTTTCAGAAATGTCTTAATGTTTTTCTGATTGTCCTCAAGGTGCACAAATGACAGAACGACTTCATTTGATAATGGCACAGCCAACCCTGCAGGGAGAAACGGCGAGGGCTCGACTGTCCGTTATTCATTTGATATGTTTCAGTTTGTATATGAGCCCCACAGTTTCTACTTGCACTGTACTGTGCATCTCTGCACACCTGAAGATGGAAAGTCTTGTATTCCTGTAAGCATTTTTGCTGCACAACCTGCTGGTTTCGTACAATCATGTTTTCCATTGATAACCTGACCTGATTTGTTTTAGGAATGTAGAACTGTATCCAAAAGAGAGGTGGTTATGGATGAACAGGCTCAAGGCCTGCTGTCTTATGGACCAATCAAACGAGAGATACCAGTGAGACCTATGATAAGTATGTAGTGTCCTACATCATATATATATATGATAACATGCTTTTTATTGTGTTTGATCCATATGGATTTTGTCTAATTTTAGACCACCTCACATTGGTCCTTCCACTGGCAGTGATTTGGACTCTGGGCATCTTCCTTTTCATCCTTATCAGTGTCGCCAAAGCAGGAAATCAACGACACATGACGAATGGCTAAATAAATCACAATTTCTCCCAACACATAATGGTTTGTGTTGGGTGTAAAAAGTACCTCAAATAAACAAGCTAACTATTAGCATGTTAGCTCTGAGTGAGCGCTACATGATAATGGACCCTCTGACTCACATTTGAAATGTTCTGTCAAGAAAATATAGTTTTTGAAGTAAAATTGGCTTGTGTACATGTGATTTACAGAGAGACCATTGATCAATCAGGGCTGATTTTTCTCTTTCTTGCGGACTACTTTATATTTACAGTACTGAATATGAACAACAGGTGGCAGTGAGAAGTAAAAGTGGAAGTTATATTTGCATAACTGTTTTTTTTCCTTTAAATAAACTTATTTCAATACAGCTCCCTTTATTTGCGCTATTCAAGAACACATATGGAATGTTTATTATAAAACCGTGAATGTTG
The DNA here is from genome assembly GCA_032361145.1 of Enteromius fasciolatus. NCBI lineage: Eukaryota > Metazoa > Chordata > Actinopteri > Cypriniformes > Cyprinidae > Enteromius > Enteromius fasciolatus. Next base: position 7,774,750 of record JAUMHR010000090.1, on the reverse strand, counting down.
TGCATAACGTCACAAAGGTAAACCGAGAAAGTGGGCAGGGATTGGGGTGCGGCTGCGTGCTGCAGCTCGCCGTGAGATCCTCATGAGCTTTCATGCTTGCTCATATTTGGTGTTCTGCAACAGATTGAGGATCGTTTCGAGGACGCGCCGCTTGGTCCTCGACATTTCCAGATGGGTTTATTCAGGCGGTGCTTATATCAACACAAACAATGCAATGCTGACATCAACAAGTAGTCTTTTTATTTAATATTTAATGGGCTGTTAGCTGCTGGTCATGCTAATGTTATAGTTTACGAACGTGCGCGTGCCACTGGAGAACTGTTTGCACCGATAACAATTGACGGGATAAGAAAAACGTGCACTAAGCTGGTGGGTTTGTGGTCCGAGAGGAACAATGACGGTGATAATTGGTGATAAAAAACACTAGGTTTTCCCGGGTTGCGATCTAATAACGCGGTTCTTGGAAGGTTGTGTGTTCATTTCTCATTGCTGTCCCGGAGTGGAGAGATGTCAGTCCGCAGGAGCAGATCGCATCGGTCGATGAGACCCGTTACTTTGATTTTCATCCTGCTGTTTGTCAACATTGCCGAAACAACTGCAGAAGGTGATGCTTTCAACGCAGAGGTTTGTAGAGTTTTGTGCTGAAATACTGAGTGACGACACAAACAAACTTTGTGAAGTTTATGTAATGTTACTGAGTTGTGAAATTCTGTTTGGCTGTGCTTTGGTTGCAAATTTTTGGTTTCGTTTTGAGGACAATCAAATTTAAGAAAACCATTAGAAATAGTTTTTTACACTTTTTAACTCTATAGTTTTAATAACGTCAGGTTTACTAGTAAAACCATTCACAGTGTAACTTGTATTGCTTGGATAATTGCTCAGCCTTTTTTTAATAACTATCATTGTCGTAATAAATGTGTAAAGGACATATCCCAGAACAAAAATGAAAAATTAGATTTACTTTTATATAGGACATAAAAGCTTTAATGAAATATAATACTTTAATAATACCAATAGTGTTTATTATTAAAATGTTTTTGTGTGTGTGTAATAATCTAATGCTCTATGATTGTATTACAAATCAATAATAACTTTGTTACTGGACACATAACCAATAAATACAATTAAGATTTTATTGTTTGACAATTTTAAAATAAAAAGCACATTTTAAAGCTTTCTTGTTACTCCTTACAGGACTGTAGGGTTTCATTGGGTTATTCGTTCATTCATGAACTCATTGGTCATTATCTGTTTAGTAACTGGTAATTTCAAAGTCGAGAACTATAATAGGACCTTTCTGCAGCTTCTGGTGAACATCACCACATCCATCAGATTTTATGTAAGGATGTGCCTAAGGATGTTTACATCTGTCCTCATAGGCTGACCATGTGGCAGTGGTCTTAACTGAAAAAAAAAAAACAATTCAAAGTTATATTAACATTTAGTTCTTAACTACACATTTTAAACAGGTCTCTGGTGTGACAAATTGTTTTTGTCTAATAGTCTAAATTCAGACCTCCATAACATTTCCTGGTGGATTCCCATGAATAGTTGCGTAATTAAAAAAGCAGCTGTTTATAATTGTCCTCCTGTTTGTTCCTCTTTTTTCCCCCATTGTGTAATCCCATTGTCATCACATTTCTTAGTAGTAGTTGTTGCAACACCTTGTCCACTCTCCAAAATTTTCTGTGTGTTGTTCCTTAAAGTCATGGCTGAGGGCGTATGGCTACCTGTCCCAGGCTAGCAGACAGATGTCCACCATGCAGTCAGCCCAGATCCTTTCCAGTGCCATTAAGGACATGCAGCGCTTTTATGGCCTGGAGGTGACCGGACACATGAACTTGGCCACTCTTAAGTATGATTTCCTCATATTCAACCGCCTGTAGAACAACAAGAGGATCTCAGTCTGTTGTGATTGTGTGTTAACTGAGAAAATACAGTGTAATTAGGTAACCTAGTTTATCCTTACCGCTTAATAAAATTAGTCGTTTTTTAATGATGAGAATAATGTTACTATTAATAAAATCTATTTTAAGTTGTGTTTAGAATTATTGTTGTTGTTATTATTATTAATATTATAAAAAATGTATACCAGTGTTGTTATTGTTAAATAAAAGACCAAAACTATTTAAAATCTTTTTCATTAATGGAAATAATGAAATAATATTAAAATTTTCATTAAGGGAAATGAGCTGTAAGAATAATCCATATTTTAGATGAAAAATAAAAAAGGTATAAATGCGCCATTGGCAACTAAGTGAAATAAAGTTTAGGTTGATTCTGAAAATATATATAAATTAAAGCTAAATATAAATTTAATAAATGACAAAATAACATAAAAGTCAGATTATCATTGGCCAAAGTTCTACAAAATTTAGAATGGCAGCTTTCTGAGTAAGCAATATCTAAACGCATACATATATACACAGAAAAATAAATTAATATATTATTGTAATTAATAAATTACTAAAACTAAACTAAAAAAAAAAAAATCTAAATAGTATTAAATCTAATAATAATATAGATATTTAAGTGCACATACATATATGCACACACACACACACACACACACACACACATATATATATATATATATATATATATGTGGTTTTTTTTTATATACTTTCAGCGCTATGAAAAGACCTCGCTGTGGAGTGCCTGATCATTTTGAGGAATCAATAGAGGGAGGAACTCGGCGTAAGCGGTACGCACTTACTGGCCACAAGTGGGATCAGGACATGCTGACTTACAGGTGAATTAAACCAGAAGAACAAATTCAGTTTACATTGATCAAGTTAATGTTCATCAAGCTAATGTTTACAAAAAAAAACTTTATTCCCTGCCTAAGTATTCAGAACCACTCCCCCAAAGTGGGCCAGGAGCAGACCTACGAGGCTATTCGCAAAGCCTTCCAGGTTTGGGAGAAAGTAACACCTCTGCGGTTCGAGGAGGTCCCGTTTCACGAGATAAAGAATGGCAGTGAGGGGCCCGACATAATACTACTGTTTGCATCTGGGTATCATGGCGATATGTCTCTCTTCGATGGGGAAGGAGGCTCTCTGGCACATGCTTTTTTCCCTGGTCCCGGAATGGGAGGAGACACACATTTTGACACAGACGAGCCATGGACCTTGAACCAACGGGAGGGCTCAGGTGTGAACGATTTCCTGCAGTCATTTTTCTACTTCAAAGTAAATTCACTGTTTTTCTGTGAATCAGCTTAGCGTTAACCTTTCCATAGAGAATGTATGAATGTTAGCAGCATTCAAATATCTTTGAACTGTTCAGAAACAGATTTAACCCTTTGTTTTTCTTCTTGTTGTAGGTGTCGACTTGTTTCTGGTCGCGGTTCATGAGTTGGGTCATGCTCTGGGGTTGGAGCACTCTAACAACCCTGCTGCCATCATGGCGCCTTTCTACCAGTGGATGGACACAGAAAGATTCTCATTGACTGAGGATGATGTAAATGGCATTCACCAAATCTATGGTAAGCTAGTTTGAGGTACTTTCTGTTTCAGTTAAATTAGTTCCATGATATGAATTTGCATCTCATATGTGTTATACACAGCAGTTCAATAAACAATAGCGCAATGCTGAGTAAATTACATCTGCGATACAGTGTTGGAAATGACATGTCTATTTTCAATAGTTCCAAACAAAACCACAATGAAACCATTGCATGTCTGCAGGGAAAATGCAGTAGCCGTTTGATGTTTCTAAATCAGTAAATAATTCAGTAATTCACCAATGAATTCAATTGTTTAGTTTCTGAATGAATTGCTTTTAATGAATTTGTTGACTAATTAATTCACTCATAAAGACAATCACATGTTTTGCTCATGTGGTTTTTTTGTTGAATCAATTAACTTGAGTTATTTACTCATTGTGTCATTCCTGAAGGAATCAGCATTTTTAAATTAATCCATTAAATGAATGATTCAATGCAATAAAATGTTGTTCCTTGTGAAATCCGTGTTTCTTAATAAATCGATTAACTGAGTGACTCACCTATGAACAATAGTTACTTGTTTCATTCCCAAATGAATCTGCATTTTTAAATGAATCGGTTAAAGAATGATTCAGTGATTCACTCCTAAATCACATTTTGCTCTTGTTAAATCAGTGTTTTTTAATTAATTAACTGTCATTAAGACAGTCACTTGTTTCATTCCTTGAATAAATCAATGCTTTTTAATAACACTATGATTCAACAATATTTTTTTAATTAATCAGTTGAGTGAAGATTAGTTTCACTTGTATGCTTTAATAATGTATCCTGCACAAAGAATACAAATAAAATTCCAGACTGATACAAACAGTGAAATATCCCACTATAGATAACAGCATTCTGTGAGAGTTGTTGATTTAAATTAATTGCTGTCAGTGTGAACGCACTTTATATAGTCCATCTGACACTTTTCAAGTTCTAAAATGTGTATCTGGTGGAATGCAAGCTCTCACAAGGCAGAGGAGTCATTACCCAATGATTTTTTTTAGTCTTTGTCACACACACACAGTTGTTATCCTCACTTTGCTGTTTTATGTGCTTGAGTTTTCAGTACAATTGCACTGACTTCGCACCAGTGAATTTCTCAGCATATGTGTCTTTGAATGAGTCTGTTTTCTCCATTTGAAAGCCTTCCACTTCTGGCTGAATGAGCCTCATGGGCCTTCTGGTGCTGGATGGAAAAGTGACGCGTTCTGTGTCTATGCGGTATGTGTGGAAAAGAGGATGATTAGCTAAGTGTGAAAATACATTATGGTTTGGTATTTACAGGACCTCCAGAGACTGTCACCACTCAAGTACCTCCCACCACAACCCTGTTTACAACCACTGCTGAGCCGGAGCCCACCACTACAGTGGCCCAACCGAAAACAACCAGACCCACGCTGCACCCCACCAGGCCATGGGTGCCTCCGATCCACCCCACCAGGAGGTCCCCTAGACCCGAGCCCACAGCACGCTCGGATCAGGATGCACCTGACATCTGCGAGGGGAACTTTGACACAGTGACCTTACTGAGAGGGGAGATGTTTGTGTTCAAGGTTAATAACATGCAGTTACAATGTATGAGAAACCGTATAAATATAATAAACTAAATGCAATGCTAGTGGTTTGTTTTGGACCATCATTTGGATTTGGTGTCTGCAAGAAGATGGTCAAAATTTTCTGATAAGGCATAAATCTCCACACTTCTTTGTGGTATGTGTTATGACTAAATGACTGTGTTTATTCTTTGTCAGGGTCGTTGGTTTTGGAGAGTTAGGAGGAACCGGGTTCTGGATAATTACCCAATGCCAATCTCCTTCTTCTGGATGGGGCTTCCAGAGGACATAGATGCTGCATATGAACGGCATGATGGGAAATTTGTGTTCTTTAAAGGTCTGAGTCATGAAACAAATATTTAATAAATTAATTTAAGTGAGGCTAATTGTTAAAACAATTAATTAATTGTTTTATAATATTAGGAAATGTTATTACAAACAATAATAATAATATCATGTAAATACAGACATTTTGACGGCACAATTTTTTCGGATATATATCCCCCCCCCCCCCCCCCTTTTAATTGTATTTTTGTTTGTCAGTGAAGCTGTTAATATTGTGATCCAAAGTTATTTTTATGACAGTGACAGAGTATGACAGACATCTTTTAAAATCGACAAAGCATCAAAATCATTTAATCTTTCCCAGATACCAGTCTACTTCTCCTTTAAACATCTGTTCCTCCTGCTGTAACAGCATCGTGGAGTCAAATTATGTCACTTGTAAAACTCTCAGAGAGGAAAGATTGGCAGCATCTCAAGACTTCGCCTGCATTGCGTCAGCTTCAGCTCCAGATGCAGACTACTCTGTTTTCATTTCGAGAGAAGAAACCTGGAAAATCTGCAGCAGGGCATGTGTTGTAGAAAGAGATACATTTATTGTTTTGTTGTTCATGCAGATTTTTGAGGTTTCATTTGTGCATTTGTTTGAGGGGAACTTTGCTCACATGCAACACAAAACATCTTCTGTGCAATCTCAGTAATTGAATAGAGGTCTCTGTGATATCATCTCTCAGCAATGCAACCCCTACTGTCAAGTCTTTCCATCTAATGTGGCTTTTTGTCCATTCTCTCTTTGTATTTTGTATCACTCCCGCAGGAAGTAAATACTGGCTTTTCAGAGAAGCAGACGTGGAGCCGGGATACCCTCAGGACTTGTTTCGTTATGGTCAAGGCATGCCTGACAGAGTGGACACAGCAGTGTGGTGGGAACCATCTGGCTATACGTACTTCTTCAGTGGAGACAGGTAAACATGCTGGCCAGATGTGTCAAGTGCTTGGGAGTTAGCCATTAACAACAACATGCTATTTCTTTAGCAGGCAGTTAGGGATAGTTCACTCCAAAATTAAGATGCTGTCATCATTTACTCTCCCTCCACTTGTTAAAAAACCTGTAGAAGTTTGTTTCTTCTGAACACATTTTGGTAACATAGTGGCCATTGACATCCATGGTATTTTGTTTCATCCATCAACTGGTTACCAAAATGTGTGGTGAGTAAACGATGACAGGTTTTTCATTTCTTTATTTCTTTAAATTAAAAAAAAGAAAAAGTTGTGTCCACATATCACTCCTTACCTTAAAATAATCTAAGAAAAATACAGCTTTGTGTAAAGAAACTGTCCATAATATAACCATGTATATAACATATATAATAGCTATATTATGGGGAGGAAAGTAGTGCTTTCAAAAGATTAATCACAATTAATTGCTTTCCAAAATTAAAGTTTTTCACATAAAATATGTGTGTGTACTGTGTATATTTATGTATATGCAAACACATGCATGTATATATTCAAGAAAATGTTGTTTTATATATAATATTAAATATAACAATAAAAAAGTTTAAATGCGTCAGGTTTTTTTCTGTAATGATATTAATAAAAGAGTGTAATAATATATAAAATATAATAAATACGATTAAATCACAACTTAAAATTCCTAAAATAAGCTAAATATAATTTCTTTCTTTCTCTCTTTTAATTATGGACTGAAATATTATTTAAACAAAGTTGTGTTAAATCCATGACTTGTGTCTTTTGTTTGTAATTTTGTTGCCTCATTGTGAAAAATTGTGAACTGATCCTTTATGTATCAGAATAAACATAGAATTTTCTATTGCTGCTTTCTCCTGAAGATATTGGCGGTTTAGTGAAGAATCCCGTGCCGTGGATAAAGATTACCCTAAACCGGTGAGCGTGTGGGGATCCATTCCTGGCTCCCCGAAAGGGGCCTTCCTCAGTGATGATGGAGGTGAGTCAGGCTGGGGGGACCCGCCCGAGAAAATGTCACAGCTGAATGCATGAAAAAAGAGAGACAAGTCCAATAATCCAAAGCTGAGAGGGAAAATGTGACCTCATTGCTAAAAAACTGGGGCGCAATAAGACCTTTGACTTGAAAACGTTCTGCTCTAACTTCTAATTTCACGGCGTAGTTCATGATCGTTTTTGGCACGCCTTTTTATAGCTGTGGAATTCAGAGCCTGGCTAGAATCTTGTTTGATCAAGCCTTTGCCGATGATTACATGGAATTATTGGTCACTAGTGTATTTATAAAAAACTAATTAACATTCGAACTGTTTTCCACGCAGCGTACACTTACTTCTACAAAGACACCAGATACTGGAGGTTCGATAACAAGCGAATGAAAGTTGACTCTGGATACCCGAGATCCATCTTAAACGATTTCATGGGCTGTCGGGTGCACTTTGATGCCGAAACGGACATAAAACCCGACCCTCGATCTCCAGAGACAAATGACAAGAATCAAGACCCTGGCGACGAAGAAGATACAGAAAACGCAATTGATGACGAAGAAGATGAGAAAAAGGAAGTAGATGTCATTCTAAAAGTAAACGAGACTGACGATCACATCATGACCCTCATTTTGGTGACTGTGCCTCTGGTTCTGGTGCTGTGCATTCTGGGAGTCATATACATCATTATCACCACACTCCAGAGGAAAGAGACGCCCAAAGTGTTAGTTCACTGCAAAAGATCCCTGCAGCAGTGGGTCTGAAAACATTCGCGCACTTTCGCTAACGAATGGCCAAACCTTTCCGCACATACACTATATTACCAAAAGTATTCGCTCACCTGCCTTTACTCATTCTATGAACTGAAGTGCCATCCCATTC
>JAUMHR010000090.1:7741691-7751714 GCA_032361145.1 Enteromius fasciolatus | reverse complement strand
AAACTTTTTAAACTCATGTTACTAGCATGATTTCTGTAAAATACTTTCTAGCTATGCTAATCATGCTACTGACATGCATCACTTACGCAATAACTTACTAATCATACTAGCAATATGGTAGTAACATGCTAATCATGCTAGAAACATGCTTGTAACATGCCTATCATGCAAGCAAACATGCTACTAACTTGCTAATCATGCTGGAACATGCTAGTAACTTTCTAATCATACCAACAACATGCTAATAACTTGCTTATAATGTCAACAACATGCTGGTAAACTTGTTAATCATGCTAAAAACATGCTATTCATGCTAGCAACATGCTAGTAACTTGTTAATCATCATGATAGAAACATGCTAGTAACTTGCTAGTCCTGCTAACAACATGATAGTAACTTGGTACTCGTGCTAGCAACGTGGTAGTAACATGCTAATCATATTAGCGATATGCTAGTAACTTGCTAATAATGCTAGAAACATGCTAAAGACATGCCTATCATGTTAAAAACAAGCTAGCAACATGCTAGTAACTTGCTAATCATGCTAGAATCATGCTAGTAACATGCTACTAACTTACTAATCATACTAACAACGTGCTAATCATCTGTCTATTTATAATCTGACTTCGTAGTCTTACTATTTCCAATTTCTTAGACTGATAACTCAGACTTAAACTAAACTCATGTTTCTAGCATGATTTCTTAAAACTACTTTAATCTTTCTAGCTTGGCTTTTTCAAGCCAACTTGAAGTTTGCCTCCAAACTTTATCATCTAGTTCATGTATACTGTTCATCTAACTGTAAACCTTAAGCTTTATATTTGTGACTTTTCGCACATGCTTATTATTCTTATTATTCATGCTTATTCAGGAGTTAGACTGAATAAAGTATACTGTGCTCACAAGCGCAGTACTGCAGTGATTATATTTATTTTGCTTGGTATAAGTGCAGATTTTTGCCTTTCTATGTTACAATGAAATAAATGTCTCATATTACTATTATTTTGCTTTATGTAGGTGGAGAGTACAGCTCCTGAAGAAGAAAGCAGTGGTGAGTGTTCATCTCAGTCATTCAGAAAAGATCATTTAAACACACGGATGCTAACATGATAAAAAGCCAAAGAATGAAATCCCAACTAGCATTATTTATTTATTATTAAAACTTATTATAACAGAATTAGGATAACACTGAATGAAATTTGTCCTATTGGTTTTGTTGTGGAGTTTTCACTTTGTTGTGCACAAATGGGCATGTGTTGTATATGATTTCATGTAACATACAATATATTTGACTATGTGTTATTGTGCCCACAGCTCCTTCCAGATGTGATGCACTGAAGAGATGTTTCATGCGTGTACCATATGCGCCACAGGCCCTTGACAATTTCAACCAGTTCCTGACAGACATTGGCTTCACTTTGCCCAAAGTGCCTTCCATGCCCAATCTGCCCCCTGGTCTCGCTCAAATCACCCAACAGCTACCATCACTCCCTCCTCAACTGGCACAGCTACCGCAACAAATTTCCCAGCGATTCTCCAAAATCACCCCACAAATCCCAAATCAGACGCTTTTTAGTGCTCCTCGCTTTCCCAGCTTCCCAGTGCAGTTATCCAGCCTCTCACAACAGCTGTCCAACATTCCGCAACAAATTACAAACCTCCCGCAAAAGGTTTCTAATTTTCCCCAAAGGTTCACCAGCATTCCACGGTTTTCCATTGTTCCGCAACAGGTCTCCAACATTCCGCAACAACTCTCCAGCATTCCACAAAAAATATCCAGCATTCCACAAAAGATAACCAGCATTCCACAGAAGATATCCAGCATTCCACAGTGTGTTCAGCGGTGCTGCTCCAACATTCAAAGCCGTCTCAAACTTAAGCCGGAACAGGATGCCCAAGGAGCAACCGCAGAACAGTAAAGATCTGGAGTTGGACCATCTCGTCCGCCAGTCACCACTCCATTCCCCCCGAACCCCCTCACCCTCTTCCCCAAGCTCCGTCCTAGACTTGCCCAATGTACCCACTTACCCCCGTCTGCCACCCATCACCCCTTCCAGGCAGTTGTCTGGCGTCTCCAACCCTGCCTTCCACATTGAGGACAACCCCACTTCTGCTAGACCCTCAGGTGATCCAATTTGTCGCCTTTTTTGTTAGACTAGTATATGCTATGCTTTTCTTATGCCTTGCTGCCAAATGTGACTTAGAGAAAATTAGGTTGTGGGTGCCTGTAGTGTCCAAAGTGACCTCTTGATGTTGCAACCATTAACCTCATTTCCTAAGGTCTGTTTTACCTCAAGGTAAGTCTTAAAGAGGATGGTACTGAAGTTGTCAGTTTATTGTGTTTTTTAATCGAGTATCGTGTAATCGCCAGTGAGCTCCAGGCTGAGTGTGCACCCAGCCGTGAATGTCGAAGATGTCGACTCGGACCGAGGGAAAGGAGGAAGACGATCTCGCCCCATACCTCCAATAATAAACCCACAGGACCCTAACCTCAAAACACTCACAGTCCCTGGTGCACGTAAATCCAATCGGACCAGGTAACATTTGACATTTGGTAACATAAAGCCAAAACTATGTACAGTGAAAAAACCCAGAATCCTGACTATTCAGGATTAACAATAACACTATTATATCAACAAGTTCAACTGTGAAAAGTCCAACTGATATATAAATATTGACATACATTTTATGTTTTGCTTGTTTTCTTTTCTGTTGTCTGTTGACACACAATCGCTTACACACATACATACAAATGTCACTGGATGCAATCAGTGTATGCAAAGACAGAAAACCACAGACAATTTGGACCAAGATGTAAGATGCTTTAAATAAGTCTCTCAGAACAATCCACTCCATATTCTCCTCTCCATTTTGTGCATTTGTTTGCATATTATTAAGTATGTGAAGACTTTCCCATTACCTTACTTACCATATTAGAATGTTGTTGTTTTTTTCCATTTCATTTTCCGATGCATTTATTGTAACTTGTCCTTATTATTTATGTAAAGCCTCATCATAACACACTTTTGTTGTCTTCTTACAGCAAGAGACTTTACTCACAAGATGATGAGGAAGAGGAGGAGTTAGAAACTGCAGTCCGGGCTTGGCCAAGCCAGAGTAGCATATCAAGCGCAGATGACGGGTAACAAATAAATACTCTTTTAAAATGTGAAACTACCTTGATTGCATGAAAATATTGCTGGAAATGTGGCACAAAACACATTACGTATATAGGCTCGTTGCAAATTGTGTTGATGTTCTTTAATGTACTTTGGAAAACCAAAGAACAATATATATAAATGCGGGATTATTTAGGTGATTCTTTTTTAAATGTAGTATTTATCTTCTGTCTTTAGTCTAAATCAACGGCCAGCCTCTTCAGCTAGCCAAACTAGTACTGTAGTAAACGAGAGGTTACAGGAGCTGGTCAAGCTGTTCAAAGAAAGAACAGAGCGAGTCAAAGAGAAGCTGATTGATCCAGATAACTCAGATGATGACACACCACCTGCCTGTGAGTTAAACCCAAAATATCACACCAAGTTGTTGACAAAATGCATATAATGCGCTTTATTATGTGTGTACACATACCTGTGAGGTCTATTACAGTTTCGAAGTGTAAGAATAATATGGTCTTTTATGAACAGCCCCAGCCAAGCAAGCTCCAGCTGCTCCTCCTCCTCCTCCTGAACCTCCAGCAGAGCAGAAAACAGAGCAGGAGGTACCGGAGGCTCCTGCTGAGAAAGAAGAGGAGAAAACAAAGCTCCTGTGCTGTAAACTGAAACCCCAGTCCAGGATTGGTAGGCTTCTGCGGTACCGTTTTCCATCCAGCATCGACCCCTTCACCAGTGAGCTCTCCTCCCGTCTCCTGCACTCCTCTCCTCTCTTTGTAAACCTGAAGACTTGCCTACAACGGTCTACATTTTAGCTGTCTTGGCATTCCATACTTGCACATAAATCCGATCGGTTAATGATTTTCCTTCTTTTTTGGTCTGTTCTCACACCCTTTTCCTCCTACACTTCACATTCCTCTCTCATTTTTAAACTTAAGCCTTTGTTAACTAAGCATCGGGATAATAATAAAACGTGTGCTTTTGTGTAAAGGGATACATTTGGTGCACAATGCTAATTTAATTTAGATTTATATTAATTTATTTAAATCGTTCAAGTTTAAATAAAAAATGTACAAACCTTGCAACTCCAATAATTTGTTCGGTTTTAAATAAACATTTTGGTGCACCGCAGTATTTGTTTTCCATGAACCATTTAAGTAATCTTCCATTGCTCTGTGTTCTCTGTAGATCTGATCTATGTACTTTGGCTGTTTTGCGTGTCTTTGGCGTTTAACTGGAACGCGTGGATGATTCCTGTGCGCTGGGCATTTCCATATCAAACACCGGATAACATCCATGTTTGGCTGTTAATTGATTACTTATGTGATTCCGTTTACATACTGGACATCCTGGCCTTTCAACCCAGACTGCAGTTTGTGCGTCATGGAGACCTTGTGGTAAATATAGACAAAAACAAGCAAAATATTAGAGTAAAATTAATGTTTTTTTTCACCAAATGGTGTAAAATAATATTTGTTTCCAGACCGGCAAGAAAGAGATGAGAGATAATTACATCAAAGCTGTACAATTCAAGGTAGTGAGACATTTATGCTGTTTAAGACTTTGTCAGATTGACTGAATTTGATGCTCTGAGGTACTGGACACATTCTGTAGTCACTCTGAAGGTCTCATTTCCTGTGTTGCAGCTGGATGTGGTCAGTCTACTTCCTTTGGAGCTTCTCTACTTCAAAACAGGGATTAATCCACTTCTCCGCTTACCCAGGATCCTGAAGGCAAGCTGTTACTCTGACCGTCTAGCTGGACTTTAGAAAGATCAGTCCATGATGAATTTAGCTAATTCTTTAATGTGTCCTTCCTTTGTGCAGTTCATGTCTTTCTTTGAGTTCAACAAGCGTCTGGAAGCTATACTGACCAACGCTTATGTTTACAGGTTAGTTGTTAGCTTCTATAAACCTTTCTATTGACAAAACGTTTTGTCCAGCATGTTTATGCCTGTTCATGTCTCTCATTTAATTTATCAGAGTTATTCGAACCACCACCTACTTGTTGTATGCCGTCCACTGCAATGCCTGTCTGTACTACTGGGGCTCTTCGTATGAAGGTCTGGGTTTCTCAGATTGGACTTATGATGGGACAGGCAATAGGTAAGTGAATCAGTGCTGTTATTAGCTTTCATTTACATCCAATACAGGTTTTTTGTCCCCTTTAACAATCATATATGTAAATGACTTGTTATGATTGGCTGACATTAATGCATCAACATAAGGTTGTTAAGTATAGTAGATCAACCTGCTGCATAGTCATTAATAATTCATTTTATCTTTAAAGCATAGTATTTTCAAAGTTTGTATTTTGAGATATAGCTAATTTTTTACTTTTTCAGTTATTTTCGCTGCTACTACTTTGCTGTGAAGACTTTGCTGACCATCGGTGGTCTGCCAGGACCAACAACACTTTTTGAGATTGTGTTTCAGCTCATCAATTACTTTATTGGAGTGTTTGTGTTCTCCATCATGATCGGTCAGGTAAGGCCATTACTAATGTGTGCAAGGCATCAACTGATGGTTTTCAGTGGTGTTTAATATCACTGATGGAGGCTTGTGTTGTCAGATGAGAGACGTTGTTGGTGCAGCGACTGCGGCTCAGACAAACTATCGTGCCTGTGTGGATAACACTGTGAAGTACATGGCCTCCTACCGCATCCCTAAAGATGTGCAGAACAGAGTGAAAATCTGGTACAGCTACACGTGGCAGTCCCAAGGCATGCTGGGTAAGAAGATAAGACAGACATCAATGCCAAAATACATTACAGGCATACATACATAGTGGTCAGTTGATAACATAAGATGAAAATTGACAGTTTGTGGTTTTATGCAGATGAACAAGAGCTATTAGATCAACTACCTGACAAGATGAGGCTGGATATAGCAGTGGACGTCAGCTACAACATTATAAGTAAAGTGCCGCTTTTCCAGGCAAGTGAAAAAAAAAAAAGTCAAATTCTGTGTAAATTCCAATAAATACAGTAAAATTATATTAAATATATTTAAATAAATAATATATTTACAAAAATAAACAGATATACATATGTTATTGAATATAAATTATATTTGAATTGTGCAAACTGACACCTTGTGTTACCATATAAATACATGAATCGTGTTTAATAATGTGCGTAAATACAAACCTTGATTTTTTAATCTTACATTGCAATTGTAAATGCCTTAACCGCATTTTATTTAAAAAATGAAGTAAACTTGTTTTGACTGTGTTGCTGTATCTGCATCTCTTTTTCTCTGCATCATTGTGTCTTTCTCAGGGCTGTGATAGACAGATGATCTTTGACATGCTGAAGAGGCTCAGATCAGTGGTGTACCTTCCAGGAGACTATGTCTGCAAGAAGGCAAGAAGCATAAAGAAGATTTAATGCTGCATAACAGATCACCAGATGTACTGATGTTTGTGCAGACAAATCAGTTTACTGTAGCAGTAAAGAGATATATTAACATATTTATTTCAGGATGAAGTGGGTCGCGAGATGTACATTATAAAGGCAGGGGAAGTCCAGGTAGTTGGTGGTCCTGATGGAAAAACAGTGTTTGTGACCCTGAAAGCAGGAGCTGTGTTTGGAGAGGTCAGGTAAGGGCAGCAGTATCTAGTTTTGTCAATGCAAAATCCCTCGTCAAATTTGTTCTTAGTTCACGTTATCTTCTTCAATAAAGCTTGCTTGCTGTGGGTGGAGGAAACCGGCGGACGGCTAATGTGGTAGCACGTGGTTTTGCTAACCTCCTCATATTGACCAAAAGGGACCTGAATGAGATCATGGTGCACTATCCAGAATCCCAGAAACTGCTGCGCAAGAAAGCAAGGTGAGTGTAGCTACTGGAAGGTAATAATGAGCCATAAATATTTTCCAATTTTTTCTTTCATTTTCCACGATGATGAATCCATTAGATTTCAATAGTATTACACTAGGTCATTTTCCAGCCTTAGCTTCTGTTCAAATAACGTGTGACCTGCTGTTTGCCTTTAAGGAAAATGGTGATGAAGGATAAAAAGCCTGCTGAGAAGAAAGAGGAAGAAAAGGAGCCCATCCCAATTATTCCTGCTCGTCCCGAGACACCCAGACTGTTGAAAGCTGCACTGGAAATGACAGAGAAAACAGGAATGAAAGGAACATGGTCCAAACTTAAGGACAGGAGCAACAGATCAAGTGTCTCCTTGCAGGTACATACCTTGAATTTGATCCAACATCATTTATTTAAATTAATATCATTATTTAGAATTAGAAATTATATATTGTACAAATTGTAAAGTTGTAAAAATTATTGAAGTATTTATCAAACTTTTTTTTTTTTCACTTGTTTCTTAGCACTCCATCTCTTCCTCTGCGGCACCCAACTCTCCAGTCCATGAAGCACACTCGGATCAAGACGCAGACACTCTGTCTCAGATATCAGACAGTTCAATGCAAATCCCCACGACCCCCACTGATGCTGGAGACAGGAATGTATTTGCTGAAGACGGCCCAGCAGAGGAGGAAACTAAATAGAATAGAAGTAATCTGGCGGCAAATAATGCAGCTATGAAAGAACCCAGACAGCTGAGACCATCAAAATAATTTTCAGGACACTGTGCTCAGTATTTTGCTTCTGAAACGGGTCATGAGGTCAGATACAGTTAGTGAACTCATGAAAACTGTGTTCTTCTTGCTTTATTTTCTTATTCAGAATATAAATTCAGTGTATATATATATATATATATATATATATAATACCTTCTCATATCAATAAACATATTATTATAAATAATTTGGTCAGACTCCTGATAAATAACATGATGTAGATACTTACACCTGTTTGCATCCCTAATTAAGAGCTATTGCATTAAAATAAACCTTAAATCTTGATTGCTTCTGTTGTCCAAGTGCCTTAATAAAGCCTGAACACTGTTAAGCATTGTACACACCCTCAGTGCTCATTATGAGCTCATGTATATTTTAGCATTATGTAGCATTTTGTCCCAGATTTACGAAATATATATCAGTGTACAGACAGTTCACTTAAAAACGCAATACATTTACCAAGAACAGATGGGCAGAAGGTTTGAAAATCGCCTTTTTTATAAAAAGTCTCTGATGACTTGTTTTTAATTATGTTTTTCTAGCTTCCTTGATATATAAGTGTGTTTCAAACACTGGAAAGTTAGTTATGCTTGAGAGTCAAGTGTAAAATGGAATATACTTTTGAGCTAGCAGCTAGAAATTATGTAAAAGTTTAATTTATGAGTTTTACTTGTGTAAATGTTGATTGCTGATACTGTTTATTTGTGTTTAAATGTGTATTATATTGCTGTTGCAGAATGTGTAGTATGTTTAGTAAATTTTTAGTGATTTGAAAATGTGTCCGAATTAAAGTTATTATAAGGCTCGCATTCTTTGATGCTTCTCTGTACAATGTTTTTTCTCTTCAATTTATTTGTTTTTTTCCTTTCCCCCTTTTTTTCTCGGAGAAAGATTTCTTACACAGAAATAGATACACGGAGTGTTACAGTAATAGCATTCAAACTTATATAAATAATCAAATATTGTTGCAAACTCTTATACAATAAAATATATCTAAAGTAATTAGTTTTTTTATATTTATATGTTTAAGTTATGAGAATGACTCCAATAATCCTGAGACTAGAAAAGTTTAAAACCAACTAAAGCTATTTAGTCATGAATCAATTGAATCAATTAGACGAGTTCTGTGAACAGGTTAAAACGACTCATTTGACTCGGATCCGCTGTTCATTCATCTCACCATTCATCACGCGCAGAAATTGATGATTTTGTGATCATCCCCCAATTAGAATCCTTCAAAATGTCTCAATTTTCAAACAAGAAAAACGAAGTTGATGCAAGATGCCGAATTTTACTGTAATCACTGCATGGTTGACCATACATTTTACCATGTTAACTGTTTTCTATTATTAATGCATTAGCTCATCTGAAAAACGGCTTGAAGTTTCCATTAACTCTAATTTCCTGCATTTTAGAACTTCAAAGAAATACTTAATACGGTAAGCAAGCTTTTTTTTTTCTTTCCTCCAGCGAACTGTTTATAAAGATTCAAAGCATTGCTTACAGTTGAGTACTTTTTCAAAGTGCAGGGCAAATTCCAGGCACCTGAGTTCGCTTCAGAAAACCTCCTCGACTCTGCAAAGTATTTGGGCAGCCTCAAACTCAGTGTTTGGAAGAAAATGAGGAGCCGTTTCCGTTACGGTTAGTCAGTCCATATGTATTTAATGCACAAATACAACATTTTGTATTATTACTTTTAATCTTCATGCAACTCTCAGGAGGTACGCGTCCCACGGCACGGATTCGCTAAACATACAGTAGTATTTTCTCAACTGTTCCTTTAAGGAGAAGCGTTCCTTAATATACATTAAGATCCAATTCAATTTAAAACGAAATTATAAAGATTATTATTAGAGAACTATGATTTATTTAACAAACAAGTCGCGGTCAAATCTGCTACAGTTGGTTGATGTTATCATTTGTTGATGTTCAACGTTCTACGTTCCAATTTTATGACGTAATAGGTACGTGTAGGCACGTGACTTCTGCACCTGGTGCATTATGGGTATTTCTTTATAGTTTACTTATTTTTGTCTCATTTAAGCAAGACAGTTGCGTTTTTGTATTAGTGATGTTATGTGTGTTCATGTTAAAGTTAGATTGGATGGGTTTGGTTCATTTACAGCCCTTTTATATAAAAGTGTATCTATTACCGTCATGGAGAGAGATGTGTAGGAGAGTGACCTGTTGATGTTGTCCTTCAGCGCTGCATAGTATAATAGATTCTTGTGAAAGTGAGTAGCCCGGAAGTAATCTGCTATTCGGTTCTTACTTTAAATTTGAGGATTCTCCCCCATATAAGTAGGTACTAGGTATATCTGTGATTAA
>JAUMHR010000090.1:7714634-7726159 GCA_032361145.1 Enteromius fasciolatus | reverse complement strand
AAGAAAGAAAGAAAGAAAGAAAGAAAGAAAGACAAAGAGACAGGCAGAATGAAAAAGAAAGACATACAGAAGGTAAGAGAAAGAAGAGAAAGAACAAGAGTGACAGAAAGAAGAAAAACTATACAGAGAAAGAAAGAAACACACAAAGACAGAAAAACGAAAAGAATGAATGAAGGAAAGACGACATACAGAGACAAAGAGAGACAGACAGAAAGAAAACCATACAGAAAGAAAGAAAGAAAGAAAGCCAAACAGATACAGACAGAATGAAAAAGGAGAAGGAGAGACAGACAGAAAAATACAAAGACAAAGAAAAAAAGTGACAGAAAGAAGGAAAGCCATACAGAGTAAGAAAGAAAGACAGAGAGAGAGAGAAAGAATGAAAGAAAGAAGACAGACAGACAGAAAGCCATAAAGAGATACAGAAAGAAAGACACAGAAAGAGAGAATGTCAAAAGAAAAAGATGGACAGAAAGTACTTCTAGTCAATTAAGACAGATGCAGACAGACAGGCTTCAGTACAGTGTTGATTAAATATGGCAGAGGAATCATATGTAGCGTCGCATCATTATTCCACTTTATTTCAGTGAGCGTCTGGAAATCTGCTGGAGATGCTGCTTCACTGGGATTTGAAGGGCTCTACATAGTGTGTGCAAAAGCCTATTTGAAATGCAGCCCAAGGCTTAGTGGTTTATGTGCTCAACTGTAATTCAAGCCTTTGCCTGTACTTGTCCGGGAAGTCATCTCCACACTCTCACTTCACTCACACGCACATCTGATGATACAGATTCATCACATTACACACTTCCATCAGCTCTCATCCCCCCGACACAGCCAGACAACCATGTCTGACCCCACCCACGGTCAACAACACACCCTCAGATATATGACGCACATGTTACTGGATTAAAGTCGACACACAGACACTAACACACTCATACACTATAGTTTTAAACTCAGGATGATGGAAATGACCTACAGATTCAGTGATGTACGTCTGGATCCCATCTGCATACTGCAGAGCATAGTTGTCAGGACCCGGAAGATTCCACCTTCAAAAATAATACAACACCCTTTACAAAAACAGGTATTTCACATCATGGAAAAATGTACATGGATGTCTCAACGATGGAAAAAACACACAAGCACATAAAAACACACTTACTTGTCGCAAACTTCTTTTATGACAGCAGTGAGGGGCTTTTTCTGAAATTAGCAAAAATATTAATGTGCACATTAGCTAACGAGGAAAATTGTGAGGAAGGGTCAATGAGGTAATGCTAATTTTATGTCTGGATTATTCACAAAATACATTAAACATGCAATTCATACATACACCTTTTTTATGATGGACATGTTTCACATTTTTGAATTAAGTTAAGATTTTTTTTTAAATAAGGAAAAAAGTTTTGTAATTGTTACCTAAAATGAAAATATTGTATTTTTTTTAAGGTAAATTGAAATAAAGCTGACATAAAACAAATATTAGATGGCGAAAGAAGTGAAAACAAATCTGAAATATTGAATTAGCAGCTAAACAAAACTACTAAAATGACTAATACTAAAACAAAAATGGAATTTTAGCTGAATATAAATGTAAAAATTGATGAACACAATTACTAAATTACTAAAAATCTAACTAAAACTGAAATTAAAAAAAAGGTCATGTGTGGTGTGGCTCCCTAAAACCTGATATTTATGTATTATTATTTTATTTCCTATTAACCAAATTATTCACTTTTATTAAACATTACAAAAGAATGATTAAGAAATATACGCTTACTCATTCATCTTAAAGCATTTCAACCAAAACAAAACAAGTGGCAAAACAAGAAGGCAAAAGCTTCTCCCAAGTCAACATCTGAAATATCTCATAATTTGTGGCAGCTCCTGCGGCTCACCGATCAGACATTTTGGTGTTCCGCGGCAGACCAATCAGTGGCCTATAATTTGTGGTGCACAGACTGGCAGCGAGTGGAAGCGTTTGGGACAGCGAGGAAGGTCATCGGGGGTTTGAGGTTCTTTCTAACTAATCCTTAAGTACCAATCGGGTTCATTCACATTTCAGCCCAGTTATCTCATGATTTTTGAAAACCCAAGAGAGAGCTTTTTTTGACAATGGTCTTTAAGACAATAACACATTCTGTTAGGACGTCCCAAACAATGGGATCAAAGCCTCTGAAGATAGCGCTCAGTATTTGTCCTCTATATTGCTTCAAGTGAGTAGACGCCCATAATAAGAGCATTCAAAACAACTGAGAATGAACTAATTGGTTTTGATTTGTAAGGAGCTTTTGGTCACACAGATGCAATTTTAATTAAAAAACATTTTAATTAACGGTCCTAAAATTTGAGTGACTGCGCTGACAAAATCCTGAGACCACTTTAAAAAAAATGCAAATAAAAATAACACAGCTATATTTATGCAAAAAACACAGAGAGAATAGAAAGAATAATAAAAGCCATTGCACTACGGGCGTCTCGAGCCGGACTTTTCCCAATCCCGTCCCACTTCGCCTCCTGTTAGTTCTATTCAGAATTTATCTGTCCTATCGTAATAAAAGCGGTAATGCCGACAACGAATATTAAAAAATAAAAATCATCACATTTTATAAAAGGTTTGTCTAAAAATACATTTTAATTTAAACTAAATCTGGTCTCACTTCATTAAAAATCCGGAGTCCTGGAGGTCAAGATATTTCAGTTATTAAAAATAAATACATTTTAAAAAACCTATAAAAATACATTATATCCCGATATATCATCTATTCCATTATTTTATATGTATAGCCTAAATATAGGCTTGCTTCAGAGCATAGTAATGCTTTTAAAAAAAATTATAATTCTTTAAAATATAAAATATATAATTTAATTTAGCATTCATTACTGAGAACAGGTTGTAAAAAGTGAGATTATATTATAATTCTGATAAAACACAGAAAATCAAATGAAATCACTAAATCGTTCTCATAGATAAATGTATCTCTAAATTTAATTCTGCAGTAAATATTATTACAAATGTAAACGTACTATTTATATTTATATATACATATTTTGCACTTGTATGCAAGAATTCATAATCCGTTTCTCAAAACTAAATAGTAACCTATAGTATTCCGACATAACTTCCTCGTTTACATAAATCCTTTTGTCATTATGAAATGCATCTGTGAACTTCGTTATGATACTGAATAAACAGTGTTTTTATTCCTCAAATGCTGATTCCCAACAAGTTTCGCTCTGATGCATACCCACTGGTCAACATCCTCTTTATGACAGGAAGTCCAAAACGGCTCACCTGGTCTAGCTGAATGAGCTGCGGGTATGCGCCTGGCATCTGAATCGCAATCTTTACTATATCCTTTTGTTGCGGCATGTTGAGAAATTAATGTGTACACCTTGAAAGAAAATGGGGGAAGAACAAAAATCAGGAAATAAACACTAAAAGCAGGTTACAAGTATTCAAAGAATGAGTTAAAACACACAAGCTACTATACAGGGATTGATGTTATATTCCTTTCATTTCAAAATGTAAACACAAATACTTGTAATGTTTCAAAACATACATAAACGCGCTAGGATGATAAATGTGCACCTAATTCTATTTAAAGGCTGACTGGTTGTTTTGTGTTTACCATCTTCCTCTTTTAAAGGAGAACTTGTGTCTCTCTCAGTTTGTGCTTTATGTTAAAATAAGTCAGCATGCTGGGATTAACAGGGGAGCAAGTGCTCTCATTTTCACTTGCGACTATCTTTCTTAAAGGTATAGTTCACTCAAAACCTTGCTGGTCTCTTTTGACTCCCATAGTGAGATATATATTTATATTTCTCATTTTATGGAAATCAATAGGGGGCCATCAGATTTGGTTATCCACATTCTTCGAAGTAACATCTTTTGTGTGTAGAAGAAGAAAATTAAGGTTTGAAACAGCTTGAGGGTGAGTCAATAATGACAGAATATTCATTTTTGGTAAAAAAGTATCCCTTTAAGACTAGCCTAAATGTCCTTGCACACGAAGTTCAAAAACTTTTTCCGTTTTTATCATATTTGTCATACCTTCTGTCAATATGCATGTTATGAATGCGAACACGCAGGCAGTAAATCGAACTTGATTTTAAAAAATAACAATAAAAAACGTGCTGCTAAGTGTTAAACAAAACTCATTATCATTCAAGGATCCGGTGTCAATAATAACCTTGAAAATTATTCTTCCTCAAAAGTTCATAGTAGCTAATTTCAGCCCAGATAAACACTAAAATTTAGTACCCATGTCATTCTAAACTTGCATGACTTCCTTTTTTCTGTGGAAAACACAAGTAGATATTTAACTATTTACAGTGCTAGACAACAGGGTCCAAAACAGAAGCGGTCCCTGTGATTGTCATTGTATGGACAAACAACATTGAGATATTAACTCAAATATTTTTTTGCGCTTGGAAACAAAAATGAACACAGGTTTAGAACACGAGGGTGGGTAAATGATAACAGAATTTCATTTTTTTGGCCTTTAAAGCAAGCCAGTAAGGGTGAGATTTCAGTCACCTATTCCTATTTTTTACATGCAATAGGCATCAGACCGCGAGTCTGCCATCTGAGGCTAAAACTACTTCTATACACACAAGCACGCGGCTGCTCTATTAAGGAGCCTCTGTCGAATTGTTAAACAGACTGAAGTACTTCCATATGTGTCCTTACAAGACTTCCCAATGGAAGAGGGAAAGCTGCTTTTTTGAGTGAACTTGGACAATACAATACACTAATGGGCCCAAAACAACATTTCAGCTACAACTTCTGTCACAAGTTTTACTGATTATTCAAAGGAACCCGATTGAAAACTCCTCGCATTAAGGAGCTTTTTCAAGCTGATTAAATTACTTGTAAGAAACGGCCTTCCGTCCAAGGCTTTCGGTAAGAGTTGCTGACACAGACTGAATGTTTGTGTTTCCCAGACTCCATTCCCAGCATGCCTC
Source organism: Enteromius fasciolatus (assembly GCA_032361145.1). NCBI lineage: Eukaryota > Metazoa > Chordata > Actinopteri > Cypriniformes > Cyprinidae > Enteromius > Enteromius fasciolatus. Next base: position 7,721,188 of record JAUMHR010000090.1, on the reverse strand, counting down.
AGCACGCTCAGATAGAAGTTGTGACAGCACAGCCCTCCTGCCACTCTAGTTTCTATCTTGTAGCCATTTCTCAACACAAAAAAAAGTTACTTTTAGGGAGTACTAACAGCATTCCCGATTTGATTCTTGCCCTTTGAACCACGTGCATGTCTGGTACGGTCTCTTAGGTGGGAGTCAATGAAAGAAATCAGACTGCCTGGAATTTCATCCGTGCCACCCTCTGACAGACAAACGACCTCCAAAACAGACATCACACGCTTTCCCTCAAACTTTCAGTGGATTTCTCAACCAAATCCTTCTTTGGTAAATCCAAAACAGCTTGAAAGCCTATCAGTCACATGTTTGGCTATGCATTTCGTCCACTATTGATGTCAAATTCAAGTAAGATTTATAGGGAAACCGTTTTATTCACTTAAAAACTATTTGCATATTAACCCGACATAGCATTTCGATTTAAACGATACGGAGCGCTGTGTTTTACAGCCTTCAAGTACCAACAGAAGCAAACTTACGTTTGAAGCTTCGTTGTTCTATTCATAGCGATAGTTTCCAATACAATACAAATAGGTGTGTGTAAACACTTACACGATTATAATCTGTTTTGACTTGTTTAGCGTTCCGAGAGAAGTAGCAGACAGTTTTCCGAACAAAAGTTATTTTCTTTCGTCTTACCTGTTAAAGCAGGGGGAGAAAAAAATCACACTCTGCGAGATAGCGGAGCCGCGGAGCGGATAAACATTCGCAATTTGTTCGCGCGAAACGGCAACAGTGATTTGATTCTGTTCGAACGATCGGCTGTTACATTTCGTTCAAAGTTTTCGGAGAGTTCTAATTGATCACATTCACAGTTCCGGGTTGAATAATGTCCCTCCCGCCCCCTGGAGGAGGGATCGGAGACCCGACTCTCCAAAACTTTATGGGACTTTTTTTTTTTGAGGGATCAGGAGGGGAGACCCCAAACTTTCCAGTAAACTTACCGCTACAAAACTACATGCTACATTTACAATCAACGCAGCTGTTTACAGTGCTAGATAGACGTGCTATAATTTCCGTGTCTATAAATACATATAGGCTATAGGAAATATCTGAATTTGCTAATATATATATTTTATTACCACATCGTTATTTATAAAATTCCTACTTGAAACTGAGTATTTAAAATAGTACTGATAAGAAGAGAACAATAATAAGAAATACAATTTAAAAATTAAAAATAATTTTAGTATATTGAGTCCTGTACCTATAATAATAATAACTTATTGTAATTTTTTTAGTTATTCGCATTTACTTCTTTAATCTTTCTTGTTTATAAGGTATGCACTTTTTTTTGTTTTTTGCAGTGGTGTATTTTCATGGATTAGTATCCTATACATCAGAATTTAATAAATGTTAAATTCTTCACCATTAAATGTTGCAAAACTATTTAAAAAAATACAATTCTTAATACAATAATATAAGAGTTTGATGCAGTTTTTAATCATCACTATACTATTAATATACTATCCTCTATAGTAAATTAAAGCAGTACCTTAAATATAAAACAAAAAACGTACATTTTTGTGATATTTAATTCTACAATGATGTATAACAGATTTTATGATGTATAAAAAGAATTATCCTGACACAAACAGTGCAGCTTTAATTAATGCAATTTGTGTTGGTGGGACAATAGCTAAACATTTTGACTTATAAAAAATTTATTTTTTAAATTCACTGCATAAGTAATTTACCAACTAAAAAAAAAACAAGGTTGGTGTCTAAAAGCAGACATAATACTATTTTGGATCAATCCTTGAGGGGTTCAAACACTAGAACTATGTTACCAACCCGAATTATAAACCACTTCACTACAATAGACCTATTCAAGTGGAACTTGAACAGAAATGCCTGGATCTGCAGGATATGACTCAAGCACCTAGAAGCAGTATGACAGACTCTTAAGGAATTAGGTGAAAAGAAGGAGGCAAAGTAGCAACAAATGCCTTAAAATCAAACAAAGACATATTCAAGAGCACCACAAATACAAAAACATTCTTTATTTCACGGGGATCACAATTCCAGTAAAGAACAACAATTCCGGTACTTTGCAATGACACAGTAAAGACGTGAAAACTGCTTGAATTCCCTGGATACTGTAAAACTGACTCAGCCAACCCAATCAATGCACAGGGCTGGAAGTTACCTGCGTGATAAACTGTTTTAAAGTGCAATGTGGAGATAAGCTAGACAGAAAAAACTGCTATTTATCTGATGAAAACCAGAGCTGTTGGGAGATCTATAGAGTACAAAAATAAATGGCAAATGCTTACTGTGTACAAGCATAAAAATATCATTTAGCTGATAGGAACATTAGGAAAACATACTATTTTAGTGGGGTCAACCATAAAGACTTAGTCAGAAGCCCACATATAATGACATTCTGTTTGGATAGCGCTCAATACACAGCACACGGACTCCGTTTCTCATCATATTGTGACTTTACTTCCCCCGTCCCCTCGAAACACACATCCTTCTTTAAACAGTTTCTCATATACAGACATAATGACGTCACTTATTTTCAAAAGTATTTATACACATATATAAACGGGATTAGGACAGATGTACTTTATGGACTGAAATCATAGCGAGGGGCGATGTTTTAAAATACAAAAATAGCAATTGGCATTTATTTTAACATTTATACATGACCTTATTTGTGACCTTTCCACAGCAGTTACATTAAACAAGGTTAAACTCATATTCAAACACTGCAAGCTAGTCATTTTATATGAAAACCAGTTTCCCGCCACAGAATTTAAACTTTTATCAAGTTTTGGGATTTTGTAGAAAAAAATAGAACTCTCAGCATTCTGAGATAAAAACGCAGAATTTTGACTTTCCCGTAATTCGAAGAAAATCACTTTTTTCTCTCTCTGAATTGTAAAATTCTTTAGCTTCAAACTGAATAAAAAACTGCAACTTTTTCCTCTCAATTCATCCGCCCACGCGATCAAGATTTTTCTTCTCCGAACTGCTGATAAAAAGTTTGAATTAAAAAGCTGCAATTATTTTTAAAATTATGTGATGAAAATGAGCTTTCGCCATATTGTGAGTTCGACACACAAAACACACCTGAAACAGACAAAGCAGGAATGGTTCACCCAACACTCAAAGTATCTTCCTTCACTTTCTCTGAGAATAGATGCCAAGATAAATAGAATTCGCTATGTAGCACCAAACAGTATCAATTCCACACAATACACGCTATTTTGCAACGCAATCTTATTAGTCTTAATTACTTCTGCACTGTGTTTCCGAGAGCCGCAAGAGGAGAACAAACATCTTCCTACCGGCAGAATCTTTGCAGTAGAGGCATGCTTTCTTCAAAAGCATAATCGCACAAATAATACACGGTTTCATTAACAATCTGTCCAGATCAGTAATAAAGTAAATCAGTAAATACAATGAACGAGGAGGAGGAAAAGGTGCTACTTTAGAAGAGGAAGACCATTTAAAAAGAAACATCAAGCTGGTATTTTCACTGAACCATTAACCTCTGCTGGTGAATTTAGTTATGAAATTCCCTCGATGTCTATACAAAAGTAGTATAAAAACAATTCGTTTGGGACTAATTAACAAAAACGGTTTGTATGGATGTCTGATGTCGTCATCAGATCAGAGCAATTGAATTTAGCAGGGAAAGTTCATTTTCAGTCAGCCGCTTTGGGGTTGAAGTAAATATACACATAAAAAAAAAAAAAAAAAAAGCTTTATATACAAACAGCTTATCATACATCTGGATCTGACACAGAGCCACACTTTCTCTTTTTTTTCTCCTTTCAAAAGGGGACATAAAAAAATAAAACAACAAAAAAAAAAGAGAAGTACACATTTAAGTATACTACTCTCATTGTACGGTGTGTTTGGAGGTCAAAGGTTGGCAATGGGAACGTCAAAGAGGTCACAAAGGCCCTCTGTCTCATCCAGGTTATAGATGTAGTCATGGTCACCCGGAGGAGGGGATAGACGGAGGAGCGGAGAGAAAACTATGAAAGAGAAAGAGAGAAGAAGAGTGATGCCGTGGCCATGTTTGTGTGACCATATGCATTTAGCATCTACAATAGGTTAAATTTCAAGTGATCAATTTATAACTAGTTTTATTGATTATATTAACATCACATAATGCATAAACAGTGGATTTGTTATATACATAAAACATATATACATTCAACCTTCCATTTCCTGTTTAATAATACACTATTACTATTATACAGATGGCCTGATTCATGATCGGCTTTACCTTCTGATGACATCAGTTCCTCAAGCAAATCTGTACTCATAATTTCTATATGGAGAAAGAATTAAATATGAATACGAAAACAGTTCTGAGCTACGTAAAATCAGCATATTAGCAATAGTTAAGCATGTTTAACCAGTTCTCACCTTTAGGGTCAAACATTTCTGAAAGTTCCTTAGGCAGATCCAGCACTGAGAAAACAAAGAGGAAACCCAGTCAGAATCGTTGGAGGACAACTTGTTTAGAGCCTGTCATTTATCACTTTTATAGAAACTGTCCCAAGCCAGACTGGACACCCAACATTTCAGACCAGAAGATTAATGACAGAATAGCTTTCATTTTCAAAAGCACGGGCACTTACGATCTGAAGGGTCGGTCTTGATTGGTTCAAAAAGGCTTGAAGAATCAGGAAGTGAAGAGCTGCTGTCCAATGATGCAGAAGACTGAAGCTGCTGCTTGTCTGTTGATGTCGGATTGGCTGTTGTATCTGAAGTGGAGGTGCTTGAAATGTCTAATAATAAAAACATCAATAATACAGTAAGAAATTATCTATTTTATCATATTTATAATTCAGAAGTTATATAATGATAATGCATGTTATGTAATTACTAAATAAACACGAATACAGATGATACACACTACTGGTCAAAAGTTTACAATTATTAAGATTACAAGATAACATTTTCAGTCAAGGCTGCATTTATTATTATTAAACAGTCAAAAATGTAACATTGTAAAATATTAATATAATTAATATTAATATAATTTGAATATATTTTAAAATGTGATTTATTCCTGTGATGGTCAAACTGAAATATTTGAAATATTAGGGGTGTAACGATACATCGTATCGTATTGAACCGTTCGGTACGAGGCTTTCGGTTCAGTACGCATACGAACCGAACGATTCAGAAAAAAAGAAAGAAAGAGAATAAACTGTGTAAAATATAATGTTTTCAATGCTACTCTCAACAAGGCATCGCAAACGACGGGACAGGGAAGACATGTCTGCTCCTCCCACCCCCAAACAGACGAGAACCAGAAACACATTACGAACGATCCCCGCGGCATTCAGTTAACATTAGGCATTTCCCTTTGCCGTATCGAAAACATACCGAACCGTGACACTACTGTATCGTATCGAACCGAACTGTGATTTTTGTGAACCGTTAAACCCCTAATATATATATACAAAAATTATAACAATACATAACTTCGCCATGGTGTAAATCATAGTGCAACAGAACAAACATGGCATTTACAGAGACAATAATCATTAAAATATGGGCAGCATCCAACCTGTAGCATTTGCAGCAGCAGAAACAGTGGTTGTACTGGAAGGGACAGCAGCGACGGTGGTGGTGGGACTCTGGGAGGTGGAGGTGGAGGATGGCGTACTGTTGGCTACAGGTTTGGTTGGGGCAGCAGAGGTAGTTGAAGCTGGGGTAGACAGGCTCTGAAGCATGTCATCAGGCGGGGGCACAGGCAGCACCACTGGAGAAGAACTAGAGGGGTCCTTATTAACCAGCAGGACCTCGATGGGACCTGCAGAGCTCTTCAGGTGAATCTGGTACTTCTTTTGACCATTAACATGCTAAAAAAAATTACAATCATTTTTAGGAAGTGTATTTATTTTTTATATAAATACATAATTTTCCACATTACTTTTTAATGGAAGGCTGGGAGCAGGACTTACAGACTCAGGCACAGGAACCTCCAACTGTGTTCCTGAAGGAGCTCTGATTGCTAGAAGAGTGTCACCTAGTGGCAGACAGTCATATACACATTTAACATCAACAAGGATCAAACATTTCAAAACAAGCAGACATTTGCAGATCCCTGGTAATTTATGTTCATGCAGTAACACTGGTGTTTTGTTGGGTGTATGATGGGACAAACCAACCTTTGAAGCAATTGCAGAGGTCTTGATGCGTTACATATGCCAGAGTGTGTCAAGTTAAGGACATACAGCAAACATAAGCTTTCAAATACAAACTTCAAGTAGGGGTGTGGCGATTCACAGTCGGTTTTCAAATCATAGTGATCATCCTTACCCCCTTGTTAGCGGAGACTAATCCTAATTTGTGTTCTGAAGGTCTTACGGGTTTGATATGAGGGCGAGTAATTAATGACTTTTCATTTTGGGGTGAACTAACCCTCGATTTGTGACTGAATAAAGAAAGACATGAACATCTTGGACGACACAAGATTAAGTAAAATATTATTCTGGAAGTGAACTTATTGGTTAAGTGCTGTACAGTGGTTACAACATATAGAG
>JAUMHR010000090.1:7680584-7703369 GCA_032361145.1 Enteromius fasciolatus | reverse complement strand
TGGCACTTTTTTTGAGCTTCTTAATTAGTTTTGTTTTTTATGTAAATGATTCAGTAAATACCGTACCATGAAGTTTTAATACCGTCACATCCCTAATAAATACTGCACACAATATTGACTGAAATATCAAAATATTTAAGAAAATTGTGTGTGTCTTTCATTGACTGCAGTGAAGACTTGATTGTACCTTCGAAGGGCTTTATGTCTCTGACTACATGATGCTGTTTATTCTCCTCTTTGATGTGAAGATCAACTTCCTGTTCTTCTTCTTTAGGTACTAGTTTAATCTTGAATGAATCCATCTTCACATCACTGGAGCCTTCTTCCTTTATCCTTGGTCTTTTTTCTCCAACATGCCGCCTCTTATCTCTGCATGAATTAAAATGGATGTCTTAAAATTGCATAAGCAAAATGAACCAAAAAAAACAACCATTGCAACTGAAAGTAGAGTGCTAAAATGACGATTAGCTTGCATAATCCTTTTAAATTCAACTGCATGAGTCATTTGTATTTTGTAACGTGGTGATTCATGCTAAAATTCCTGCAGCAACTAAAGACTAATGTGTGATAATCTTCATAAATTAATGTGGTTTACCTCATTATACGTCCATTGCACAGCACCAGACGCAGGTCGTTGTCTAAACTCCGCTCTGCCATTGCAGCCGAGGCTGTGGAGACCTTGTTGAACTTGCCATTGACCCTAAAAGAGGCATCCTAAAAGACAGTAGTTTTTTTTTTTTTTGAGTATTCGCTTTAGATTAGCCTGAATGCTGTTTATGGTATTCTTTAATCGCATTTACCTCCTCATAAGGACCCGTTTCAAGTCTTTTTAAGACTTCCTGGGTGTGCTGCTCGAAGATGTCGAGGTTGGAGGGAGCTTTAGGGCTGTGAGAGGGGTGATGATGATGATGATGTTGATGATGATGGTGCTGGTCACGAAGACGTCTGGCTGTCTTGCGTGCGTGAGAGCCTCTCTCATGTGCTGACCTCGTAGAAGGACACGCAGAGATTCCTTGAGGTTTCATCAGCTTGTTTCCACAGTTCCCATTCTGATAATCCTGGGGTGTTTGAAACAGCATTGTGAGTGAAATACAACAACTACAATATTAGTTATAATGTATTCAATGAACCATAACATTTAAGACAAAAATAAACTCATAGTAAAACAGTTTTACACTTTACTTTTTAGGTTTGCTATATTTGTTAGAATTGAATAAATAAATAATAATAATAACACCATTTAATTGTGAAATTTATTTATTTATTTTATAAACTTGTTAAAAAAACTATTTTCATTATTTGATATTATTTTGTCTGAAATGTCTGATATTAAAAATATAATATAATATAATATATATAATATATATAAAAAACAGAACTAAACACCACACCTGAATTTAAGCATATAAAATGTATGATATATTAAAAAATTTTACTATTTGCATTTCTAAAAATGAAGATAATCTTAAAAAAAAAAAAAATAATAATAATTTATATATATATATATATATATATATATAAATAAATAAAAACAGCAACAGAACTAAAAGGCAAACAGCAACAACAACAATAATCATCTTCTGATTCGTTTTTTGCTCTTGTTCCTTATTTATTTATTATTATTAATTTTATTTAACATTTTCTGGTGTTGTTGGTTGCCTTTCTGTAGAAACGTCTTTTTTTTTTAAGTAACCAACAAACAACATAAAAACTAAATGTAATCTTTTTTACTGTCTCAACAAGCAAGTTTCAGTATGTTTAAAAGCAATCTGGTTTACCTCAAGGTACTGGATTTCCTTGGTGAGCATTTTAATGAGATGGTTGGGTCTGATATGGTCAGGGACCTCGCTGGCTGGCTCTGTGACCTGCGGAAGATGAGCACACAATAAGGGGTTTGTGTCACAGAGCAAACCTCAGGTTCCCACCCAGAACCACTGACACCAGATACTGGCCCCTGTGGGACGGCCCTTGCCCTCATTATACCAGCAGGGATTTTAATGTACAATGGGATGATTGCAGGTGGTTTTAAAGGCAATTTTAAGTTTGCAGTTAATCTGATGCAGTAAGCCACCATTTCCTTCACCTCTCTATTTAGCCAGTTCCTCAGTGCAGTAATCAAAGCTTTCACTCCCTTGATCAGGTATTCTGGGGGCAGGCAGTTATCTTCTCGGGATTCTGACAACAGACAATAAACAGTCGATTAGGAGGGACACGCGGGAACGGAGTGGCAACACGCCAGTGATTTAAGTGCTTTGTATTGGCATCCTGAGTGATTTAAGATGACGTACCTTTAAGAGTCTCCAGCAGATTCTTCGCTACATACCAACAAATGGCTTCAAAATAAGGAAACTTAAAGAGGTCTGGAGTCTTTAGTCGCCGCTCCATCTCATAGCACCTAACATGAGGACAGAATTAGTTACAGTTGAGCCACAATGTGTGCACAACTCTTGTTATGATGATACACTTAACTGAAAAAAAAAAACACTAGGCAGCTATTTCTATAAAAAGAGAATTACTCATTGGCTACATTATTACTACTCTTTTTTTGTTTTACTTTTATTTTAGCTTTTGTTGCTGTTTTTATTCATACTATTGTTATTTAGTTACAACTGATAAAAAAAACACATAAAACTTTTTTTTTGTTATTTTCTTAAAATTAATAATAGATTTTTTTATCAATTTTGCAGTGGCTGTTTTGTTGTTATTATTTAATACATTAGTATTTAATTCATCATAATTTTTTATTAAAACTTTTTTTAAGTGACTTTTCCTGTCACGATTTTGTTTTTATAATTAAATATTATCTATAATAATATTATTATTTAAATAAATCATTAATAATTTTCTTCAATATCTCTCTTTTCAGAAATAAAATGTCCCTATCAGAACAAAATAAATTTAAACATAATTATTGCATTTCTCAAACAGTTTTTCATTATAATATATTACTCTTACTACTACTGCTACTAATAATAATAAATGTTATGCTATTAGGGAATTCTTTTAAAGAAAAATAAAGATGAGAAATGAAAACATATCTGCTAAAAATGTAATTGCTTAATCTTATTAAAAGCCACAGCAGCACTTAAATTCTTAATTTAATAAGATCTTACGAAATCCAAAGTGCTCACTCACCTGAGCTGCATGCCTATGTTGAGGTTGTGGAGGAAGTTTCCTCCGAAAGCCATGCAGTCCTGAGAGGTGAGAACCGCATGGATCCATCCTGCAAGGGAGGTCAAGAGTGTGTCAACAGCTGACCGACAGATGCAGACATCTGGTCTGAACCGCAGCTGTCCCTTAGCACACAGTGAACCATTCATATCCGCTGAACCCAGACAGATTTCACGTAATCCGTTGAAAGGTTTTGAGCAATTCAGATTTCAAATTCATGGAAATGTCACCAACACCTTCAAACGTGCTTGTTGTAACAGATACACAGGACTTTAGACATAGTGGCAACGAAAAGTTGACCTGCATTTGCTGGGTGGGCGATTCTACGGCTAACTGAGATCTGCCGAGCTGAATCAAACCCCCAGAGTGTTTCAAAACCACTGCAGAGCCCACCAAACAATCAGTCTGTTGACTACATCCACGACTTCCTGTCTGCGCATATAGGCCACATGTGAAGGGTGGAATGCATAAATATACGTTAGATTCAGAGCAACTTTCATACCATAGGTTTTGAAGGACTTTTGAAGTCTGTCTCACAGCGGGGGACGTGTAGGGTCCCACGGTCTTAAACCGGTCTGCTAGTGCCATCAACACAGCTGGGAACCAGATTCATTTAGGATCACGCATCCTGACCTGCTCGTTTTGAGTGTGGGGGTTCATAAAACATTCAGATTTATGATACCATTCATAAATATCGTATTATATGACCTCATATATGATATGAAGTCATTATGATATATTTTTGGATGAGTATTGTAACTCGAAAAAGGCTTTTGAGCTTCACTAATGAACCAGACTGGATAACACATTGCTAAGAATTATGGGGCTTACTGGGTGGTAAGAGTTCTGCTCGCTCTTGCAACGTATGAACCAGAAACGAAGAGCACAAATCAGGCCTGGCCTTCCTGTGGAACCGCCATTAAAGACAGCTGCTCCACAATAAGTGGAATACCAGTTCCTCTACAGTTCCTCTTGCGCCAACATCCGAGTGTCAGTGAAAAGTCCTGAGATAAACATAATACTTCCTTTTTTCGCCTCCAAGGTGAAGTGGGACAATTTCGCTTTACTAGCAAATAAAATAAAGACAGGTTTTCACTTAAATGGTAGCCCCGCCTCAAACTCACACCATTGGTTAAGCCTGTTGCTAAGCCAAGTTGACTTAGCATAAGGCTCATTTGCTTTTACGATCTGATCATGAAACATAATATGAATAGAATTTATTCATTTTATTTAAGTGTTAGGGTTAGATAATTATATATATTTTTTACATTTAAATTTTAAAACTAAGTCTTTAGAAAAAATTAAATAAAATAAAACCTCACCTGTCGGGATCAGTAGAGTTGTTCCCTGTCGCACGACACACTTGTAGCACTTGTCCACTTTCTTTCCGAAGAACACTTCACTCTGGTTTGGAGACGAGCTCCACTCCTCATATAGTGCAAGGTTGGCTGGGGTCGGCTTTATCAAGTAAAAAATCTTCTCACCCTAGAGGAAAGTGTGTTAAGAAGTCATTTATTATCCCTATTTTCTAGTTGGTATCAAATAATTCAGATTTTCTAAAACAAACAATAAGACAGAATATTGATTAAAAGTTTGGGTCTGCATTTGCTGTATCAAAAATACTGGAAAAACTTCAATATTGTGGAAAAATTACTACAGTTTGCAATAACTGGTATACATTTGTGAATGCAATGCTTGTCATTTCTTATTCTGAAAACAGCTGTACAGCAAAACTGTGTGGAAACCATGATACACTTTTGTGGTAGGATTTTCTAATGAATAAAAAATTCCAACATTCATCATGCAAACGTACCCAGAGGACATGGTACCACACAGATGTGCCCCCAAAATCAATATGGAAGTCGGTATAACTGTCCTTCACGCCCATTAAGCAGTATTTCTGCACAAAGGGCTTGGGAAAGTAAGAGTCATCGGGCCAGTAGTTCTCCACCCAAGACATCTTCTGAGCAATATCAGGAACCACCACCAGCTCTGACATCCTGAACGCAAGACATTTAAGTTAACATCTGCACCCAGAAAAAAACAACAACACCTTTGTGTTCAACATTACATTCAAACAATACTAACTTGGTGTCTGAAAACTCCAGGCTGATGACGTTGAGGACTTTGGGTCGCTGAGGGCTGTAGTAATATTTCACAAATGCACTCAGTTTCATCTTGCTGTCTGCTTGCCTGGCCACATCAATGACGTCAATCACTTTGTCGCCTCCTGTAAGCAAAAGGAGCAAGTTGAGTGATGTGCATGTGAGAGCATCAAAAGAACAGAAACACAAAACAAAAATCATTACCCAAACAAACTCAACAGGGATAAATTGCAATAATCAACATTAAATGACCACAAAGCATATTTTAAATGAGAGAAAAGACTGCCTTTTGGCACTAAAAATTTTCCACAGCCATCTCTCCTCAGAAATGTTTCTTTACGAGACATTAGTTGATGTTTAGAACTGTGAGAGAGAGACAACTGGCAGGAAGAACATCAAAACCAATCAAACAAAAAGCCTCAAACACAAAAGCAGGACAGCTGGTGCTTGTGTACACAAACGACACCCTGGTGTACCTAGCCAGAACCAGACTCATCCCACAAAGCAGACAATAAAGAGATCATTTATTGCTGTTCTGGGATCAGGTACATCAACATGACTTGTAACGCTGCCAAAACCAAAATCTCTATTGGATCCTTTATGGATTCAGATCCGCAGTGGTGGCTACAATAAATATGGGTTTAATTTAAAAAGCTAAGCACTCCAAGCTACAAGACTGTTTATGCATGCATAAATTAAAGTATTTATGCTGTTAATTATATTATGTATATTCGTTTATCCTTTTATTCTTTTAATAGTTCTGGGAGACATAAAAATGTCTTTTATTATCTCAAAAGGTACATTTCCAATGCTGTGTGGGACAAAAATCGGCTTTCACACAAGCAGGCGGTTTGTCATTATAAGAAAATGGCAATGTGGAAAGAGGCCACAATGTCCGATTTTGCTGGCTGGAGGGCCATGCAGGCAAGCTGCCCATTGAAGTAACTGAATTAGCCAAGCAGCTAGCCTGCAGTTAGCAGTCAGAAGTGCATTAGGGATGAAAGCTAAAGCTTTTAGTGTGAGCTCCAGACATAACGTCACGGCAGTTAACTTTAACATTCATCAAGCAATCCAACTTGCTGTATGTACATAACTTTTTTGGGGGGATTTTGGTGGGCATATCGTCAGACTATCAACTTTAAGTGGCACACTTAATTGAATTTAAGTTTATCCTACACACGCTAAACAGAGCATTGTCCCTTAGCAGCTTGCTTAGAAACCGACTTGAAACGACACTAAGGAACATCGCACCTATTGATGGTGGTTGCTAAAAAGTCACACATTGTAAGGAAAACTGTACAGACACCCATCTCCTGACATTTCTCGCAAATACCCTGTCATGCATCTGAATAGTTAACTTCACCAGCAAATCAGCATGTTCTTGCATGAATTAGAGAAAACGTAAACAATTAGCATTCTGTGGTCAATGTTTACAACACTGCATATTCTTCACTGTATCTTCAATGTACATTACAAAAGTGATTTAGTAGAGAGTTTCTGTTTTGTTGTTCAACGGGAATATTAAACCGCTTTCCCTTTAAGAGCTACATGGATCCAATTTACTTTTACACGTGTCCGTCGGAAATAGTTGTGGTGAAAATATAATAATAATATATATATATATATATATAGAGAAAGAGAGAGAGATTTTATCCAAATCCCCATGACGGACCTTCTATGATGATGTCAATTTGACAGCTTGAGCACGAGAATGACATCATTAACCACGCCTCTCCAATGGTCACTTTGCTGACAGCTTTCAGACGCATATAGCGAAATAAGTTCTCATTCGCTGTTGATTGCATTTCAAAGGCAACAACAACAAAAAAAAAATCACTTGTTTTTAAACTGCAATGCTTTGATATTCATGTAAACTAAGTTTTTTGTGACTATGCAGCATAGCAACGTCTGAGATGACAGGCCAAATCTCTACCGGTAGACATAGAGTATGAACTTAAGGTAAACAAGGCTAACTTTAGAAAATCAGTGGAAAAAAAGTGGCAGCTTTAATGGCTAAATACATTAGTAGTGGCCTGAAGTGTCACACGGTCACCAGAAGGTGTGGCAGTAGCAAACCTTTTGTCACTTCACTGTAAGTGCAATATAATCACACTTCATTCCCAGTGGGCTGCAGGCTCCCCCTCAGGATCCAAATGGAGCAGCTGATCGCCGCGTGTATCATGATAACATTACATTATACACTCAAATGTGAGCGGTAGAGGAGTGAGCTGTAACCTAAACTTTACGGACAAAGCTTAGTGGGGAAGATATAGTGGCTGTGTAAGCGGACACTGTAAGGACCAGACTCTCAATGAGATGAGGCCTGCTAGGCTGCTGTAAGGAACACCACTTTTATCTGCACTCTTATTTCATTACGGGGTGATTAATGTTTTGCTAAAAGGTTAGACCCATCTGACTCACCTAAGATTACCATCTGATCTCCACAGTGGCTAGATTGTAATGCAACTCCATTACATGAAGACAACTCTTAATGGAATTAATATTTAAAGCCATGAAGCACTGCTGCTCAATGGCTATAATGAAGAGCACAATGGGTAAAGGTGAAAGAAACAGGGTGTAAAGGATGATCCACTTTCTCTCCTTACCGACATAACGCTCAACATCCTTGACGGAGAAATCCGGTGGAGGTAAACGAAGACCGAGACCTTCCATTTTGTGTACAGCGATGGGATAGCGGAAGCCATGCCTTTCCAAATATCTCTGGGTGACCTGACTGCCATGCATTTGCTGCAACAACTCATCTCCACTGCAGGTTAAAACAGGAGAGTTACTGATTAGAAGCATGCATATTTTCCCATTAAACAGATTTATAGAAAACGCCACAATTAACACTGGTTTTCAATTAACATAAGCTGTGCCCATATGCATCGTGTGGCATCATGGGCAGCACCAAGCGCTGGAGTGCTTTGTCACGATGGTGTTGGTTTCCCACAACTGGCACACTTACCTGGGAAAGGTCCTGGCCTGCAGCTCCCGTACAAACACAGATGTGCCAGCCTGCACTGGCTTACTGCCATCATCTGGCTCCGTGTAGTCATGTCTGTGCCAGTTTCCTCGCTTCTTCACTGTAAAATCAGGAAGAGAACTCAATACGTCTGGCCTCAGAACAATATCGCAGTCATTATCAGACTACCACAAGTCTATGACATCTGTAGTGCTCCACTGCTTGTTGATCACAACAGTTCAGCTGATGCCGTGAAACCTCTTAAACCAGTTCCTGCCTCCATTAGATAATTAGTCTGATAGTTAGTTCCTGACAGGGAGCAGAAAAATCTGCAGAACATCATATAAATGTTGTAGTAAAGGTAAATCAACAGATTCTGATGGTCCAAAAAGAGAAAACATACTCAGAGAGGGTCCATGGTGGACGTCACAGTTGGGACAGTGGTAAACGTCAATATCCACAGCATGGTGCTCTTCTACCTCAACACAGCTGCAAGAAAATAAAAATGTAAATTAATTGATTTGTACACATTAAATTGTTTGGGTTTTTTTTGAGGGTTTTAGCATGGTAATGGATATGACAATGTTAAAGTATTTTGTCGAGGCGGAATAGATCTCGTACGCTGCCCCTGTTGGTTATTGCTGCTGTTGCAGATTATTGCTGCTGCAAAAATATATGCTACTGCAAATGCATACGGCGCTGTGAATATTGAAGACATACTACTGCTGCACAAATGGCATATAAAATAATCTGTAGCAAATCTATACAGGTGGAGCTGGGGAGGGTGAAGTGTTTTTGAAGAACACTGAAGGTGTGCTAAAAAGGCTTGAACAACCATTTAAATGTAAAGCTGTAAGCTTATTGGCTGCGTACGCGATGGTGCTATATGTCGCCTGTATAACTACAGCTATTATCTGCCCATGAGGCTATTGGCGGCTGACCCCAAATTTTTGAACAGTAGTAGTTTTTATTGTGCTTCTTCACTCTAATAAAGCTAAACATGACATTGTTAGACTACATGGTGTTTAAAGTCAGTGCTAAATGTTCATCAAACAATTCAACAGTGGCATACGCTTGCTGAAGTAGTTTATTAAAACATTTCCCCACATCTGAAGTGCTTAGTAGCTTTGCCAACAAACATCTTATCGCTCCAGACCCGTTTGCCCTACTTCTTCGTTTTCCCACTTCCAGCCGCACCCTCCAATTAGCTTAAAGGCATGTAGTTTCGCAGGAAGTCATATGACGAGCTAGCTCCTGGCATTGAGGGAAGATTCATTAGCCAGGCAGGTAATGAGGCCTTGCACACTTCTCTGGCTCAGGTTTTGCTCTGTGTTGCCAAAGAAAACCAAGGAGTTCAAGAAATTGCCTAAGAGTTATGTTATCCACAGTGAACAATGAGGGATTCACATGGAGAATGATTGACTAGCTGGAAGTAGCCGGACGCTGCAATATATCAAACAATGTGAAGGATACGCAACGTGGCTTTTCGAACAAACTTTGTAGCCTCGATTAGCATACATTAAAACATTCCAAAACATGCAATCCTGCCAGAGATTGAGCAGATTCTGCAGTGACCGAGGAGTAACTCCAGACTGGGTCATCTACGGCTGATTATGTTTAACCCCAGACAGGCCCGGCTAAACCAGAACTCCAGATGTGAGGCTGCATTTGGTTGGGCTCCAGGGCACGAGACATGAGGTGAAGGGGGGAAGGGAGTGTGTTTGTGTTGGAAACAAGTGTGGGAAACAGCAGCATTGAGTGGCAATGGTGTGTCCACATCAAAAGATGTAAATTAGCCTTCCTACTGGGAAAATTTGGGGTTGTGTGTTTTTTTAGTTTTTTTTCCAATGCCACAAGAACAAGAGAGGTTTTACAAAGCCACATTATTAACAACATTAGCTCCAAAACAGGCGAAAAGAAAAGTTAGCCTACATAAATTGTTGCACAATTTTTTTTTTTTAATCTGCAAAACTTTTAGGTATAACATCATTTAGAAAACTCATAAATTAATTCTTATGTTTATGGTATTTTCCCAATTAAATATAAAACTGCATATATTTCATAGATAAAAATACACAAATTTCTACCAAGATCACAAAGTTCAATTACATGCAGGACAAGTGGATTGTGGTTTCACTGAACTGGATTCATACATAAAAGGAGAAAACCATTTGCATCATCCAAAAAAGAACTAGTCAATTGTTTTATATAAAGAAAACGATGCACCAGTGCAGCATATGAACATCTATGTACATTTTTGTCTTCATCAAAGGAGCCAGAACAATCCAATCTAGCTGCCACTGCAAATGCTGGCCAAAAACTTTCCCTCCTTCTGTTTCCTTCAGAGTTTCACTTGTGATTGTGATGAGATGACCAAAAAAAGGACATGCAGGAAGTGACTAACGGGCATCATTACATCACAGCGCCTCAGTTCTTGACCTACTGTAGGACAAAAGACCGGCTTTCTCCTCAAATCTGGGAGAAAGGTCTACTCCTACTCTATCTGAGTAATCTGTGGCGAGGAACACTGTCACTAAAAACAGATCTGACTCAAGAGTTTTTGAGCCACGATAACAGATGCTGAAACATTCTGTTGCCAAGCAGGATGAGTGAAAAGAACAGCACTGGGTGGGAGAGAAAAGACTGCTTGAGTTCTGAATCTGAATGAGTTCAGGCCTCAAGAGAGCTTACATCACAAGGGATCGGTGGGTTGCTAGCGAAACAAAAAGATTCAGAGAGACAGACTGATGCAACAAGCACAGAAAATATGAAGTGCAACATTATTGGCAAGTTTTTACTGAGGAGAGTGAAATTATGAAATAAGGGTGATGAAATAATCGAGTGTTGTACTCAAATAATGAGTAAATAGCTACTTCAATAGTTCACCTTCTGTTGCTGGTCCTCAATGGCTTCCATACTGTTTTGTATCAATGTATTTATGTACTTATATACAATATATTCATTAATGCTTATTGCATGCTCATTTATTTAACATTTATTATACATTAATACACCTACATTAATTAATTTATTATATACAAATATGTGAATAAAACTACAGAGATACCTAACCCTAACTAACAGTATAAATAATGGATTCAAAATAAGCCACATAATTCTCTTTTTTAAATAAACAAATAAAAACCAACAAGTATGGTATCATCATTTAAATTAAATTAAAATTACTTAGTACTGTATTACTTTCTGGAATAACCTGTACTACTAATTAAAATTACCTGTGCCTTTTTTTTTTTTTTTCTCTTTTCTTTTCTTTTCTTTTCTCTTTCCTTCATATGTATGTAAAAAATGAAGCTATAATATTGTTGTAATACGTTGTTATATTCTGGTACATCTTAATAAACAGATTGTTTAAAAAAAATAAATAAATACAATTAAAAAATTAAAAATTAAAATTTAATCAATAAAAAAAAAAATGTTTACCAACTGCCTATTTTACAGAATGTGTTTGCACACTGCATACTATTTACATGCCAAATCAGCAACAAAACAAAAAGGGGTTTCATCTCTGTTAGAATCTTGTCTTTGAAGTGAGCTGACTATCAAGCATGTGTCTTCTTTTAATACTGGTTTGGAAACACTTGAGAAAAACTATCATTGCTTCATGAGTTTTTTCCGTTTCTGCAAACGAGCAAGCCATGTTGTCACAAACAAATTCCACAAAACCTCATGAGACTTGCTAAACTGTGCACTTTCTAACCTCAAGAGGGTGGTTCAGCGTAAAATAGGATAATAGCATTAAAGTATGAGAGGACTTGTTTGTTTCGGTGTTATTTTATTCATTTAAATCTCACCAAGCTATTGCATTTGCTCATTGCCAAGGCTTACGCTGTTGCACTGGTATTGCAACATTGCATGTTGTTTTGTCAGAAGTGTGTGTGTGTGTGTGTGGGGGGGCGGTCTTGATGGGAAACAGAATGTCATTGCGTCGGTCCCAATCCTTTGTCTAAATTGAACACACATCACAACATTTAGAAAATGTATTAGATGATCATACTGGATGATTGTTTGACTAAAAGCTGATCGACTGGAGACACAAACAAGCCTCTATAGGCACCGTTTCAACCATATCATAAATCTGGGTTGTCCATTTCTGGAAGGAAGAGCCTCTAAGCCCTAAAAAGATGTTTGGATTTGGCCTCAAAAGACATGAGCGCACACTGAGCAGCTATGAAGAGCAAAATCCTCTTCCACGGTTGAAGAACGCTCTGACAACAGCCGTTCCTCACAGAGCTCTTATGACCTGCCATTTAGCCTGAATGGAGATAGTCATTACTCAGCGGAAATGTAGGCTTGATCAGGAGATAGAACAAGTCCAGACAAACAATAAGAGGATGTGGCCATTTTTCTCAACGGCACGATTTTGGAGAATTGCCCATGGGCTCTCCAATGAGAGTGCAACATATTTCTGATGGTTCTTGAGATAATGGGTGAGGGCTGCTTTCGTGCGGCTTGTTAGGTCAAATGCAGATCCTAGCAAGCGCTTTAACAGCAGAAGGTTGGAAAACGCTTGAAGGCTGCTTCGAAGAAGTCATGGCAAGTACAAAACCCAACACAACCAATGAGATCTCCTGAAGGCTTAACCAATCGTTCACATAGACGGCGAGCAGATAAAAAGAGTCTCCATGGTGATGGCAAGTTCACAGGCAGAACTCTCAGTATGTAAGCCATAGATCCCATTACGCTCACAGAATCCTACTTAGTACTATGGTTTGAGCCTGACGCCTCCTTGCCAACAAAAGCATGAATGTAGATATGGTGAATTTTAACTTAAATGTGTATTATTCCATCATAACCGCTCTAGATTTTTGCTGCTAAAGAGTTAGAAATGGGAATTGAAAGGAATATAATGATTCAATGGATATTATTACAATTATTATTCTGCCATCACCTTCTCACCCTCATGTTATTTAGTATAGGAGTTACACATTTTGTCGAATATATCTCAAAATGTTTTTTTTTCTTACACATAAGACAAGGAGCTATACAGGTTTGTATTCTTTGGAATAACATTTTGAGAGGAAAAATTTACTTTAATCAAGTAAAAGTGATCAATGAAAAATTTTCCCTTTTGGGGTGCAGCAACCCTTTAACAACCCCTGGTCACCGTTCACGTTCATTGTATGGAAATGAGCAGCATGAACACTCTGCTAAACATCTCCTTTGGCATTCAACAGAAGCAAGCTCATACAAGTTTGGAGTGACATAAGGGGAGTAGATGATGACAGAATACTCATTTGTGTAACCTGCTGAAAGGCTAAAGTATAGCTCTATCACCTCAGACCTGGGTGAAAAAGTCAAAATTAGCAAATTTACTTGACTTTAATTTATGGAGTGCCTAATTACGAGGTGGAAGAGTAGGGTTTCCGAGTTGGACAGCATAGCAGAACCTGACCGTGACCTCTCGTATCCATCAGTCCCAAGCTTGAGTTACTCATCATTTAGTGGACACCTCATCCTGTGTGACCTACAACACTCTAATTGCAAAGACAGTCCTCCTGGAATAAACTAAGGTTAAGTGCTTTGCTTGAGGGAATAATACAGAACAGTAAGATAAAGTGAATGAGCAGGACTGTGGGGTGAACCCGCACCATTTGTGTTAGTAAAGATCTCCACAGCTAACAACACAGAGGACACTGTCCGGTTTGATGTGTGGCTGCCCTTATTTGCTAAATTAAGCTTGGCTGAGGGAAGTCAGGGAGGAAACTGCGGGCAAAAAAAAAAGCTCAGCCAACAGACAGTGAAGCAGCAGGAAACATAACATAAAACGAGAGTAGCGAAAGATAAACTAAGCCTTCCCCTCTCCTACTTTATGCCTCTTTGTGAACCCGACCGTCTGTCTTAAACGCAGACAAGCCGCTGAGAGTAATGAGCACAGGAAGCTGCATCTAGCAGCATAGGAAACTATAGGCTTTACTGCTTCAAACCCACAAGCTCGGCCAAGACCATCACCTCAACAAGAGCAGAGAACTTCCTCCAGACACTGGGCTGCAAACTCTCACCATTGTTTTGTGAACAAAACACAAACAAGACTGTAACTGTAACTGAAAATAGCACAGACTTGTACAGTTTAAACTAAAAGTTTGGTGTCATTTTAGAACTAATTACTTTTATTCAGCAAGGATGCATTAAATGGACCAAAAAGAAGTTATATATTTTTTTTAATTTTACATTTATAATGTAACTATAGTATTTTATTTAAAATATATAAATGTTGTTTGGTTTCATAGAAAGGGCTTAATCTAAGTCAGGATTAAGCCATAGTCCAATTAGGGCATTTAAGTCAATTGTATAAGCCTTAGATTTTAGTCCAGGACTAGGCTTAAACCATGTCTGTGAAACCGGGGGTTATTGTTCCAAGAGTTATGCATCTTGGTTTCTGCAAAAACATTAAGCAGCACAACCACTTTTTAACATTGATAATACTGTGAAATGTTTCTTGAGCACCAAATCGGCATATTAGAACAATTTCTGAAGGATCATGTGACACCGGAGACTGGAGTAATGATCACAGAAATGACTCATATTTTAAAATAAATAAAAACAGAAAGCAGTTAAAACAACATTACTACAATCTTGGTGAAAACCCACCGCTTGCCCTACTTTGCCTTTTCAGAGCATTAAAATACTATAACAGCACATATTAGATATGACAAATGTGACAGATGACCAGTGAGATCATCCGGTCTATTCATAAAGTGGATAATGGTCTTAAAATCAATAGGTTGGCAACCTAAGGCCGTTAATCATAAGCAGTCTGTGAAAAATCCATCTGACAAACAGCTCAGATAATCTTGTTACTAAAGACTATAGAAAGCCGATGCACAGATTCTACTTTTCTTTAGAATCCTGCACACATTTGTGCAAGAGATTGTAATAGACATTTAGCAAATAACTAAAACTATACATAAGATTCCATCAGATTATCATTACATTATTTCATCCTAATTGATCACAGCACATGATCATCTTATCATCATTAAAAATCCCTAATGTCCCGTACGAACACGGGGTGACTTTATGACCGGCCCAATCCAAGTAAAAACCTAGGCTGACAAGACAAAAGTCATCTATCTCTCCTCAGTGTTTTCAGCCTCAGAGGGATGTTGATGAATGGGGCTTTGAACTTGCCTCTGGGCAGCGAGGCCTCCATCAATCTTTCCCCTCCTACAGACACACACACAAGCGCACCCACGCAAGTGCATCATGCATGCAAATACAAGCATTATTCAAAAGACGGAGACGCAAACAGAATCACAGACCTCAGAACTGATTCAGGAGAATTTGCCTAACCATTTAAAGGAGTGATTAAGTAGCATTCCATTTCCAAGGTCACTGTAAGTGCTGTAAAACTGGCCTGCACCTGACAGGTAAAGCATGTACTGGCGGTTTTTGAAACTGTGTAACTAGGCTTCTATCAGGAATGAATATCAAGAGTTTCGTAATCCTCTGAGGCCTTCACCCCCAGCAGCTCCTGCCTCCCAAACCAGGCTGTGCATGGAGCCAGATAACAGCCAGGCCTCTGCGACCGGCTAGACCGTTTAATCCCATTGGTGGCAGGCAGCAGTGCCACATGGAACCTCTGAGTAACAGAACAAAACGAACAAAACACATCAACCACGCATTCCTGAAAATATGATTAGCTTGTGTTATCAACGCACCACAATGTTGTAATGCACAGATATAAACCCCCCTTGGCTAATGACTTGCAATTCAAACACAAAAGTCTACTGCAAGAATGCACGATAAATATTTATATTCTATCATAAGGAGTTGTGACCCGTTTCTAATCGACCTCTGAAATGCAGTTATTTAGAATTTGAATTCAAACCATGTCTGTTCTAATCTGTGGTGAAGATGTGCATTAAAAACAGAAAAGTAGTTTATATAGTTTAAGTTATAACAGTAATGATAATAAAACTATTTTATATGATTGAAATTTTAATTTATATAAATTGTGTAAAATTATATTCCAATAATGATAATACATATTTCACATTCATATGTTTTTATTTTACATAAAATGATATCAAATTATTAATACGTATTATATTGTTATATACAGATATGATTTAATATTAATTCAATAATAATATAAATAACATCATTCAAAAAATATCAAAGTGGAGGTCTTGTAAAAAAATATTCTTATGCATACATATAATAAACTCATCCCTTGTCTATAACACATATAGTATGCATCTAGCTCGTGGTATCGTAACATATTTGTAGCACATACTGTTTAAATATTTCCAAATAAGCTAAAAACAAACGTGCCACCCTGCTATTTCACACGATATTCTTGCACGCTTTCCGGTAATATTTACAGTTCAAGCTCGTTTCATTCCGAGTGTTTCACACATGGCTTCAGCTCCACGCTGCACGCGTCCCTTTAAGAGGCGGAACCGTATGCCCATATTTGTAAAACTGGGCTATTTAAATGCCCGACCCCTGCTGTCAATCAAAAAGACCAAACAATCACAGAAACCTTAGGCGCTGAGCTCCTTTACGAACCCGACTTTCCTTTTTACGTGTAATACTCCCATAAAACCCAGCAAACCCCCCAAAATAAGACGTATACTTTCCAAGCAATCCGTAACGCGCATTTAAAACATTTGACGAGAGAAATAGGGAAGGGTCTGATCTCGTAAACTCAACCACACGTCTTTGTTTAGTAGCCCCCCCCATCCCCGTGTAACTTTTCATCGAAACCCCCCACGTTTCCTCACGCTTCACAGACTGACTGCTGCAGAACAACCAACAAAGAATTAACCTGCATGTCACACATATTTAATTCACGAGCAATAACCCTCGCAATACAAGCTGCATAAATATGCAGCAGCAAACCATGAAAATAAAAATAAGCCACCAAAACAGGCTCTCTCTCTCCTGATGTTGTTTGGCCAGGCAGTGTTTATGTCGAAAGTGAATTAAAAACCGTTTTATTTTTTGTTAACGCCTCTACAAAAGCAACCACTGCAGTTTATAATATTTTAAACAGAAGAAACAAGACAAGTCTTGAGAAGAAAACATCACGCACGAGTTCAACTCAAAAGCGTGCAAGTTTCAGCACCACATCAATAATGACTAACGTTACTCCTTTTTTAATCAGCTGTCTACTTTTTTCTTTATTATTATTATTAGCAGCTATGTTGTTTTGAATTGCTCATCCCTCTACTTATAAATTTGCTTTGACATGTAGCACGTTGCCTCAACTGATGTTAAATATGCATTATAAATAAACCTTCTCCTGGCGCCTGACGTACCGCAATCTCACGTGCACGGCGATACTGATATTTGTTTACTATTATGTGACACAAAACTGCACAAGGGGTTAATGTCAGCTGATGCTCTGCAACTCCTCGCCACAAAGCTTCTGAGGAAACCCTGCATGAACCCATTTTTGCTGCTCGGGTCGCTGAATTTTTTGAGAAGCCGTGGAAAAACAGTCAAATGTTACTGCAAAACAATGACGAAGCTTTAACCAACTGGTAACACGAGCGTTTATATTACGAAACCTGCAAACGGGGCGATTAACGGCTGGAAATATTGACAAAGCAGCGCGTGAAATCGTCTCAGCGCGAGCGAGCGAGCTCAACGCTCGGCTTACTGACACCCGAAGTGCCATAGGATTTTATGCGCGGATTTTTTTGTTGCCTTTCCGACGCAACGTGTGACGAAGAAACGGTTGAATTCCTTACCTGCCGTGAAACCAGTCCTTACAAATATCGCATTCTATCATAAACCGGCTCACATCGTACGGCTGCCGGCAGACGCAGTACAGTTGGGCCGTCGCCATCTTCGGACTGTCCCCAAACAACGCAGCCAAGCTGGGATCGAGCTGGGCGGGGATTCCTTTAATTATGCGGAAACAACACCGAGAGGAGCGCGAGGGAGGGGCGTCGAGGGCATGCCGTGGCGTCATGCATCAACACTGCGAGAGACGCACGCCAAGTCACTTCATTATTACGTAATACGATAATGGGTGATTAAAAAGCATTGAAGGAGACAAATGAGTTATAGATACATCAATTCAAGGTTTTAAAGTGTTCAATCAAGACCAATAGCTATTTGTGTTAATATAAACTATAACAACCAGTATGATGTAGAAAATGTGTCATATTTTACTTTCATGACCTTTTAAAAAGATTAAACCTTTATTAAATAAGTTAAGCTACACCTTCTTTTACGTGTGAAAAAGAAATTTAATTTTTAAATTTGTAATCCTGATTTGAGTATTTTTAAACAGAAAAAATTTCAAGAAGGTAAATTTAACATTAAATTTCAGGAGATTTTAGGACACTATATAATAGCCAAACAAACAAAAAAAGGAAAATGAGTTTCTTTAGTCCTATTTGAAAGACAGTTGAGGTAAGAGAGAGATGTTTTCCACCATATTTTCAATACAGAATGTTCAGAATTTACCTCTAGAAACACCTCTGGGTTAGGTTTTGATAAAAGTGTTTATGTGTTATATATCTTGTCAAATGTATATGCTTTAATAGCCACCTTGCATAATTAGAAGCAGACAAACAAACACAAATCTTAAATTTTACACTGCTTTGTTTTATACTGTGATGTTATTTTTATTTTGTATTAAGAAATTATATACCATACCATACCATATAAGGCTGGAATTGGTTTAAAATATATTTGAATAATCCTTTCATTAATTGATACATTTTTTGTATGTGATTTATATTTGGAAAACCCGTATTAAGTGACATTTTGAAAGTTATATAAACATTTCACAATTTAAAGAAAATATATAATTCTTTTATTATAAACTTTGTTCTAAATAATGTTGCATTATGTAATAAGTATAGGGAAGCCTGACGATCATAAAAATGTCTTTATAAAAAAAAAGTATTGTATTTTTGCGGTATTTGTTACATTATATTGCCTCCCTGCTGTGTCAAATAAAGTGTAACAGTAAATCTGCTAGTCCTGAAACTTTGAGTAGGTTGACAATGGCACCACCTTGTGCAAAATCTGATCATTACAGCCGATGTAAAAGCGCAAATCTCAGACTGAATACCCGTATATAAACTGCAAGCGACGAGACAAACT
This sequence comes from Enteromius fasciolatus, assembly GCA_032361145.1. Taxonomy (NCBI): domain Eukaryota; kingdom Metazoa; phylum Chordata; class Actinopteri; order Cypriniformes; family Cyprinidae; genus Enteromius; species Enteromius fasciolatus. The sequence continues at coordinate 7,684,040 of JAUMHR010000090.1, read as the reverse complement.
AACTACTAACTAAAGCGTTTCCGTTAACAACTCTGCGGCGCGGTGAAATAAAGCGGCGCTGATTACAACTTTGTCGCGTCGCGTCAGATGGGCTTTAAGCTTCTGGGCGTTGCCTTGGCTCGACCCGGACCAATCGGGATTCTGCTCAATACTTTGTAAACAACACAGTTGCATGCTGTATGAAAACTTTACTACGAGAGAGGATGTCGCGTGCCGAGGACCGCCAGAAAATCTCTTAATTCGGTAAGGGGCATGTTTAAAATATTTACAGGTTTTGTGAGCTTAAACGTGTGTCACGTCGATGATACAAGCACTTTTCTCATCTCTGAAAGAACGAGCGCAACTACGATGTTGGTAGACATCCGGGACGTTAGTCGGAGAAAAATAGAGAGTGCTGATGTATTTCTTTTGGCAAATTCTCTGTTTGTCGTGACACGACGAGTAGCTTTAGGAGTAACTAAAGGGATACTCTTTGCTGAGGTGGTCATTTGTTTTTCGTTTCTTTTGTGAAAGAACTAAGTGTAATGAGATCCTTATCGTAAGTGATAAACTCTTGCGCAATTGAGCCCTGGGGAACATCGGTGGGCGGCTTCGCGCTTTGTTTTCATTATTCTTTTAACATCGTGATGTTCAGGGGTCAAGATATTAAGTTCTCATTTTTATGGCCGATAAAGGTGCATGGATGCAAACTTATGGCTGAGGATGGCACAAAATATATAGGCTATATATAAAGATAATCTCAATTACATGTACTCTTACAGAAAGTTTAAATGGTCCATGACGTGATGCTTGTTTTTGTCCGGAAGTTATTCAAAATTCAATTCATACATGAATGATTTGAGCACACTGTTTTATTAATAGTTTTATTAATGTATTTCAAAATGTGAAGTAAAAGCAATTTAAAAAGCTTTAGGTCAAAAAAGTATTGGTGGTGGAAAAAAGTAATTAAAAGGCTAAAATACTTCACTTATTTAAAAAAGTGTTATATTATAACATTATATTATTAATTGTTTAAAAAACAAAGCATTTTTTTAAATGTTTGTGTATGGATAACTTTGTATATTAAAGACAGTAAAGAATTACCAATTTAGAAGATTACATTTTTTGTCATTGTTAATACAAAGGTATTTCATTACATTAGCAGTGAAATAATTGTAAAATATTTACATTTTATAAACATTGTAAACCAGTGTAGCATAGCTCTGACCAATACGTAAGAACTTTTGTTGTCATGTGACATTTCTATCTTTTTATGAAGATACGTTTTGTCAGATACACTGTTTATTTATTTATTTTTTTAAAAAAGCAGTGAAGCATTTAAAAAATATATTTAAATTGAATTTGTGAATCAAAGTCAGTGTGGCATAACCAATAAGAAAAAATAACCCAATAAGATTTATTTTGGTCATTCAATTTTTTAACCTTTTATGAAATGGCAGATCTTATTGTTAAGATCTTTAGTTTAGATAGTCATAATTCATCTTTCAATACACCTCCTTTTTTTTTTACGTGTGAAATATGAACTTGAAAGTAAAAGCTTTTTAAATTTGAAATCCTGATTTGAGTGCATCAGGAGTATTTTTAAACCGAAAACATTTCAAGATCGTCCAGACAATTTAACATTTAATTTCAATAGATTAGGCTCAAACACTAAATCATAGCCAAAATAGTCAAATGAGTTTCTTTAGTCTTATTTGAAACACAGTTGAGGAAAGAGAGAGATATTTTCCACCATATTCTCAGTACAGACTGTTGAAAATTTACTTGAAATACCTCTGGTTAAAATTAGCTGGATGTGTTTATGTGTTACATATGTTGTCAAATTTATATGCTTTAATAGCCAACTTGCATGATGGGAAGCAGACAAACTAAGACAAATCTTTTATATATATATGTGACAATTTTACGCTGCATTACACTGCAAAAGGCAGATGTTCTTGCTGTCAAGATCTTTTACATCAGACATTCATAATCTTTAATAACAACAGTTACATTTTTATTTATTAATTTTTGACATTGATAAAGTTGTTTGTCTATTCAAGGGTAAACTATATTACATTACGGTTCCACTCTTTGAAATTTTTGATGTTTTAGTAAATATGAAACTTTTTTCCCCCGAAAATGTATGCTTCCAAAATTTTTATATTTCTAATTCATGTGTTTTAAAATGTATTTCTATCATCCTCACTCATCGCATGTGACTTTCTAGTTGTCCAATAAGGGCAGACTCCCTGAATTGTGAATGGCATCCCAAGCAGACCAGAGTAAATACCTCGGCTGTTATTAAAATCCATCTAAACAAACTTTTTGTATATTTTTCTGAATTTATCCAACCTAAGTGACCAAGCTCAGACTATATAGTTGGATTGAGCAATATTCATCTTAATTTGTAATAACAGCACAGTGGATGTTTCTAAGTGCACGATCAAGTTTCAACATCCACGTAGCTGGAAGGTATATTCGATGACTCTTTCTACTGCGTTTGTTTGCTTTAGTCATGTATGCAGTGCTTCCTCTGTGAAATCTGCCCAACACATGCTTTTCCGATGCAAGCACAAACTCAAAAACAAAACAGAAAATGCTTCAGCAGTTTCAGTTTTTGAGTTATTGCAGAAGGCGAGGGGCAGGGCGGGCAGGTGCTCGTTTAAGACATTGAACATGAACACAGGATGTGGGCACAGCCTTCATTTTAGAACCTCGGTGGCGCAGCAATGCAACGTTCATCCAGAGTCTTCTCTTCTGAGGAAGAGGAGGAGGGGAGGCTGTGGCTCGGATCAGGAACACAGTGTCTCTGACTCCTGAAACAGATACAGGGAGGTCTTTGTCCTCCAGAGAGCAGCTTCAACACGCATCCCAGCAGACAGAACAAAATGATTTATTTGATTTTTCCCTATTGCAAAGGATTGCCAAGATATGTCTGATTTCTATCAAGAATGTGAAGGCACCCTTCTGGGATGAAAATCAAAATGGCTGATCTTTCTGTGCGGCCGTTATGGTTGATTTATCTCCTACGCATACTGTCACCTGCTGTGGTTTTAAGATACTTGGCTTCTGAGAAATGACAATGTTGACTTTCTGTTACTTGCAAGATCAGTGTTTCAGTTTTATAAGCACAACTGAAGTTATGGAAGCAATATTTTAAATCACCAGCTTTATCAAAGTATATTAGAGAAATATGTTTTTTAATATTGTATTAAATATGATTCAGTTTTATATTAAATGCTTTATTTAACCTTTTATGTAGTTATTATTTATAATAATAATATTTAGTCTTATATAATATTGTTTAATATATTTATATATATATTATTACCTGTCTAAATAATATTAGTGCTCTCAACAAATAAATTGTTTATAATAAGATTAATAGTTTTTGTTTACAAATCTATCTATCTATCTATCTATCTATCTATCTATCTATCTATCTATCTATCTATCTATCTATCTATCTATCTA
>JAUMHR010000090.1:7646211-7657961 GCA_032361145.1 Enteromius fasciolatus | reverse complement strand
CCTATGTCATACCCATGTCATTATACAAATTTGTGTCCTCATAAACCACATAAACCCGTCCACACACACACACAAAACTACATATTAATTAGAGCATTCAATTATTTTAGAATAGATTTGATTACATTTTTATTTATTTACTTTATTTATCCAGATATATGTATATATAGTCGGTGGCCCATTATGACCCGTTCTTAATATGGCGAGGATGTCTCTGATGGTGTGTACAGGATATGCTGTTGATGTTCTTCTGGGACCAGGATTCGCCGTCGCTAAAATATTACAAACTCAACCTGGACCTTCCAAAACGGCCCCATTCCATGTCTGCGTGTTCCTCTCCTCCTCTCTCCGCTTTATAATGAAGCTCTGTGTGTATCGGTGGTTTTTGAACACACATCAGACAGCGGTGCACATACAGCTCCATATGTACTGGCTCTCTCCTCCAAACCACATCATATTTACAGTCTAATGAGAACTGCAGTCGGGCAGCCCTGCTGTCAGACCCCAGCCAAGAGTATGCACTAGTGACCGCTCCAGACAAGAAAAGAATCCCTTTCACTCTACCATTGTACACTCATTTTTTTGATTGCATGGAGAATGAGAAAGGCATTTGCTCAAAATTATTGGAACCAGGCGTGCCTTCATATGGATTAGAGGTTCTCATCATTGGTTCTAAAAACAGTGCGGCACGGTTGCATTTTAACCCCTTACCTGTCAATGAAAATGTTTTGCCCTCATCAGATTTAAAACAGGACTGCCATGTAATTACACTTGATTAATAATAATAAATATAAAACAATAATATAATAATTTTATCAATACAATGTATGTATATATAAATATAAATATATGTATATATAAATATAAAATATATAACAAGTATATAACAAGAACCATTATAAAATTAACAATTATTAAACATCAAATCAGCCTATTAGAATGATTTATGAAAGATCGTATGACACTGAAGTCTGGAGTAATGATTCTGAAAATTCAGTATTGCCATCACATGAATAAATTACATGATAAAATATGTTAAAATAGACAACAGTTATTGTAAATTGTAATAATATTTCTAATTTTTACTGTGTTTCTAATAAAAAAATACATTGTATTATATTACAAACTTCTGACAAATAAAAAAATCATATATATTCCATTTTAAATATACATGATGTAATTATTATATGAAGAGATTGTTCAGAATCATGTTTTTTCATTCTGCATTTCAATAAATCTCAACTGCAGTTGAGTTATTAAATTAATAAATACAGCTAACGAACACAAAAAAACAATAAAAACATGACACAATAAAAACCAAGATTTTTGAAAATGTTTTTGCAAATAAACTAATATGTTTAATCCAATTTCACTGATTGATGTTTTGATCAATTTGAGTGAGAGAGAACTGCATATTGTTGATGTATATTTTGTGGTCATGATACATAATCAGCCACTGTAAAGTTCAAATTGAGCACTTTGTGCAAACAAAACGGTCCTTAGCAAGCACAGAGATGAAAACTGTATTGTTTTGTGTTTGCGATAAAACTTTTTGGCACAAGAGCTCACATATGCATGAGCCACGGACAATTAGCCTACCGGGTAGTCGAAGGAAACGATGTTGCTTTAACGATAACGATTCCAGACATTCCTGCAATTATCAAAAAGGCATATAAAGTCTTGCTGATTGCCCAACCAGATAGCGCTGCTCCAGCCAACAGGTTGGATGCATTTGAATGAATTTCAATTTAAAATGAGTTCATACATAGATGGACCTCTGAGATCCAAGCCGGTTCTGTTTAAGTGCTGGTTGATGGATCCAACGACTCGAGGAATATGTTGTCTGAATCAAACGTACTTGAAAAATGGCTAACTTGCGTTTATGAATATTAAATAGATATAGCTATAACAACAAAATCACATTATCAGAGCATCAACGAAATGGTTTATCATTAAGGTCACTTCCATGCATAATGTGGCGCTACTATTCCAAAATGAACAGCTGTGAACAAACATTTTAAGGTTTTATTATTTTGATTCATTTGTCAGTGTAGACGTCAAATTATGTAATGCAATTAATCCTAGATCCTTTCTGTTGTGCTGTCATATTGTTGGAGAGCAGCATTGCTGCTTCTTTAACAGTTGAATGCTCAACAGGCGTGTGAGTGAATGCAAATGGTTATTTTGTGTCCTTTTGAATTTGGTTTTGACTTCCTTTTCTGCGTTTATTTGCCTGTTGACTGAAATTTTAGGGGAATTCTGAATTGAAAACCTATTTAAAGAGTCTGCTTGGGCCTGACTGTGTTTGTCAGTTTACCACTCATGTGTGTCTTTATGTTGTTATGTTGTCATGTCACCTGCCCCTTTGCCTAACCACATCTATACCGGCCACACAGCTGCTATGAGTCTGGAACTGTATGAGCGTCAGTCGGTTTGTCCATCTGTTGGCTTTCTATGGTGCTTTTACCATCAGTCGCCAGTGGCTGGATGGGAACTGCAACAGAAGGGTATTTATGGTATTATCTAAATCAATGCCTGATACTATCTACTCTATCTAGAATCTACTTGATACTATTATGATCTATATAGAGGTTTTAAAGTCTAGATCTTCATGTTTCTCCTCGTGGAGGGCTGATGTCCTTCAGAGTTGAGCCTCAACACACTGCCTGAAAGCTTCTGGTGATCTGGAAGACCTTGATTTGCTGGTCCAGGTGTGTCTGATTAGGACTAGAGCTACACTCTACAAGAAAGTAGCCCTTCAGGAGCAGTATTGGACACCCCTTTGACAAACCTTAGTCAGGTTAGATGCCATCGAGTCTATACATTTAGATTAATTATTTATTTTGCTAATTTGTTTTTAGTCTTTGAAAATAAGGGAAGTTGTGTTTATTTATTAGAGAGCATGTTTTTGTTTGTCACAGAACTTATTTTCTCCAGAAATCCAGAAGCTAACAGGAATTGTTTTTTTGGTTAAGGAAACCAGGGTGATGCTAACTTCTGGGTTGGTCTACAAAAATGTCATCAGCTCAACACTCTGTGTTGATTCTTGGTCCACAAGCTCTATCAGTGGTTCTTTTCATTGCAAAGTTTCCATTGAAGCAGTATTGAAGGTTCTACATGGAACCATTGATGCCTGGAAAGGAACCTTTATCTTGAAGAGTGTAGATAAGATAGCCAATGGTTTATTGTGTGATGCAGTCTACGCTCTTTAAAATGCACCTTCTTTTTTGGCATCAATGGGTCCATGAAGAACCTTCAACGTCAACTGCTTTTTGGCATCAACTTTAAACTTCAACATTTGTGGTTCCTTGAAAAACCACTGCACAAAAGTGGACATAGGCTATTTAGAGTATTAAGTGTTTTTTACAAAAAGATCAAAGAAAGCTTCTTTATTGAAGCTGAAATGGTTGTCATTGCTAAGGAAAAAACCTTTTTTGGAACCTATTTTTAAGGGTGTAGATCTTGACAGCTTGTGATGTCAGGATTAATGCAGTTTAGATTTGGATAGTGAATGATCCTCATGGTGATGCTCAATAGCTCTAGATTTAAACAATTTGGATCCAGATAGCTGGTCTTTCTCATTGTGAAACAGTTGTGAATCATTGGTCTCAAACTCAGTTCCTGGAGGGCCACAGCTCTGCACAGTCTAGCTCCAACCCTAACCAAACACACCTGATCCATCAAGGTCTTCAGGATTATTAGAAACTTCCATGCAGTTGTGGTTTGGAGCTGGTTGGAGCCAAACTCTGCAGAGCTGTGGCCCTCTAGGATTTGAGTTTGAGATCACTGTCTTAGATCTAGATTCCTGGTCTTTTCAAGAATTTTACCATCTGGATCTACAATAGTTATGGTTCACATTGCAATAAAGCGTTGGTTATTATGATTCATCTACATTCATACAGCTTGTGATCTTGACTATATCTAGACATTTTGTGAACAAAATCTAGATCTACTGTATAGTTGGTGATCCAATGACACACAAAGCGCTGCAGTCTTACAGAAGGGAATGCCTTTTTTCTTGAAGAGCACAATTGTCTATAGAACAAGAATGTCAGTGGAAGTGGACCAGAGAGACTGACACTTTCTGAAGGTCTTTCGGACAGTATGTTCTCTGAGGCAGCTGTTATGCAACTAAATGCACTGTTTCATAAATGTGCCCCCCAAAATATCTCATATCAAATCACCATGAGGTATTTGAGTGTAGATTAAGAAAATAACGCTCAAAGAGCTGTATTATTTCTATCAGCGAGAGCTCAGCGGACACAAAATTTAGTATTCAGCTGTGATATTTGCTTCATAGTTGGCTGGCATTTTGAGGGCTCTACATCAAAATAGATTAGAACTACTAAAGCATTGTGATGTCACACCATATACTGACAATGAACAAAGAACATTCATGAAGTTCTTCACAATGAGAAGGTTTCACTGGATACCCTGTGGCTTCATTGCGTGAGCAGGTGGATTCCGTGTCTACAATGGATGAACATCCCCGCCATTACTTCTCAAGCTCACAAAGGTTATTTATGGCCACAGACACATTCATTAGCCCCTTTGTCGCAAGAAAACAACTTTGTCTTTTCAGTCACTCACTTTTCCCTTTCACTTTCTGAAGGTGGTGAGTTAAAAGTCTCAACCAGTCGCAATACAAGACTCTCTCATACCGCAAGGCCTTGCAGAGGGGATTTCATGCTGTTATGAGAAACTTTAGTTCTTGTTTTTATATGACTTTCAGGACCCAAAATGAGTGAGGGCCCTAATCTAACATTATACATCTTCTAAGGATCACAAAAAGATAACAGTCCCATAAGAAATGGCTTTTTAGATATAGTTTTTCCAGGTGTTTTATCATGGGTTCCTGTCAATCTCTTTTGACAGAACCATTGTATAGCGAAATATGTGTGCAAACATAAACATTGCAAACTCAGCACAACACCCACATTATGAAATTGACTTAATTAGGAGACGCTATAAATAAGCTTAATGCTCGTAGATCTAGACAAGCTCGGGCGCTGACATGCACGCCCACACATTCTACAGTTCAATGAATGCATCAGTACAGATACAGGGACTTCCTGTATGCATTGAGCTTCTGTGTTTAGAGATATTATGTTGACCAAAATATATTCAGGGCTCTATAAAATGGATGGCCTGATGCTCTGAGGCCAGTTTGAGAGAGTTTGGACTAGTTGAAGGAACTGTCACTTGGCCAGCTGATACTACTACTACTATTAATAATATTATTATATTAAATATTATTAATATTTTAAAAATTATGTACAAGAATAAAAACAGTTTTGCGTGAGGAATCTAAAAATGTTTGCAGGGCAAATGAAACCGGAGCTCCTTTTTTTTTTATGCTTATAAGCTTAACAGAGGTGTCATTAAAAGCATAACACTTTATATTAAATATACAGAATACATCAACAATGTATCAAAGGCACCAGAACATTTCAGGAAAAAAAATTAAACAATAATAATATTAAATAGTTAAATAATAAAACATAATCTAGCAAATTACAATAATTGGCAGAAATATAACAATGAAGAAAGAGAGAGAAAAAAACACAGAGAGAAATTATTATAAAACAAAAACCAATATAATATATTAATATTAATATTAATAATATTAAACCAATAATAAGATCTTAATTTACACATCACTTAAACTTTACCAATTAAAATCTTTACAAATTGAGGTCGTTTTCCTTGCTTTCTTATTTATTGAGGATGAAATAGTATTAAGATTTTAAATTAACAAGAAAAACAAGAAAACTACTAAAAGTACTTGTATATTTATTTTTTTGCCAAAACTGTTTTCCCTATTAGCTTTTTTCCCAATAACTGACAATTATAAAATTAATCTTATCTTTTACTTCCTTATACTTAAGCAATGAAATATTCAGTTTCCAATATGATGTAGTTCAATTAGTAGTATCTGAGAGAGGAATTCATATAGAAATGCAACTATGATCAGATAAATGTGATGGTATAAATAAATATTTGGAGATAAGCAACATGTCTATACGAGATTGATTTGAAATACATTTTTGAGTACATTTTTAGTAAAGGATGAGTCTCTCTCCAGCAATCAGTTTAAGAAAACTGATGCATAAACCTCTTTTAGTATAAACTAAATATGTCAGGTGACTTTGGAGGCCATCTGTCTAAGCTATTATCCAATGCTACGTTAAAACTAGGGATCTCCCGATCCGATCACATGATCGGAAATCAGGCCCGATCACGTGATTTCAGTGACGTTACCTCCCGATCAGGACTCGAATACATATGTATATATATTCTCATCATTTTTTGTTTAACACATCTATAGTTATGCTGTGGCACAGAATTAGACCTCTTGACTCTACACAGGAACAGCAATGCGTGCGGCATGACATCACTTTGTTGCAGAGACTCTATTGGTTTAAAGCCATCTCTCCGTTGACAATTTTACAACTTAAAATCACGTTCTTCCAGCAACTGTACTTAAGCTGTTGAGAAATGAGTTCCATTCAACACGATTAACCTCATTTTTGTCCCAGACAGCAGTGATTTGTTGGATTTGTTGAACAAGGATCATATTTTGAACCTCAGGAAAAAAAAAGATAAAGTGAATGCTGACTGTAAGAGAATAATCTTTATTTCCAGGTTTGGACAAGCATGAGGAACAAAAATGGATAGGGCAGTTCCTACGGGAAATACGAACAGTCACTTGACATTTCGTAACAAATGCTAAGTGTAGCTGCTGAAGCGGCGTTCCAGGAGACGCAGAGCAGGGCTGGGTCCTGTCGGTGGAGAGAAGAACGAGAGAAACAGAGAAAGAGTGGGAGAAAACATGAGGGAGCGCCATGCGGTTGGATGGTATTCTTGGGAAAGTTTGCAGCTCTTGCAGTATCTGGAGCTCAGCTGGGGACAAATACCACATGGAATCGAGAGGAAGCCTGCAGAAGTAGAGAGGGCCTTCTGGAGGAATGTTTCACATCAAATGGAAAATGTTTGCAGCTGTTCGCCATCGTATAATGTTGTGTTATATATGGTGTCCCCTCTGATTCTCAACAAACAGACTCTTCTTTTGTCACCTGGATGTCATGGTTTAGGGCGCTATTGTGTAGAAGGTGCATTGTGTTGAAGGTGTTCACCAGCTGGAGTGAACTTTTTCAAGATCCAGAAACAAACTCCAAACAAACAATATTTTGCCTGATTTAGTTTGAAATTACATCACCCCAGATCTTCGTTCTTCAAGTTCACTTGAAGTATAACGGGTCCGTCACAGTACCCTTAGGGCAAGTCAGTGACTTTGTGGGTATTTTTTAATGTTAAAGGGACAGTTCACCAAGGAATGAAAACTCTGTTATTAATTCTTCATCCTCATGTTGTACCAAACACAACCATCATTCATCTTCGCAACACAAATGAATATATTTTTGATCAAATCCGAAAGCTTTCTGACCCTACGTTGCATTATTACTGTGGGCTGAATCAGTCATTTCATTAGGAATACCCACAATTACCTATTTTTTCTGAAGGAAAAATATTTTCCCACACACTGATTGGTCAGATTAGTCATACACGTTTGCTAAGCTGTGCTTCATGCAATGCTTTTTATGCACAATGAACTGTTTTTGCCTGTGAAATTTCTGCTAAGGTGTCTGCATCTTGAGTCTTCTACTTGTAGGGTGTGCTGGCCTTCTTTCTACCCAAACAGCGCCTGACCTGACCTCTGGCAAACTCCAGGTACGGATTCCTTAAGAAGACGCTACCTGCTTTCACCGAGATGCCAACCTTAGAGCTTGTCTGGGCGAACTTGGCACGGCCCTAATGTCATTGTACTCCTGCCACTTATTGTGAAGTTCACCTCGAGTCCATCTATTTTCATCGTTCAATGGCTCCTCTGTTCTCCGTGGTTTATAATAGCCCCACAGTTTGGATGACAGCAAGGTGTGGAAACAGTTATTGGAAACAGTTTTCCAGTGGGCGCCTTCGCCTATGCCTGCTCCGAGAGGCCTCGGGACAGAAAAGACCGGCCTTTTCGGATCTGTCGGAGGTTTGTTTGTTGTTCCTCGCTGTCATGTTTCGTGGTTATTGTTGTTGATGAGCTAATGCCGTTTCATCCTCACACATGCTGGTGGTTAACGCTCACGGACACTTGTGTGAGAAAAACGAACAATGCAGCAGACGAGAACCTTGCCGTTGTTGTATTAGCCAGTTTGGGGAAAACCCCTGAAATGATTACATTTTTCCCTTCGAGTAAGTGTGTGTGCACAAATTGCACGCTCTTTTTTTTCGTGCATGAGTGTCTTGGTTTCTTGGTGCGAGGTATGTTGTTCTTGCACCAGTTGCCTTTCTCCTGATGACGCCACCCTGTTGGAATTCGCCTCCTTGTAGTTGGTGTGTGTGCACATGTGAGGACACACACCCCCATGCATAAAGGGGAGTCGGGTCCCCCCAGAGCCCAGGGACTCAGAAGACCCCTCTGTTCTGCTGCTGCTAACCAGGACCATTTGCTGCCATGTTTTTTCTTCCCCTGCGTCTCCTCCTCTCTCGTTTTCTTTCTTTCTTCCTGCCTGTTTTCACCCGCTCCCCTTCCTGTCTGGGTTATGGCAATTGTACATAATTTTGTTTCGGGATACGGCAGAGCGTTGCATGTGTGTGATGTGGGGGGCGCGCGGATCGGCCCTCCAGAGGCTGTGAGGGGGTTCGCCTCAGTCTGATTGATGGGGGAGGTGTCGCCTCTGTTCGCTCATCCATCACATACTTTATTTGGGTTTTAGAGAAGAGGAAAAGGAAAAGGGAGGGCTGGAGGGGGGTCTTCGTTCCTCCAAAAATATCAGACCGGTGAGCCCGTCGTGCTTTCTCTACCCCCCTGAGCCCGCGCAGGAATAGACGTCTTACCCTTGTGACCCAGCACCATTCAGCAGTCTCAGCACTGGCAACAAAAGACAGATAAATGTGGCCCAGATAGATTTAAAGCAGATTAGGGAGCAGGTTCCAGTGTTCTGGAACTTCTATTTTTTCCTTAGCTGTGAGGAGTGGTGGAGAAATTCTGGGATAGTTAGTGGGCGCGTTGGCTTTGTGCAAGACTGGAGGTGTCTGTTTTGATGGGCTTCCCATTTAGACCCTGACAAACAGACTGTACTAGTTATGTCAGCACTGCTAATTATGTTGCGTCTGATGTATTTTCAGGTTCCCAAATGTTTTGCCACACCTAGATGAGAAAGAATATGTACTGTAAGAGTCATAAATATTTCTATGATAATGATAATAATCATAACAGCAATATTAGTAGTAGCAGTAGTGTTTTTAAATTAGAAATAAAGTTAAATATTATTATTCATTAATTATTATTCAAAAAATGTTGAAATAAATGAATATTTTATCAAATAACAGCACATAAAAACTGTGAGGGAGAAGATACATTTTAGCATAATAAATATTTCTGAACATCAGTAATAATACTGCTAATAATTTGTATTTATTCACTTTATTTTCCACAGCTTAAAATAGCTTCACAAATAAATACATATTTATATTTTATGTGTTATTATAAAATTATTATTATTTTTTTTTTTTCTCCGATATTTGCATATTTGTTGTGTGTTAGTATAAACACCTGCATGCATGTGTTTAACTTCAGGAAATATAACAGGATTGTTTTTTTACGGCGACACATCTGCTTCTCAAGATCTATGAATAACTGCTTCTAAAGATAAATAACAATGAATAGCAATATCTCAACTGTTTCCTGTCTATTCATAAAGTTTTTTAAATGCTATTGAAAAATATTCAATACCTCTTTTTCTTATAGACCAAGTATTCACATTGTCACTGCTTCTTGTTGAAATGACTCTTCCTTTCAGCTTACGTAAATTATTCTGTGCTGGCAAGGAAAATAATGTTAACTAATAGCCAAAGTTAGGCATTGTTTTTTAACAGTAATTAAATGTTATATCAGTATATTTTAAGATTTTGGTTTATCCTTGGTATACATTGAGATGATTTTCAGCTTTTATGTTCTCATGTCAACACTCAGTTTCCAGCATAGACTTCAGTGTGAGCTGGAAGTCTGCAAGCTCTCACTCCTATTTTTCATGGTCCAGTTCCTCTTTTATTTTTTTCAGTCTCAGAAATGCGTCCCATGACTTATGGAAACCCATTTCTGCCACGAAAAAAAAAACATCAAATAGAGTTACTGTGACTTTTTATCTCACAATTCGGAATTGTGAGATGTAAATTCACAATTCTTATTGAAAAAAAAATAAATAAATAAAAAAAAAATATATATATATATATATTTATATCTTGCAATTCTGACTGCTTTTTTGACAATTCTGACTCCAGTTTTGAAGGGAAAAAGGACTGATATTTTCTCAGAATTCTGAGAAACAATTTAAGTCCAAATTTTTAGATGTATACTCAATTGCGAGAAAAAAATAAGAATTATGAGATAAAAGGTCGCAATTAGTCACATTATACAGTGGGGATACAGGCTTCCATACGTGACAGAAGCAGAATGTATTGCTAATGTTTGAATTGCTTACATGATCAGCAAAATAGTCAAATTGTATGAAGGTTTATGCATTTCCGTTTGTGTCTTGTTTTGATTTAGACACAACTTAAAAGATTTAACTTGCATGTTTTCAACTTGTTTTTGTGATTTTTACCTCTCTGTATCTTGAGACCAGTTAGCAACATCTCTAGCAAGTCTGTATTATTCACGGTTGACTTCGTTAAAACAGAGGAAATAGATTTGAGTTTGAAATGCATCATTTACCCTCTGTCAAATGCTAGGAATGCACCCTTTGAACTGTCCGGGGCATCATCTTGACTCTCACTGTCCTTTTCTCATTTTTATTCATTTTCCTCTCCAGTCTCTCTTTGTCAGAGAGGCTGGTGTTGTCAGGCAGCCAAGACGCTCCGATATCCATTTTGCATGCTTGTTAGAAAAAAAACACAGTTATGAATATTCAGGGCATTCAGCAGTTTTAAGGAGGGGGGGTAAAGATGGAAGGTAGCAAAAAGAGAGCGGGGCAGAAATTTAGCTTTGTTCTTGTTTTAAGTGCATCAGTCATGGAGGGGAGTAGCTCAGAGGCAAACAGCTTACTGTAAAAGTCTGTGGCGGAGGGAGAATGGCAGCTTCAGATTAGCCATGGTCTCTGTTTGAGGGTCCTGTACTGGACTGGAGGATGTCTGGTGCCGCTGAACCCCATGACTTCAGACAGGCGGGTCTCTGGGGAGTGCTATGACAACATTTATCATCACCTACTTAGTGAAGTGTCAGTCGGTCAAAACAGAACTGAACTTGTTGGAAAAGTGCATTAGCAGATAATTCAATGAAGATAGATTGCAGAAAAAGATCTTTGATTTGAGGCAAAATATTACATCTGAAGAATTCATACCCATTCAAAAAGAGATTCGGGACTAATTTGTAGACAAATGATTACGTCCAAAAAATAATGATTTTGATATCTGATATTTAAAGGGTTAGTTCACCCAAAACTGAAAATTCTGCTAGTAATTACTCACCCTTGTGTCATTCCAAACCTGTAAAACCTTCGTTCATCTATGGAACCCAAATTAAGATATTATTGATTGAGAGCTATCTGTCTCTCCTTAGACTAGACAGCAATACAACTGAAATCATCCCAGATCCAGAAAAGTGAAACAGTCCGAATGATATCAGTGGATCAACTTCAGTTTTGTGATGAGGAGAATACTTTTTTTTTTTTTTTTGCGCAAATAAAACAAAAATAACA
>JAUMHR010000090.1:7616052-7637129 GCA_032361145.1 Enteromius fasciolatus | reverse complement strand
TATCTATCTATCTATCTATCTATCTATCTATCGTTTTATCTATCATTCTATCTATCGTTCTATCTATCTATCTATTGTTCTATCTATCTATCGTTCTATCTATCTATCGATCGTTCTATCTATCGTTCTATTGTTCTATCTACTGTATCTATCTATCGTTCTATTGTTCTATCTACTGTATCTATCTATCTATCTATCGATCTATCTACAGTATATGAGTTTATGTAATTCTATCGATCTATCTACAGTATATGAGTTTATGTAATTCTATCTGTCGTTCTATCGATCGTTCTCTCTGATGTTCTATCTTTTGTTCTATCTATTATTCTATCATTCTATCTATCGTTCTATTGATTTCTATCATTCTATCTACTGTATCTATCTATCGTTCTATCATTTCCTCTATCCTGTTGTTCCATCTATCATTCTGCCCAAAATTCTGTCACTCTATTGTTCTTCATATTGTAGGCTTTTAAACTTTTTTGCTGCAAACTTTTCTAGTTAAAAAAAATTATGATGTGAGTACTATTACATCATAATATTATGAGTACAGTACTATTACTCTACCACGTTGACATTGATATTGTTGCTATTACCTGCCATTTACAATTTAGGTATTTTTCACCTACTGTTGTACGAATACATGCAATTCAAACGTAATGCTTATTTTACAAAGTACTTACTATGCAGTAGGGAAGTGTGGACAGAAGAAAAAAAATTTCTAGCGCTATGCTTTTCCAGTTGAGCTACAGTACAGAAACTACAGGAAGTGCTGGGTTCTGCATCTCACATTACAGTGCTCCTAAATACACATGCCTCACAGATAAACAGCTGGAACATAATCAATATTAAATCTTAAAAGCGAGAAATCAACAGAGCCCTTGTGTCTCACATTTCATTGAACATCTTCGTGTTTATCAAACAAGAGTCTCCCGTGAGTGGGGCCTCTTAGACAGACTCACTGATATGGAATGCAACATACATTAAGAGCCATTCAGAACGGGTGAGGAGGGAGCACTCAAAAAAAGGAAGCATTACAAGGGAGATCCTCACCCTTTCTTGTTTTTTCATTCTCTTCCATTTTTAATCTTGTCCAGAAGCTTCTTCGCATTATGGCTGCAGGAGCTGATCTCTGCCAAACAAGCGTGGGAACTGACCCGGCCCATCCAAAGCAGCCTCATCTGCAGCCTGTAATGATGGAACCTCAATGACATCATACACGTTTCAGAGCAGGGCTCTGGTAACTGCGCCGTACGCCTCATCCAAATACCAGTGGCTAAACGGAACACACACGCCGAGCTGAGCAATGGAAGTCAGATGGTCTGCGTTTTCTTTCTTCCTTTCCCCCCCTCCTGACTCAAGCACAAGCGGCTGTCGGGATTTAGAGAGAAAGAGACCGAGGGGCCTCCGTGAGGGTCGGCCTCGACTGTAAATGTCGGAAAGCGAATGCAGGCCTTCGTAACAAAGTGGAATCTGATATAATTTACCCCAGGCTGCGGTGTTTGATCTTCACCTACTTCAGGGTGCTTGTCAGAGCCGTGGATGTTGGGGGGGGGACTGGTGCAGTTTACGGGCCAAAAAGTCGGCGCTTATAATCTGACGTCATGTGCGTTTAAAAGTATTTTCATGTGTGGGTTGACATTTTGAAAGTTGCGGATTGAATGCGAGCGTTGCTGCTGTTTTCTTTTCATGCTTCCTGCATAAATGCAGACATATTTAGTTACCTCTAAGGACTCCTTTAATGTAAAACACTGCCTTTGCTTCATTCCTCATCAGCCAATCTAGGCATCTTAAATTTTTGCATACTTCGTAGCCTTCGCTATGTAGCAATAAAGCTATATACTGTATGTTCAGGTGGACAGTACAGAACCGTTTTGATTTATGCATGCAAGTAAACTCTCGCTACACAGTTTATTTTAGCATTGAACTTTGGTTGGAGCCCTGACACATGGCGTCTATGTTGAGTTTTTTGATTAAAATTCTCTCTCTGTTCATCCTTTCCATCCATCCATCCATCCATTAATCCATCCATTCTTTGTTTATTTTTTTAATTTTTTTTTATATTTTTAAAATGTAAACATCAATTTAATTACATAATCACCTCTATTGAAATATTACCATTTTAAAAAGTATGTATTTAAATGTTGAATTATAGCATTTATATTTATAATTATATTAATCATAGTTATTTATTTACATTTATAATTATATTCTAATTAATTAATCAAATATGAACATTTTTGCTCTTTTTTTAAATATCTAATGATATTATATAATTATGAATCATAATAATAATAATAATTAAAAGTTCAGTTTGAATTACATTATGTTATGTTATATTTTCCAGTAATAATAATAATAATAAATTAAATAAATTTAATTGGAATCAGACTGTTTATTTATTTATTTATTACTTATTTATTTCCCAGTCAGATGAGGAAATGTACATTTTGATTCAGTAAGTTTTCAGCATTGATAAAGTTTGCAATTACATTATTATCATATTTTGTGACTTGACTATTTCCCCATGTCAGCATCATATCTTTCCTTACAATTTCCTAGTAGGCAAGAGTAATAAATGAAAATAACAACAACAACAATTTACAGTAATTCAATCATTTACAGTATAGTTTTAGTTCAACATTGTTTTGAGTTGCTTTAGCATCTGCCCTTCAAGGGTTGCAGTCATGTTAGTTTTCTTCCTTTTAAAGGGCGTTTGAAGTCTCTCAGCTCTGTAATCGGCCGGTGACCACCACTCCTATAGTTAGCACACCAGGACATGTGTGAATTTAACTGCAGCTCTGAGTTCTCCATCTTGGGCCCATCAGTGTCTATATGAAACAATTCCACGTTTATAACACTTTACATATGACATTGGTATACCCCATTATCTGCTACAGGAAATTCCCGAAGCGTATGATAATTACAATAATTTGGAGCTTATGGCTCTTGTTGTCCTCTTATGCTGGTTTGTCTCCTGGTGGATCTGAAGCCTCAGTGAGCCACAGTGCCGATCTGCTTTTTGCCGGATGCATTTTAAGTACCTTTAAATTACAGGTCTATGGAAAATAGGATGAGCTAAAAACATGCACAGTGCAGATATAGAAGCATAGAGGGAATTTTAAACCGAACTATGATATTACAAACACTCAAATATTTCATGCACACTGTGGTTTTTCTGACACCTCAAGTTTCAAATGCGGTAAAACCGTGACAAAGAATTTGCAGGAAGTACTTTATTATATATTTTTCAGTAAGTAATTATACTTTATTATGATTTTACAGCAAGAAATTAAATCTGTATTTCCTCATTTATATGCATTTATCAGGTCGTTAAATAGACAATATGGAAATACTGTAAAACGAACAACAGCAAAACGTTAAACTTTGATGATTTTGTTTTTGGAAGATGTCAGATATCAAAAAGGAATGCAGTAAAAAAAGCAAGACAATGCAGCACAGTGTCTGTTTTGCATTAAGGAGAAAATCTTAAAACAAATTTTTCTGCAACTTATTAACAGTTTTCACGTGCCAAGTAAAATTCGCTGTTTCTGTTCTTAAAGTGACAAAGGCAGCCAAATGACTGGTTGATGCCAAAGTGGACCACCTTTGAAGGCTTCTCCCATGGCTGAAATACCTCTGTCTCACATTACAGCCTTTCAAGAACAGGACTAGCGTAGCCTGTGATTTCAGGTTAATAGTACTCAGAAAATCGGAAACGTCAATCATATACTTTGCTGTTGGTTGTGAACATTAGTCCTTTAATTAGCGTGTTAACATTGTGCTGCATTAGAAAACATGTCGTACTGCTGACAGACGTAAAAAGAAAAGCCGAATTCAAAGGTTATACAAAAGGTTTTTATGATAATTCAGGGGCACCCCAACAACTACTGAATCTACAGCACGAATGACAGAACCAATGAGCTTATGAATCAGTTTTATGAAGTGAATCAAAAACATATAACACACACAGTACAGTCCAATTCTAAAACAAATGACTCTAATAAGTTCGACTGACTTTAAAGAATGATTGTTATTAGTGAATCAATACATTTAGCACAACTAGAGAAGTCTGATTCCAAAACAAATGACTCTAATGATTTGATTCTATTTAATGATTCAAAAACATATGTAGCGCAACAAATTCAGTCTGATTCCAGATCAAATGGCTCTAATAATCTGATTCTATTTAATGATTCAAAAACATATATAATATGACAAATACAGCCTGATTCCAGATCAAATTATTGTAATGATCTGGCACTTTTCAGTGAATCAGTGCAACCAGTGTAGTTTGATCACAGAAGAAATGACTCCAAAGATTCAGTTCTTTTTAGTGAATCAATAACAAATGACTTTTAATGATTCAGTTGTTTTTCATGAATCAAAAACATATAGGCACAAGCATTGTGGTTCGATTCGACTGAGTCTAATGATTTGCTTCTTTTTAGTGAATCAAAGACAAACAGTGCAACCAGTGTAGTCTGATTACTGAATGAATGACTCTTAGTGAATCATTACAAATAGCACAGTTAGTGTAGTTCAGTGACTCTTGAGCTCTTTTCGGTGACTCTTACTTAAATCAGTGTAGCTACTGACTGTAGATAAGACACCCGTTATGCGTTTTATCAGTAATATTTTACACATTTTAATAAATAAAGTATTATACTAAATGTGTAGGAACTTTGGACTGCCACCTTCATTAAAGTCTCTGTGTGAACATACGTTTAATAAGAGCCGTATTATTTATCATTACGAGTTTAATATTATTAAAATAATTTCATTTTGACATAATCTTTCGGCAAGGAACATGATAGTACATTTAAAGCTCAGGGAATTGAGTCAAGACTTGGTCTGCCTTAAAATACGATCTCAATTACCCAACTTAGCACTGCTTCCACACACTCCTGCACACACACACACACACATGCCCGGCCACTTAAATCAGTTTAAATAAAAGACAGATTATTATCAGCAGGTAGAGAATGGGCGTTTTTGTTGAGTGTGGATCCATTTACTAAGCCAATCTGTTAAAGCTGTCCTGCTGGGAAGCCTTCACAAGCCACAATTTATTTTCCTTGCAAGTTACTAATTGACCGGGCCTGTTGATGGGGATGCATGGGAGTCATGTGTGACTGCAGCAGCGGATCAGGGCTCCATTTGCAAGCATTTAGCGTGCGGCCAAAACTCGCGAAGCACACGCAGCATGCGCGGCTTGAACAAATAAGACCTGACAGAATGCTCGCTTTCTCACTATCACCAGTTAAAATGTGGTTCCCTTTGTGTCGATGACAGGGACAAATGCAGGGATGAGGTTTTCCCTCACTGCGGCTAAGGACTTTGAACTAATACAATTTCCTGCTATGATTATTGTATATTTTCGGTGACTGGTAATTCTTACCGTACCGCCACACAGAAGCGTATCCCACAATGCAATTCAGATGCTCCACTTCAGAGCGCGATGTAAGGTTTGTGAACTGCGCATAACCTCAGAATGACTAACGAAATTGCTCCAAGCGAGCATTAATTGCGCTAGCGGAGGTGAAAGTTCATACAAGAGAAATTGCTAGAGTGATTTGTTTTATTTTTAAAAAGTCGTTTTTGTTATTGCTGCCATTGGCAAAAACTGTGTTAGTCCAGCCCAAGGTATTTGCTTTTCAGCAGTCAGTGCTTAGATTGATTGGTTTAGCATTATGTAACCAGGCACAATGAAAGACAGGACGACGGCGTAAGACCCAGTGTATATTTCTTGTGGGAAACCTTTGTCCTTCAGAAGGTGCGTCAGACTTTCAGCTGAGACGGTGGAAAAGTACGAAAGAGCCAAGAGTAGGACAAGGGAGGATGAACTTTGGCCTAGATGTTTGTACAAACTGCAAACATCCACTGGGAGCCTAATATTTTATGAAAGCTTCTTGTGAGTCGATGTGCACAGGTGAGTTCAGGTAACCAGGCTTCTCTGATACAGTACCTTACTGCTGTTTAAAGTGACAGTTCGCTCAAAAATGAAAAATAATGTTGTTATTTACTCACCTTCATATCATTCCAAACCCATATGACTTACTTTCATCAGTGGAACACAAACCAAATGAGCTGTTTCGAAGAACGTGCTCGTTGCTATTTTCTGGGCAATTGAATGAAAGTAAAACAAAACCAGTCTAAGTGGTTTAATTCACTTGAGTGGGAGATTACTAATCAATCCAGTCAATTCAGTAGAAATCCACACACGATTGGCAGTTGGTAAGTGGGTAGAAAAGTTCGGCTCTAGTGATTTGGCACTATTCAGTGAATCAGAAACTTATAGTGCAACCAGAATTGTCCAATTGCAGTACAAATGACCCTAATTATTCAAATCTTTTTGGTGAATCAGAAACGCACAGTTAAACAAGCGTGGTCCATTTCCAAAACAAATGGCTCTAATGATTGGGTCCTTTTTGATGAATCAGAAACGTGTAGTCCATTTCAAGAATGATTCACTTTAAATATTAGGCTCTTTTTAGTGAATCGAATATATTTAACACAACCAGTGTAATACCAGCCTGATCTCACAGCAATTTGTGCATATTTTACAAGGTGGATAATTCTTACGATCTCACTTGTACTAATTCGTACGATTTATAATAAATAATAAAATAATAAATAAAAACCATTTTACGAGATGGCAAAATCGCAAGAATGCATGAAACCGGCCTCTAAACTTACCTCTCACAGAAATCACCCCACAAGTGAGGTCATACGAATTAGCCAGCTCATAAAATATGCAGGAACCGGTCGTGAGATATTGACTCCTGACCCTAGGACTCCTCTGAGCTTTATTTTTTACTTTATTTGTTTGTAAATTTAGCTTCAATTATATATTTTTTAACAGCCATCATTAAAATATATATATATTTTTTTTTTTCTTTAAAAGTGACTGTCAGTAAATAGAACATTGACTTCTCTCGCCAATAAAGCCTAGTTGTCAAGCTCTCATTTTAAAAGCCCAAGTTTAGTTCGCACTTATTGACCTCAAAAGTTGCAATTCTCTTTATCCGTCCCACTCAAGGACAGCTTGGCCCAGCAGATGTTATGGATCTGGAAGCCTTAGCCGTGCCAGTCGCGTGCCAACCTCGCTGGCCATGCCACCAAAATGGGCATTTGGGGTGCGTCTGGCACCGGTGCCTAGTTCTGGCCAGTTTTTTTTCTTTTTTTAATTCAAATTCTCATTAAATAATTATTTAAAACCACCTCCCTCCCCGTCCCGTCCCTTCTTGTCCTGTCCCTCCTGTTACCCGGGTGCATGCAAATAGGGCCGGAGGTATGTGTTAGTTATCTCCTCGCTGGAGACATGCCCTTGTTGCTTCATATAGCTCAGCTCTAAAGCACCGGCCATTGATAAGGCTAATGTCTCTGATAGCCACTGCGCTTTCAAGTCGCCCGCACAAAACAGCCGGCATCCTTTCATGTTGTTTTCCCAAGCCAAGGACAGACAAGCCTCCCCGCGGGACTAAACTGGCTAATCAGTAATCGCTAACTTGTTGAGTCCAGGACTGCTTCATATGAACTGGTTCTGACTGATCTTTCATTTCGCTCTTTTACCTCAGTTTCGAGTTTGAAAGGGGAACGTGTCACTAGCAGTTCAGTTGTGAGCAATATCATCCTCTTTTCTTGTCGACATCTTTGCTTCTGCCACCTGCCCCATGTCCCACCCCTCCTTCCCCTAATTTTTTCTGTCTCTTCTTCCATCTTTTCCATTTTATTTGGTCTCTCCGGTCCAGCCATATAGCAACTGTTGGTGTCTGAAGATGAGGGTCAGCGGGACGCAGCGCAGACAGGGATGAGCATCACACAGCAGACACATGGTGCTAAATTAAAACATTAGTACCACTTTATGACTTTATTTAACATACGCCAAAAAAAACTGATTACACGTCTGCTACGTGACAAAAGGGGAGTTATCCGCACGGTCTGGATTTCTTTTTTGGATTTGAGGGTTTTATCCTTTTCAGAAATGGACTTGATGAACCCTGCAGTGTCAAGCTGCGCACCGTGCCATTAAATCGCTCCCCAGATCAGCTGGCTGATTTTCCTGATGATAGTCCAGGGTGTGCATGATTTATCCTGTTGCTGGGTGGAGACCTAGTTACAGACAACATCTGCACTAGAATCCCACCCACAGTCATGGTCATATGGTCATATCATCATACAGTTTGTCCAGACTAAAGTCTAATGTACTCATCCAAGTCCAGTCAATACACTCTATCGTTATATCTATCTCTGTCTATCTATCTATCTATCTATCTATCTGTCTATCTGTCTAATCAGCAGTAACATCACATGAAGAGCAACAGGAGACTTTTGTGACTCCAATTCTTCTGTTCAGTGTTAGGGAAAGTTACTTTTAAATTTTAGTGCATTACACTCTTGCGAGTTACTTTTCAAAGCTTGTTTTTTTAATTTAAAAAGTTCTTTTACAAATGCAAAATACTTCCCAGGTTGAAGAAAATGTAAATTCACGTCTGTACAGTAGAGGGTGCGGTTCAAAAATTACATGAAAATATATGCAAGAGAAGAAGGTTCAACGCTTTTTGAAACTCAAACGTATCAGTTTGGCTATTTAAGGTTGATTTAAATAATTGAGGATTAGTAGCAAAGACATTGGTTTATAAAATGGTATTCTATTTGATTGAAAGCAACACGAGAGCTGTCAGTCAAGATGTGGAAAACAAATTAACTGCCATCTTTATTTAAATTATCTAAATTATCAAGTTGACTAGTTACTTAAAATAACCTGATTACACAACGCGTGTTCTATTTAATGCATTACCCCCAACACTGCTCATGTGCGGCAGGCACTTCAGAAGACATTTTAATAATGCCTTAAACTATATTCAGATTTTACCATGATAATAGTTTTTAATATGAACATTTCTCTTCAAATCAGACTAAAGACTGAACTGGGATGAGTATAGCTGTGTACTCTATACATAAATACCAAGATTTGTTCAGTATGTATTAGGAATTTTAAGAACAATCTATGACTAAGTTTCAAACAAGATTAATAAATGACGGCTGTATTTGGGTGAACTGTCTCTTTAAGTCTCCTGAGCTGTGTATGAAAGCGCAAACATTTTCCTCTAGGTAGCCAGACACATTGATCTTATTGTTGAAGTTCAGATGCAATAAAAACCTGTGGATATGTGTGACAGAAAGCAGTGTTAAGGTGTTTGCTGTACATATGCAAACCCTTTCATGCTCTCATTTTCTGTTTTGAAATAAAAACATTGACACACATGTGGAACCTACCCCTTCTGGGATCAGAGGTCCTGGAGGCGGTTGCCTGTTTGTAGTGCTTGCCAGTGGCAAACTGCAAGTCAGCAACCCCAGGGCAAAGGGCAACTATGACAGCTCTTAAACCGATGGAAAAAATGGCATGCGGAAGATGCTGGCTTTCAGATCTTGATACTCATTGCCATTAATGTGATCGTCCTATTTTTGGCCTCAGATCTGTCGTGCACCTTTGACCCTGACTGTATGATTTCATCCTGCATGTGTTTGTTTTCTGAGTCAGAATGGATATTTTTAGGTGTTTCAAGGACTGACGTCTCTTGTGTGATTTCGAGCAGTAGTCTTTATACTCAAACGTACAAAAATGTATTTTATTAACCTGTCACCTTCACCTTTTAACATTTAACAGCCTACCGGTGTCCAAATTTAGCCCAGGGCCAGTCCCAGATCTCACCTGAATTACATCAAAGCGCCCCTGTTTGTCGGCCCTTTACAACTCTTTTAGATTCATGATGTTATCGTAAAGAGGAAACTTTGCAAAGAAAAGTCACAGTTCTAACCAAAAATAGAGCAGACAACCTCTTTTATCACGTATGCGTTCACTGATGTGTAATTTCTAAAGTGATTCTACTAATTCTGACTAATAACATATTGACAGTGTCGGCAATGTGTGCTTATAAAAGTAATTTTTAGTTACTTTTTATGCTATGCTATAAGTAATAAGTGCTTGCAATGATGCCAATAAAAGTTGCATATAGTGCTGTCAAACCTCATATAAAATAAAAGCTATATATTTGTGTTATAACTTTTATAAGTTATATAAAAGTTATATATATATATATATATATTTGTGTGTATAAATATATACACAAATATATATTTGTATATATTTTGAAAATATTTACATGTATCTACACTATATTTAAATTCACATAATTTATATGATAAATATATTTAATATATGAATATAATTTTTTTTATATATATATATATATATATATATATATATATGTGCATGTGTATTTGTATACACATAATAAATATACACAGCACACAAAAAAAAGTTGACAACACTAGTTGCATAGAATGATTATGTAAAGCAGCATATACAAGTTTACTCCACAAACGATAACTATAGGGATGAACATATAGTTTTAAAAATCATTCTCAGAATAGCACTTCACAACTAGAACAATAAAGACACAGAGGAATAATATCACTGGAATCACTTTCAGACCATAAAAATGCTTTAAACATGAACACCCAATCAGAATCCGTCCTGCTGTGATGAGCCGAAGAATTTAAAGTGACAGACGCACATGTGTTTAGAATAAACAAACAATGGTGCAGACGCTAATATTGTTATCTTTATAGTTATCGTTCATGGTGTGTATGGGGATTTATTGTTATTAATGCTGCTGTTCAAAAGTTTGGGATCGGTTAGCTTTTTATGTTCACTATTTGTTTAAAGAGAAAGTAAAAACAGTAATATGGTAAAATATTATTACAATTTAAAATGTATATTGTCCATTTGCAAATGTGGCTTATTGAATTTAATGTGCTCTTGCGGAAAGTTGTACTGACCCCAAACCTTTGACGATGATGTATATCTTATATCATTTTTAAATGCACGCACGCAACCAAAGCAAATCAAGATGATCTTAACAGATTATTTTTCGCTCAGAAATGACAGATCAACCTGATGGCTTCTATAAAGTTTAGTTGTCACCTCGTAAGAGTCCTGCTATCAGGTTTATGGTCTAATTGTATGTTTTCTGAAAACATGCCAGTTTTCTTTCCCTTGCCTCTGGAATTCTTTATCTAGCTGTCAGGAAGTTGTGTTACCAGGGTTCATTCATTCACAGCTCATGTGATGTGTTTGAGGAAATGACTTGAGCATTGCAGCATTGTATTATCTAATTTTTACCCCTCAGGACATCCCATATAGAACTGGACACTGGAGTCAGAGATAAGGCATCGCAAAACAGATTTCCTAACAATCTATGGCTGAATTTGGATAAACATACTAACAGCAGTTTGCTATTTTTCCCCTTTTTTCTCGAGTGAGTTCACACGCAATTTTACACCTCAATTAGAGTTGAATTGTGACAAGCTTTGTGATTGGGATTTCCAAACACATTCCCAGAGTCCCTACTGAATCAAAAGAATTTATAGTTATTGCTAATCGGTTCTTGAAAGTATTCAGATTAAGAATGGAACAAATAATGATTGGATGAGTGTTTAGAGGAAGTTAATGCGTAATAGGCTCCTTTAAGCATCCGTAACCCCTGAGGTTCCTCCCCAGATCATGATGGAAGAGCTGGCAACGGCTCTGTAGCGGAGCTCTTACAGTCATCAAGTGATTTTCAACACTTCCTTCAAGCTCCAGTGCATTGCACAACAAAAACCAAAACACTCTGCTCTGGCCAACTCCTAGATGTGCTCCAAAAAGAGCATCCTAAGGAAAAAGAGGAATGGAACTAATTTAGAGCAGAGGAAGTCATGGTTTTGGTCATGGTTTTAAATGGAGACGTGCTCTAGGAAGTGCTATTTTCTACCCAATTGCATTGCGTTGGGATATTACTCCCTAAATAAGGAATAAGTGGCTCCAAGAAGATGTAATTTTTTTCTATTTGATTGAAAGTCGGTATGTGTTTTTTGGCAGAGGTAAAGTTATAACAGTGGTTTGGTTTCTTCTAAGATCAGTGTCATTTTAGAATATTTGAGCAAAGTGATCTCATGACATTTCATTAAAATTTTGTTCTATAAAATGTACATTTACGTTTTTACAACGTACAAAACTTCAGCATCTAAACGTACAAATTCAAACATATTTTCAGCATTTCAATGTACAAAACTGACATATTGACTAAATATATTGACAGATATTTCACAGTTATAGTATCGCACATTTTGATACTTTTTCACAGATCAAGGATATTGCACATTGTCTTCTGTAGTGTTGTTTTTTAAGTGTTCAGTGTTTTTGTTTCACCATCAGTCTGACTGTGTCGGGGAAGAAACTGTTGAGGAACCTTGTTCTGTGTGGTGATGTTGTCCGCTCTGTTGTGTCTCAGATTGTACGTACAGTTTTTGTGTCTGAACAGAGAGTGAGCTGGGTGGAGTGAGTCCCTGATAGTTTTGTCCCTAAGATCCTCTTTGCAGAGCCTTACTCCCTGCCTGGGTTGTATTTCCATAGCAGACAGTGATGCCTACGGTGAGGATGCTATCTATCGGTCCTCTGTAGGCTTTGGTGAGAGGGCGATGGTTCAAGCCGGCTTTCCTACAAGACTTCATTTTAAAACCTTAAAAGAATAAAAATGATTAGTTATATAGTTATAAAGTTACATGTCATTTAATGACTTCGTGCCATGGGCCACAAAATGTTTTTTTCTGAAATGCTGTGAATAAACAAAAAACACAACAATCACATGCAATATTCATGCAAGGAACACACACAAATCCAAGCATTTATTCTGCGATCTTCATCCCTATCCGAAGCAGCAGGAGAAGACGTGACCATAAATAGCAAAGCCCACACCTGGACTGATGTGCTTGATACAAATTCAAATGTTGCCACTAAAAACGACAGGTACTTGAACGCTTTCCTGCATATTTCGCTCATATATATATATGCTTGTATGGCTGTGGATTTGTAAAAGGCTGTTTCAGGTTTAAGTCCATCACTGTCTCCACATGTAAACCCTTTTTTAAATCCCAAATTAAACTCCCAACCATTTGGAGATGATTGGACTCAGTAAAGCAAGATTAAAAGAGCTGCGTTTTACAGGACGGGTGTAAAATAAAGCTCGTGTTTCATGGTTTAACACCACAAACCAGGAGACATTGTGCTCTGGAGCAGCTTTGAGGGGCTCAGGGGCCACTTCCGGCCAGCTCATTTTAGAGGAGCGCTACCTCTTTTTTCCCATGCACCACTGCCGGGTAGGTAACCAGACGCAGATGGTACCTGTTACCAGCACAAACCTCGCTTTATTTTCCTTTGTTTGAGTTCGAACCCCGGCGGTGGTAAAGGGGGAGCCCGAATCAGACATGAGTAAGCTGAAGGCTCGCTAACAGAAGATTGCTGTTTGAGAGGATGGGGTCTTTATCAGATGGCAGGATGTGGGGAACAATATCCTACCTGCTTAAGGATGTAGATGAAAGCCCCAAATATGAGAGATATTACAGTTATAGCCACACTGTTACTTTTTTTTTAACTATAGAAAATGTAACTGATATTACTAGCTTCACAATGCTTGTGTGTTACACATAAAACATAGATGTATATTATGTATTTTGAAAATATTTACATGTGTATATTTATATTGAAATAATTTATATTATATGAATATATTTAAAATATAAACATAACATAAATATATAATAACAATGATATATCTTAAATATATACATGGATCTAAGACGAAAAAGGGTTTAACCATGAAAAAACAATAAGTGAAATACTGCTTTAAATTGTTTTGTTTTTTTCCCACAAAACATTAAAAAGTTTTATGTTTAAAATACAATGTTTTATGTTTTTCTGAACAAAAAATAAATGTATATTTTCCCTTGATTTACTACCTTTACCCACTAAAATGTAATTCAGTGTAACAATCTTGTCAGGCATATGTACAACAAAAATCAACCACATGTACAGTATGTGTGTGCATTTATCTCTCTCTCTCTCTATATATATATATATATATATATATACTGTATATAGTACACACACACACACACACACACATATATATATAATAAATTCCTAAGTAATGCACATTATTGGTAAATCAAATACATTAAAGTTTGTCTGTTTGGTGAAATAATTATTGCTATAATAAGCATTACTGTAAATCTTGAAGGCGGTTGGGACATCTCATCTTCACACTCGTGTTTTTTGACAATGACACGGGGCATTTTAATGAATCAGGTTCTTCAGAGAAACAGCGTTTAGTGGGAAGTTTAAAGATGTATAAAGTCGTATTTTTAGATCGGTCCTGCACACGAAGTTTCCCCACCATTCATTTAACTTGTTGATAAATCACACATATGACGTTGTGTTATATATGATACACAAATTTTTTTTTAAACATTTTAATACTTCTATTCAGTGAAGAATCATTTCAGCAATCAAAAGTGACGGCAAAAAAAAAATTTATTTAAAATGAATTGGTCAAAAAATCGGGAAAAAGTATTTCATTGTTTTAAGTATTAATAAGTAAATTATTGATAATAGTATGAAATGTTTCTTGAGCAGCAAATAAGAATGATTTCTGATGGAGCATCTGAAACCGATGCTGTAAAGTCAGCATTGCATCACCGGAAAAAAATTAACTTTAAAATAAATTGAAATAGAAACCTTTTATATTAAATTCTAATAATATTTCACAGTTTTTACTGTATTTTGAATCAAATAAAGTTAAAATAATAAACTGCTTTAACTGTACAAATAAATGCAACTTTGGTGAGCAAAACATTGACAAATTGTACCAACTTTGAATGGTAATGTGTATATATATAAAAAAAAGTTAAAAAGTAAATTCTGCCAAATCTGGTTCAAAGCTCATTAAAGCTCAGCATTCTGCCAAACAAATCCAATAAGCTAAATGACAGTGAGCTGTTCAGATCTCCCAGCTGTCAGGCTTGTTTCTCAGTTCCGCTGAAGTAATCGATGCTCCACCTACTTGAATTTCACTGATAGTTTACAGTAAGCTCTAGGAGCCGTCTCTGGCCTCCTGTTCCAGAAGTTTACAGTGGCCCTGAATGCGGCATGTGTCTCGGGAAGGGGAATGTGTTTGCAGTGTTTTGAAGTGTTAAGTTTCCTTGTTGAGGTGGTCACGTTCCCTGTCCCCCGTTCTGTATTCATGCTGATAAGACTTACCGCGGGCGGCTCGGGCTGTGGAGGGTCCGTTTGTGCACAAACAGTGGTGTGAAAGGGTGCCAGCGGAAATAACACGAGCGGTCCAGCCGATAAGATTACATGACCCTCACCTTTATCAGACTGGCCTGGGAAAAGCGCTGGGGTGGGGGGGGTTGATGAGTGCGATCTCAGCGTCTGTTCACAGAGCTGTGTGGTGTGGGAAGCTGAGAGATGATAGATAGTAACTATGGGAATTATGGGTATGGATGGTACATGGATGTTTGTGTGAGGGGGGGAAGCATGGTTTTAGAAGTAACATCACATTTGTGTTAACAGCGTGATGGCGAATGCATCTGCATTTAGGGTTTTTTTAAATACGTATGATTATATATCATAAGTTCTCTACATTTCCCTTACTCTTCTCACATAATGCTTGAATGAAATGGTTTCAAAATTATAAAGAGCTTCTAAAAAGTGACATTTTTTGTTTTTTTTGATCTTGCCATAAAATTTTACTTAAATTTATTTGAATTATTTGTTTTAAACAAAAATGTACCTACAAGTAGTAAAGTACAGTTATAATTATATATTTAAAAACAATTTTAGGTTGCTTTTAATTTTAAGGTGCCCTACTTGTGCTTACTATATGATTAGGGTTTGGCTTAGGGTTGCTTGCATGTAATGCATAACTTGATTGTTATTATAATAGTAAGTACATGTAACATGTGACAAGGACACCTTCAAATAAAGTGTTACCCAATTTATTCTAATTTAATTTTACTCTTTAGATAGATAGATAGATAGATTCATAGATTCATAGATAGATAGAAATCTATTGGTCAAACTTTCCTATTGGCGCACACTTTAATCTTCCAGTGGTTATTATTAATTTGTCACTCCTTTTTGCTTTCTAACCTAGAAACAGACATATGCACGCATGCACGCACACACACACACACCCTTCCGATCTCTCACCCCTTCCTCTTAAGTCACACATACACACCCTATACTAATCATTTGTGCACCATTCATGTCATAGTGAGATTGTCACCTCCCTGTCACCGATCAATTTTTCCTCTTCTTCTTGCAGAGAAGTAATCATACATCCTTGTTCAATAAAACGGTAAACTCTAACTGATAACAGAGAAGAACTGAGTAAACTATGACGGATAGTGCACTTCCTCGTGTTGCCCATAGAGGGCGCAAACCAAGCAAATCAAAGTCTGTCTTTTCACTGCTGACAACTGCAAGCCATTAAGAGACAGAGGCTGAATTTAGAATAGACAGCTAGAATATTACACTTACTATTTATGTAGTTATTGAAAATCAGCACAGTTTACTTAAATTTGCCTGCTATTTTTAAATGTATCAGAAAGCAATACAAAAATTACAGTTTGCTACATTGTTGTCATATTAACAACATTATGTTGCATGCTAAATGAACTGAGTATATATATATATATATATATATATCTAACACTGACACAATGGCATTTTAGTGCAATGCACCAAGCGATAGAATACCCAGGGCATACTGCAAAAAAAAATTTAATTGTTGTTGATCATGTTCTGAATATGAACCTTAAGTGATCTAAGGTTCACCTGCCTCACCTGAGTATATGTTATCCCAGCAAATATCCATAAGTTCACCCTGGGCTATTCGTAGTTCTCCCTCATTCCCAGCCATTACACCCCAGGGAATGTTCTTGTCATGTGAACAATCTTCTGTTATTTTGTGGGTCATAGGGCTTGTGGGGCATAGCTGACCTTTAACTGGCATGGTTTGGTCAGATGAGACGGACTCAGCTATTTTAAGGCTAAAAATGGCGAAATTAAGCAAATTCCTCCGCAGAATTCCAAGACACTGGAAATTAGGTTTGACTAAAGAGCAACTGAATGCCAGCGATTTACTTCATTAACAGGGGAACGGTTTTCTGTTGGTTTGTTAACTGTCTTTGCTGTTTGATGTTAGAACATTTTTTATTGGCACATTACGCAACAGATTGATTTTGTCCCGAATGCTGATTGGTCAGTGCTAAAATATACACCGTATCTGACACCGATACGCAATGTATCATTCAAAGCACTCATAAATGCTTAGAAATCGATTATTTTAATAATCTTTCTAAAGGTAATCTTTCCAAGCCGATAGGAATACTGTTATACTGATGATCTCTGCTGTAACAGCCAAGTAGCATAAAGGAGCAGAGATATAATGAAGTCAGCATACTGAAATGACATGCCGATTATAAGGACAGAAAATAAAGGACTGACGGATGAGCTGGACCAGTTCTTGTTGGCATGTCCACTTAAATACCAGCTACTTCCTGCAGCTCTGGGCTTCAATGCTTCTGACTGTCAGGCGGCTGAATGAGGCAGTGATTGTACACATGTATGTTTCTACATGCTTTGCTCATTTCTTGCATAGACAGCGTCACATAACAGCTCGGCTTGCGTCACAAATTGCAGGACAGATTCTTCAGCTGCCACATCTGCTCATTTGCATGAACAGATGTTTGAGGCATCCAGCTTTCGTTTTATCATCTATAAAACAGTTAATTGTGAGATAAAGTTGAGAAATAAAATATGTAATAAAGTACATTTGTGTGATACGGATTTACAAATAAAAGAGGTAAAGATGCAATTGTGTAAAATTGCAGTTACGACACATTTATTATATACATTTTATATATAATATAATAATATATAAGTACTCTTAATTAAAGTTGTGCCTTTATTTATTTATTTATTTATTTATTTATTATTACTCTGAGACAGAAGAAATTCATTGTTTAAATCAAATCAAATCAGCTTGAATATATACATTCATATGCACATCATGGTTGATTTGACTCATGGAGGGTCCAAGGTGAGATAATAATCAGCCATAATAATACTAAATTATATTGAATAAAAAAAAAATTGGGATTGACTTGTGAATGTCACGTGTGGTGTAGCAAAACACGAAGGCAGACTCAGAATCACAAAAAGTAACAATCCTTTAATAAGCCAACAAGGCAACTGGGTAGGTAGGGCAGGTACACACACAGAAGTAAATCTTAATACCGGACACACATACTGGGCTGAGGACAACTTATATATGGGAGACAATGAAGGTAAATGAGCACGACACACCTGAACATAATCACATAATTAACGCACGACAAAAACTATAGGGCAGATTGAGACAGAGCACATGGGCAATGAAAACAACAACATCCGTCCCCCCCACCCCCCTGCATTTTGATACTAAAATGGTGGAAGACGTAAGTCGGGGGAGAAGAACGGTAGAGTTAAATTATGTTATTTTTGTTTTCTTTGCACAAAAAAAATTGTAAAAAATTAGAAATTGATCCACTGTTTTTTACTGATGTTTTTACTATGTTTCTGAACTTGGGATCACTTCAGTTGTATTGCTGTCTATGGAGGGTCAGATGGATCTCTGATGTCACCAAAAATATCTTAATTTGTGTTCCTTATGGGTTTGGAACGACATGACGATGATTAACTGATGACAGAATTCTCATTTTGGGTGAACTAACCCTTTAATGAACAAACAGGGAAGAAATGGGGAGATAATATAAACTTAGCTCTTTTAAAAAGACAGAACACATATATAACCAGTCAAAAGATTTTTGTAAATGTTTTTGAACGAAGTCTCCTATCCCAAAGTTGCATTTATTTCATTACAAATACAAAACAGTAACATTGTAAAATACAGTATTATTACTATTCAAAATAACAGTTTTCTATTGCAATATATTATAAAATGCTATTTATTCCTGTAAATCATTCTAATATGCTTGACTGAGACATATTTCTTTCTTATTACATTTTCCACGTCTTAAGGTTTTAATAGAAACCAGAAATACATTTCTTTGATGAATAAGAAGTTCAAAAGAACAGCATTTATTTAAAAAAAATGAAATCTTTTGTGACATTATAAATCTCTTTACTGTCACCTTTAATGCATCCCTGCTAAATAAAAGCATTAATTTCTTTTAAAATATATATATTTTTGAACAGTAGTCCTGATCTAATACGGACAATATAAAGTCCCCAGCATCTGCCTGGTCCTCGTGCCAGTGCGCACTGCCAAAACCACTGCCAAAAACTCGAGTGAATCGAATCCACGAAGGTGCTTGCTTTCCACAGGTGACAAATCTGGCAGCCCGCCGATGCTGTACTGGTGGGCCGGGAGGAGGCGTCCCACCTAGGACAGTTGTGAGTCGGCAGGAGTGTGCTGATAAGGAGAAAAGCGGGGAGGCGGTGGGGGTTATGGATTGGCTACAGCTGCAGGGCGAGTGGTCAGCCTAGCAGACAGCTGAAGGATAGAGAGGAAATGACTAAAATAAACTGCGTGTGATGTGTGCGGCCTCGTTCTGAGTGCAGCACTCCGCCACAGCAGCTAACACATC
This sequence comes from Enteromius fasciolatus, assembly GCA_032361145.1. Lineage (NCBI taxonomy): Eukaryota > Metazoa > Chordata > Actinopteri > Cypriniformes > Cyprinidae > Enteromius > Enteromius fasciolatus. Next base: position 7,617,587 of record JAUMHR010000090.1, on the reverse strand, counting down.
TGGCCATCGAGACGCACACCCTGTTGACGTAACGGACATAAATATTTAAAACGCCACAAAGGTCGCAGAGTTGATTCGCATCGTCCAAAAGTGTGAGAAAAGCTCTTACAGTGAGAGAAAAGACACTGCGCTTTGATACGGGCCGATCGCTAGTCAGCAGCTAAGGATGTGCTAGTTTGCGCGAACAGAAGTGATTTATATAATCTTCAAGTTACTGAAACTCCGTGGGAAAGGTTATAGGTTGTGTTTGCTTTACCATCGTCAACAAGTCCTGCTCTAGGCGGACCTGGAGCGCCGTGTGTCATGCTATATGGCCACTGTGCTGGGAAACACCTAGCATCTCTGAGCTGTTTGTTTATCGAGTGGCTCGGTGACCTAGAAATGTCAAACCACTGTCCTAACGCTGCTGAAGGACAGGCGGTCCTCTGTCGCTATGCAGAATATGTGTACACCAGTGGTGAAGAAAAAACCTGCGGTGCCCAGAAACACTCACAAAGCATGTAGAAAATGGTATCAAAATTGTTGAGTCACATACACTAAGCACGGAGCATAGCTAACGGCTACATCTTGTTGTATTGTGTTCATTTAGTCTACCTGTACATGTATATGGTTTTAACTACATATTTTTAGCTGCAAAAGTTAGTCAGAGCGCTTGTTTTTACCAGACGCTTGCAAACAGATGCTCTGCTAGCCATAGCGGAAATTTCTTGCTGGTATTCCGCATACTGTACATTTAGTCATTCCCATGCAAATGTGGCTAGATCTTTATTGAAACATGAGAATACAGTCCTGTAATGGCAGAGAACTTGTCTCAAATAGGGCTAACACACACAAATGAACTGTCCTCTCACTCTGATATTGCTTGTGCGCGCTCAGACTGTGTGTAGTCGCCATATCTCTGTGCTTTTAAAACAGAAAATGTTTCTCTTTAATCCAATATTAAAGTTGGAAATGTCAATGGAAATGCTACCGGAAATTGTATTGGCTGTAAATGAAATGCACTAGAAAGTCTTTCAATCAAACTTTCATTTCTTTACAACGCAAGTATGGTAGAAAGGTTATGGAATGGGATATTTATATGATTTGTACATATAAATATCCTAATCTGTCTAACTGCATCACTACATGGTGCAGACATTAGATCAAAGCCATCTGATATTTCATTTATCTAAAGCAATATAAATGGCTCTTCAGTTAAATCACTGCCGTTGTCATGTTTTGAATACCTCAAATAAATTGAGGCCATAAGTTTAATAATTTTATTATTTTTAATATGAGCTTTTAATATTAGCTTTATATATGAAAACTACGGAGCCCCTTAAGGGACATGGTGGAGGAAAAAAATCGGGGTGGGTAAAAAAAAAAATCAAGGTGGAATTTTTTTTTTTTTCATATCTTTTGCGTTCTCTCGCAAAAAGGTTTGCGTTCTCTCGCAAAACTTTGGCGTTCTCAGGCATGACCAGTTGCGCTCAGATAAACAATCCCCGTTTACTTTACGCTTTTAGTGGTTCAGACGGATCCGTACATTTATAATG
>JAUMHR010000090.1:7602395-7615952 GCA_032361145.1 Enteromius fasciolatus | reverse complement strand
AAAAAAAAATTTCCACCTTGATTTTTTTTTTTACCCACCCCGATTTTTTTCCTCCACCATGTCCCTTAAGGGGCTCCATAGAAAACTTTTTTTTTTGAAAAGTAACTAATATCTAGTACTTTTTGAGGAAAGTAATTTGTACTTGTACTTGAGTTCTGTTTTGACACCATTACTTTTACTTGTACTTATATTAATATTATTGCTTAATATTATTTCAGCAATGTAACAGTAATTGTAATCGAGAGCAAATTTTAAGTATTCTTTCCACCACTGATCATATGCATGCCAAACACATGCGTAGCATATAAACATGTTTTTATTTGGCATACTATTTATATACATTTTCTTGAGCTCATTAATCACAAATGCATGTCAAAAATTGACACAGAAGAGAAGAAATTGTTTAACAAAGTCATTATTTTTGCACTTGGTAGTTGCTTTGCTGTCTATGCAGGGTCAGAAAGCTCTCAGATTTCATCAAAAATATGTTAATTTTGTGTTCCGAAAATATGTGGGAAAAGTCCTACTGATTTGGAACGACATGAGGTGAGTAATAAATGATAGAATTGTAATTTTTTTCGGGTGAACTATTCTTTTAAGCATTGTCTGTGAATAAGGGATGCACGATTTTTTAATTTTTTAATTTATTTTTTTGCAAATGCAATTTCCGTCAGTAAAGCCGATTTTGTGATTAAAAATGAATCTGTGAATCTCATGTTTTCAGGCAATTAAAAAAAAGAGCTGAAGTTCACTGACAAGCCACACTATATCACTATATTCATCTGCGATTATGTGTGCAAAAAGCATAGCTTAACACGGTATATCGTACTATGAATCCAGGAATGTATGTGTTGCACGAGACAAGTATTTTATGAAAAATTTGCTGTATTAGTTCCTGTACTATTCGAGTTTAAAAGAACAAGAATTATACTGTATAATTTCGCACACAAGGGTTAGCATTAGCATGTCAGCTACTCTGAGGTGCAGCCACCCAGGACAGACTCACCTCACCTCAATCCTCACCCTGCCCCCCGTATCGCTGACATTTGACCTCCACTCTTCCGTCTGCCAATGAGGTCTGACAACAGCTCCCTTTACAAAGAACAGGGTCTGACCCTGGCCCTGTGAGTGTGTGTTTCATGTTGACTCGAGACGAACTGAGAGGGCACAAGCAGCTCTTTGTGGGACAGAGGTGGCTGGGCCCGGTCCAGAGAAGTCCATGCAGCTGTTCAGCACTGACAGCAGCTTCATTCGCTGCGCTCCGTGTACATCTATGTGTGCGTTGTCGTGACCGTTTGTGGTCTTGTTAATAGAGAGCAGACACTTTATTGATGTTCTGACTTGAGGTAAAGACACAAATGACGCAAAGCAGCCTATTCAGAGACAATTCTAAGAGTTGCTTTCGTAGTGAGAGTGCCTGTGTCAAACATGTAAAAGTTGTAGTCACATGACGTGTGTGTGTGTGTATACACCAGCAGTATTTAAAGTTTTTGAACTGTAAGATTTGTATTGTTTTTCAAAGTCTTTTCTACTCGCCAAGCCTGCATGTATTTGATCCAAAGTACAATAAAAACAGTACTATAGTGTAAAATGTTACAAAAGCATTTTATTTCTGTTAATTGCTGATCTTTGGATCTTTTCATTCATCATTCACTAAAGTGAATGTTTTGCAAATAACAAAGTTTCGGGAGGAAGCGCTGGATGATTAATCTCAGCCGGCCCGCATTACCTAATTAAACCCCTTGTTATCCGACCCAATTACTAAGTATAAATAAACCCATTTCCTTCACTTCCACATCTCGTCTTTTGCGCATCCCTCCCTTTCTCCTCCACTCATCCTGTTTGCGCCTTCCTGGGGGGGGCAGACGGGGAACGAGCCGGACGCCGAGCTCCGGCCCTCGCTAGGGTTCAAACCACTAGGGCTCGGAGTCTAACGTTCCCCCGGCTCGCCCCCCGGACAGCACACCAAATTTGCTTTATATGATTATTAAGGAAGCGCAAACTCGTGAAACTGTTTTAAAGGCAGGGTATACGATTTCTGGAAGCCAGTGTTGATATTTGAAATCACCAAAACAAACATGCCCCTACCCCAAAAGGGGCTTGCCCCTTTGATAGCTCCGCCCCACACATACGTAGCTTAAGCAACCCAGTCAATGATAGGGCTGTTCGAATCCAACATTTTTGGAATTTTTTAAAATTTTAAACACTATTTTAAATGGAAATAAGATCAAGACCATTGATCATGTCATGTGGACAGCATAAGCCAGTTCCACTGTAAAATAACCTCAGAAACGTATTTTGAACTGGTTCATTAAAACGAATGTCCGGAAGAACGAAGAAATGAGTTGGACTCCTAATCACTTCTAGCGAGCAGGCGAATGGAAATGAAAATATAAAAAGGAAAATAATCTTTTATCTTATCTCTTGTAATCAAGGCTTTTATAGAGCATGAGGGAGGCGCCTGCTTCACGAAGAGACAGCTGCGTCCTCAAATTCAGACGATCTCAGTAACGTTACTGAATTCCTTCAGTTTCTTTTCATGTAGCGTTCGTATGATGCAGCCTTTCATTTGAGAGGCATTCAGGAGAATATTTGTTGAACTTAAAAAGGCTCAGAATGAGGAGTCGATTCCCATTGATGGAATCGACTCTGGATTCCCAACGCCTGGGAATTGATTCTTTTGGGATTGATTTCCAGCCCTAGTCAATGAGTTCTGTGAAACAAAGCAGTACCAATGTTACACCAGCTATACAGGTGTAACATTAGAAATACTTAGAAATCATTATAATCAGTGATGCTAACTTACATGGGATGCGAGCGATGAGCAAATCTCCGCATTTTATCAATGGCGCGCTTACTTGAATTTCAAATTATTTTCAACGGTCGCTTTATCACGTCCAGTGTAACTCACCTATTAAGAAGAACCAAAATGTCCGATCACAGACTTCTTGAGTTTTCTGCTGGAAAGCTGATACGATATTTACATGGGTCTTACTTCTTGTCTTATCGTTCTGCAGACATTTTAATCTTTTGCTTTTTATCTTTCTGTCGCTCTACTCAGCTGTTCACTGAACACTGTCTCCTCCACGTCACGAATAGACAGGCCCATTACTGCTGATTGGCTACAAGTTTGTTTTGCTAAATGGCCCAAATCTTTTTCTAAGGCATTTTTGAAAAACCGTATACCCTGCCTTTGGATATTGCCAATAATAATAATAAATATCTCTTTAACAGCTAATCAGCATAATAGGATGTTATCGGAAGGACATGTGACAAAGACTAGAGTAATGATGCTAAAAATATTGCTTTGATCATAGGGAAATATATATTTGTAAAATATATTCAAATAGAAAGCAGTTGTTTTAAATTGTACAAATATCTAGCAATTTTACTACTTTTTCTGTGTTTTGGATCTGTAAATGCAGGCTTGGTGAACAGAAGAGGATTCTTTAAAAAACATAAAAAATATTTTCTGTTGTGTAGTGTGTGTATATATATATATATATATATACACACACACACATACACACATGTACATATATATATATATATATGTGTGTGTATAGATAAGTTAAATATTTTTTTGTAATTTATATCAGTATTGTTTTTATTCATCAATGCAATAAATTAATTATAACTATATATATATATGTGTGTGTGTGTGTGTGCTTTTATAAAATGGATAAATAATAAATAACTAAATAAATATTAAATATTAAAATATCATATTGCAATATTATATTACACATATTTGTGGTAATTGTTGTGATATTAATGTTTTTATTTTAGCAGCCTTTGTGAGCATAAGAGACTTCTTCCCGAACACACACACACACACACACACAAACTAATATATGTATTATTAATAAAAAATACTAAGTATTTATAGTAATTGTATTTGGATTCATATCAAACTTGTGTCATTTACAATTACTACCCTTTTATCCTTAAATGGAAACATTTTATCCAGGTGTTTTTTTTTTAATTGGAATTTTGTAACATCTGCAACCTGCAGAGCTGCCTGATATCCATTTATTCATTTGAATGTGTTTACAGTAGATCTTGACCTTTCCAATATGGTGGATGCAGTTTGCAGTATGCAGTTGCTAAGCAACAGTTGCTAAAGTAGACTCAGGTACTCATATCTCAAATCACATCTCATATATCTAGCCAGTTTTTTCCTCTCTGCCCTAGTTTAGTTTTTCTAGTGCACCTTCACGTGCTGGGTCCAGATTCCACTCGAGAGGACCTGCCCAAACCTGCCTGGTCATTTTTCCAACCTGAACCCTGCTGTCAGTGCTGGTACTTGAAGAGGAACCAGTGCTTTGTAACACAAAAGTGCATGGTCTATGTCCCATTAAGCCTTCTTAAACAGAGCAAGCGGTGAGGGGGGCCACAAAGACACATGTTGTGTTAGCTCTGAGTGAGGAGACAGCAAGAATGCGCTCCCCCCTGATTGGGCCGCTCCCCTGGTTTTTGTAACTTGTATGTTTGTGTGTCTGTGGGTGGACAGGAGAGCACTTAAAGCATGACTGATCACAGAACTTTACATTTAACATCCCCCCCCCCCCCCTAGTTTTTCCACACCTGACAGTTACAAACGTTACAGGTTGGCACTTCAGTAGAAATAGAAACAGGAAGTACTGATGTGCGTTTAAGGACAAAGAACCTGAAATGGATTTTACATGCAGATCCTTTTACCTTATTTGGATGGATCCTACAAAAGGTGTTTGTGTGTGTGTCTCCAGAAATGTGAGCGTCCTTTCATAGACATGAGCTACATAGATTCTGAATGTGATAAGTTAATGCTGAAAAGTTGAGCGTTTTTGTGTTTTATAAAAATCTGTTTGTCTATAAAAAGAAATATGACAGAAATCATCCATTTGCATGCATGTCCAGAGTAGGTCTATCCAATCGAGTTTCACCTTTCACCCATCAGCATTTTTGAATCTCACAATTAAAGCTTTCTTTTTAATTCTAGGTCTCACAATTCAGACCTTTTCCACAATTATTTAATTTAAATTCAGAACTATGAGATAAATGCACAATTATGAGATATAAATGCAGAATTGCAAGTTGGAAATGCGCAATTTTTATTTAGTACAAAAAAAAATTGCGAGATAAAAATTTTAAAATTGGAGAAAAAGTCAATACGTTAACTCAGAATTGCGAGAAAGAAAGTCAGAAGTATACATCTTGTAAATTTTTTGTTTTTCTCAGAATGGCAACTTCATGTAAGTTTTTGTTGATTTTTGTGAGTTAAAAAGCTTTTTTGTATTTGATATTGGTGTGATTCATCTCTCCGCATCTAGCATACTCATAACATTAAATCTATCAAAGAAAGTCATTAAAATATATTATAAGATTATTACAAATACATTTACACCTTTGAATGTAAATACAGTACATTGTAAATGAATTAAAAAAATGGATGGGGGGGATACAGTAGTTTGGCTGCAGCAGCTGAGCATCAAAAATCATGTCAAAAAATAATGTAAATAAAAGGCATATTCGCTGAGAATTTGCTCCTTTGTCCATACTAACTAACTGTTTAAACTTACACTTAAAAAGGGCTTTTATTTTCTTCGGCCACGTCTTATCTCGCCTAGCCGCCGAGCTCCAAGAAAGGTGCAGGACGCCCCTCTGTGTATCCAGTGTTTTTCAGCTCTTAAGAAACACTACAAAACTCCAAAGGAATGTCTTTTCATGGATCATTTGGTCTCAGTCCGTGTTTCTCTTTCTTTTGCGCTGTCTTTCTCTCTTTTTCATCCCTTGACAAGGTGAAACAGTTCCATCAATGCAATCCCAGCGTGCGCCGCCACCAAAGAAACATCTGCGTGACACTGTCAGCTGTGAACAAACATGGCTCTGAAGTCCTCCCAGGATACAAACAGAGACACGGACAAAGACACTGAGAGGAAGTGATTCTGTCTTAATCCTCCATGTACTCACTAAATGGGAAGGTAAACCGTCCCGCTGGCGGAGCGGGAACAGACCAAAGACATTGTCCATCCTTCCAGTATTGCATACTTGTTTACTCTGCTTTTTTTTGTCCACACATATATCAAAGCGGTTTGTTTAAAAAGGGAGATTGGAGGCATTGAAGAGGTGCGTTTGGACTTGATGCCAGCTCTTGCTTTTGACGCCCACCTGGATGACAATTGTGAACGGCTCTAACCACACCCGCAAAACAAAGAGCAACATTCCGATCATTATGTTAAAGCTCTTTATACTTTTCAGATGGAAAGAAAGACAGTATTAAGATGAAAGCTTCGGAGAAGAACGCCATACAGGAGCAGTGACTTTTTGTCTTCGCATTTGCGAGTTTCCCCTTGATTGAAGTGATTGAAGACCTTGCTAAACAAACAAAAAATGGCTGAACCAGCATGAATTTCCATGCTGCTGGTTTATATTAGTAAGTTTGGAGTTGGGTTAAGCTAGTTAAGAACTGGGTTGAGTTTCTTAAGCACCCAAAACTATGGTTGGCAAATAAGAATCGGTACTGAAACAGAATCAATTCCAGTTTTTTGTTTTGTTTTTTAAAAACTGAAACTAAATCATTCTCACAATGTCTAGTTCCGTGAACACTCTCTGAACACCTGCTTTCTTCCGCTAATTCTGGTGCGAATAGTGCCGCCATATTGACAACAGTTGAAAAAAAAGATTTGAATCAATCTGACTCGTCTGAATCAATGACTGGTTATATCGGGTTATATCTACTTTCAATCAGTAACTGTTTACTGGCTGGTTGTTAATTTGACAGTGAATAAAAATATTTGGAATAGAATTGAACACTTTACAATAAGGTGTCATTTATTAACATTAGTTAATGTATTAACTAACATGAACAAACACCTAGCAATTAGGGCTGGGCGGTAAAACAATAACAATCGTGATAGACACGTGATCAATATCAATAAAAAATGTGTTCGATAAAACCTTATTTTTTTATTACAAAGCTAATTTGATTACATTAACAAAGGCACTCGCTCTCTCGGGTAACCTAGCAATTTAGGGAGTAATACGCTAACAGCCAATCATGTAACGGTATCGGGTTTGGTTGCCCCTAGTCTCGCGTAGCCAGACCTTCAGACTGACGGCTGAATGACCTTCATAGCCACTTTCTTTGATCAAGGCCCACCTTAAGGCCGTTTGACTGACATGTCAAACAACCAATCACAGTTTGTTTCGTTCAGCGTCTCGTTTCGACGCGTGGGAATGTCCCCACAACAACAAGTCAGTCAGCATAGAAAATCCCGTTGAGACGCTCACGGTAAACATCTGTTTGAAGCATATCTCAACTTTTTAACACCCACAAACAATTCTGGAGAACCGAACACAATACTGAATCGGCCAGCTGCGATATCAGCGTCTGTTGTTTCATGTTTGCCAGCAAACGCGGCTGATATCCCCTTCTCAGTCAGGTACTTCACTTGATTTTCCATAATAGATAGGAGGGGACGCACAACTAGTAAAATTGGATCGCATACTTTTGAGAATCCAACATTTAACTGATCTTGATAAATGCCTGTTGTCACTCATGTAAACACAACAGTTTTTCTTCCACAATCACACGTCTGCGCTTTGTTTCCCGGCGGACCAAAAGCGTTTCCAGTTAAGTGTACCATATGCATCAGACGTTTAGCCAACGTTCCGTGGGTGTGACATCTGAGGCTGAGACTAGGTTGCCCCATATTGTTGTCTCGCACTGGTCTGCTGGATTCCTCTTCATAAGCAGAAAATGAGTGCCGCAGTGAGCGAGGACATTAGCTCCTCCTTAGCTCACCCTTTGGAGCACCGTATAATACCGTATTTATTTAATATTAATACATGTTGTAGAAGTACTGTTCATTCTTAGTTCATGTTAACTAATAAACCTTACCTTGTTAGTAATTTTTCTTTTATTATATTATTTTAAAATATGTGTTGTCACACTTTACTTTATAGTCAAATTCTCGCTATTAACAAACTATTAACTATGACATTTGCCTCAATAAACTCCTCATTTGCTGCTTATTAATAGTTATTAAGGTAGTTGTTAAGTTTAGGTACTGAGTAGGATCAGGAATGCGGAATATGTGTTTTATAAATTTTAATAAACAGCCAATATGCTACTAGTTAATAGTGAGAATTGTTCCCTTTATTGCATATATATTATAGCTGTCAAATGAGCGATTGTGATTAATCACAATCAAAACAAAGGTTTTTATTTACATAATATCTGTGTATACTCTATTATTATTATGTACAGTATAGATAAATACACACATGCACTATATATTTTGAAACATTTATATTCATATAGAATTTATATCATATGTAATCCTAAATATATACATGCATGAGTGTGTATAGTTTAAATAATTTAAGACAAATTATTACTTCTTCAAGGAATTAATAATGATTATCATTAAGCGCGGTTGGAATCAAACTCGTCATCAACTAAAACACAGCATATGTTGATAACCAACTTTGCTGTTGAAGAACCCTCAGTCACATTCGTTGCTGCTGCAACTAGATGCAGCTTTTCTCAAGCACAAATCATGAGTCAGCATTCACACAGTGTGCACATCACACCACAATGGCACGGAGTAAGAAAAACCACAATGCATTGCCTTTTAAGCTTCATTAACACCGTCAGAGTAACATTTACATCTATCAGAAGGTCAAATACATTTCTTGCAGTGTGCAGACTGTGGGAACCCCATGTAATCTGCTGTAACAGGAGGGTGCGGATATTTCTGCGCTAAGTCAGCACTCAGGCAGAAACGCGTACTTAAGCCACACCCACAGCTGTGCTACATCAAACACAAACCACACATAAGCTTCTGTACGAGTGACAGTCCCTAAAAGGGGACAGTACCATTTGTGTCAATTAACATGCTTGAAATGGTCGATCTAGGTTTGCTGGTTCAGCCATTTGAAGGCATATTCCAGGGTTCTGCCATAGTTAAGCTTATATGACAGCATTTGCAGCATAAAGTTGATTTCCCCGCCCCTTACTTTAAAAAAAGCAACGCTCTGGGTTGGGTACAGCACTTATGCAAGTGAAAGTGGCCAGGGTATAAATACTCACCATTGTATGTTAGTACGATTGGTAATAAAATTACTTAATAACTTTCTAAAGTTAGTTTTAATATTACAACTTCGCTACAAATATAAAACATATCATAACCACCAAAATTATACAAAATTGTAAAAAGCTGAAATTATACTATTTTAATCATTTTATATTTGTATAAAATTATAAGCTTCACTAGTTCTAACATTCAGTTTACTGAATAAAAAAATGTGGAAAGACTGAAAAGTAGACTTTTTTTTTGTAAAACAATAATCTCCTTTATTTACATATTTAAAAAATGTATTGCAGTTAGTGCTGTCAGATGATTAATTGCAATTAATCGCGTCCAAAATAAAGGTTTTTGTTTACATAATATAAGCATGTGTACTGTGTATATTTATTATTTATATGTAAATACACACACATACAGTATATATTTAGTCATATAATTTCAATTAAATACAAATATATTTAATATAAAAACATAACATATTTTTTCTTAAATATAGACATGTGTGTGTGTGTGTATTTAAATATAGATAATAAATATACACAGTTAACACATACATTATGTAAACAAAAACTTTCACAATCTTTTGACAGCACTAATTACAGCATATGTGATATCTTTATTATTATTATTATTAATATTATTAAAGAAAACTAGGAAAACGTCCAAACTATTATGCCACAAAATGCTGGTAAAATCCAAAACACAACTTGGAGGGGTTTTTTTGTTGTTGTTTTTTTTCAACCACATTAGCACCTGAACTTGATTCTCTTTTCACAATTGACCACCTGTGTTATGTATAAATGAGAAAGGAAACTGTCTTCATCTGTCTTTTCACTATCAAATCAGGTGGCTTCATTGAAAGCCCCCTAGAAGCTTGATTCAGTGGCACATACACACTAAGTACTCAAGTTTCAAAGACATTTTCGGGTGATAATAGCGCTGCTTCTAAATGCAAAAGGAACAATGGAAGAACTTTAGTCTCACATCATTTATCTCCTGAGTTTCCTGAGAGTCTGAAGCCTGGGATCTGCTCCAGACATCTGCCCATTCACACGCTTTTGTATTCGTACTCCTTGCTTACTTTGTTCACATTGAAATATCTGTTTTGACAACTTCACATCTCAGTAGCTTTAGGGATGTGACTGTTTTCCCCTCGCCCCTTATTTCCTCCTCGTGCGCTGGGACTCTCACATTTACTCTTTCTTGCCTTCTTTCTTTCCATTTCTCCCAGGTGAGCTGGACTAATCAGTCTTGATGAGTCCCAGACAGCAGTCAATCAGTCAAAGCAGTTTATTCACTTTGAGAAAACATTAGCATCTTTTTCAGCTGGAAAGAGTCATGCTTACTACTAGGGCTACATATCGATTTCTCAATTTTATTCCATTATTCTTATTATTCTTATTTTTATGAATCAATATTGATTCTTAAATCCCAAGATTCGATTAGTCTAGCTTGTTTTTATTTAATGAATTAAATATTGTAATGTGCCTCCCATCCAATAAATCGCAATAAACATTGCATGTTGTTACTTTTGATATAAAACAAAGTAAACCGCAAATAGCATTGTGGCGCTGACAAATCACTGTAGATTGCTCAGATCAAAAGAAGCGGCAGCGATAACCGCGTTTGAACTGTTTATCTCCACTGTTTTTTTAGCATTAAATAAACATGAATGAACTTACCAATATCCATATCCAGTCACATAATGTCTCATTTAACTACATTTCGATAAACATATTTGGCTAGAAAAATGGAGCATTTCGATATAACAGAGTCATTATAATATTTCATATGCTCAAATAAGTCAAAAAAGTTTTTATGACAGCCACCATTTAAATGTTTATATTAACAAAAAAAAAGCGAATTGGAGTAGGAATATTAATTACTTCATTGCCTGTAATTTAAGTGTTTGTATATAAATCAGTTCATTTTAAACCCTAATTTAGGAGCTTAATTGCATGAATATTTTACAGAATTTTTTGAGAAAATTTGCTATGTACTGTACCTGATATATATTCGAAATAATCAATATTGAAGAGAGTCAAATCAAAATTGTAATCGAATCAAATCGAATCGCAAGCTTGTGAATAGAAATCAAACCTAATTGCAAAATTGGTGAACACCCAGTTCTGTTGCTTACTTATAACTTCAAAAGACAATAACAGTTAACTGTATAGATAATGGTAGCGGTTATAAAGAATTTATTTCACCTGTCAACATTTGCGGAATTGGATATTGTGCAAACAGAGTCTATAACGCATGTTTTTGTGCTAAAGGTGTTTCCATGGATTTTCAGGTAAAACCACATTCGCACCAAGAACGATAACTATGAAGATAACTGTAACAATATTAGCGTCCACACCAGCGTACGATATCGTCTGTTTATTCCAAGCACATATGTTTATTTTGAACTGTGCCACACTATGCAGCTTAAATTGTCCAACTTGTGACAGCAGGATGGATTCTGATTGGTTGTCAATGTTTGTATCGTTTATCAGCTGGAAAAAAATAGTTCTGAAAATGATTCCAACGTTTCTCTGTGTCTTTGTCTGTATGTGTGGACTCTGCTATTCATTAATATTAAAAACGATTTTTAGAACTATGTCTTTATCGTACTTGAATGGGTCTTTAGGGTTCAAATGCGTAAATCTCTCAAGTAAAATGTGTTTTGGAGATGGTTTGATGGTTGTTGTTTTGAGTCACTCTTAACAACCTACACTTTTTTCCATATCTATTATTTTTACACAGTGTCGAATTCATACAGAAGTACGTTTCTCATCTGTGCTGACACTTTTTTTTTCTTCAGTTTTTCCACTTTCCAGAGTCTTAAGAGTAACAAAACCAGTCTGGTCTGAAAGTGTGGGGTTTCTCTCCTCTGAAACTGGCCACCATTAGGGGAATTCCACCAATTTCAGTACGAGGACATGGATTTTCCGCAAAAAAAGAAGATGCGTTGACTATGGTCCATCGGGCTGTAGAGTTTAGTGCCATAACCGAACCGTAAAGCCCCATGCGCCAGCCGAGAACATCAGAAGCATGTTTAGATTGGGAAAGAAGTCGTACTGAACGCTCTAATCACTGTTTGTTTCTCTGTTCTGTTTGGTTTGCAGGTGGCCATGGATTTCACATACAGTAGGCCAAAGCTTGTGTGTACATACAAGTAAGTGCTGGTTAAAGGTTTTGCTGATGCTGCAGTTTTTATAGCTTCTGTATCTGATTTTCCAAGCCACTCTTTATTAAAAAATGTCCTGCTATGACATAAGACAGCAATTTATATTAGAATTTGGCTATTTTCTGGCATCCATCAAGGGTTGAATGTTTCAGTTTCGTTTAAGGGCATAGTTGTTTGCTATGAACCAGGAAATACCTGCTGGTAACGTGATGATGATTTGTGGCATGAAATACTTACCCACTAATACCTGTAGGATGTTGACCTTAAAGTAAATGTGTTTCTGTGGTGGCAAAGGCTTTAACATAATGTCAGTTCTGAAGTGAAATAGCTAACTATAATCAATGAACTTGAAGTTTTTTCATGACTTGACACTTGTGCTTGTTTGTTGTGTTTACGTTCTTGTTTCTTTCTGTCTTTGCCTGGCATCAAATCATTTCACTGAATCCTATCACGTTGGCTTCATTTTGAGTTTTTCTACATTTCCCACAAGTATCTAAATACACATAGTTTCATGTAACAGCATGGAGGTGGGTGTTGTTTTAGGGCTCATTATTTCAGTAAAGTGATAATGCTTGTGTGTGTGTGTGTGTATGGAGATGTCTTACCAGGAGCGGGTGTTGCTGACAATGGCTCTTTCAGTTGTTCCTTTGCACAAGCTGTGAACCTCAGGTCTGCATGTATTTTGTTTGTTGTGGTAGTTTAGATTGAGATGCTGCAGCCTTTTAATTTCTCTTTTAATAGTAGATGTCTTGCACTTTCAGAAAATGCTAGACATATTTGACTTGGCTTAGGTTCAGTGCTTGCATAAGTTTATAGTCCCGGCATACAGAAAATATTGACTCATTTTTTAAATATTTATAATTTATGATGTAGAATTTATTCATTTATTTACAATTTTTCTGAGTTGTTTTGAGATGTAATGGATGCACGGTATTGGATGACAATATTTTTATCCTTTTGATTTTATTATTATGTTTTTTTATGCTTGTATCTTTTATTATTTCATTTTATTTTGATGTTCAGAATTTTAAGCTTAGTTAAGCTAGACTTTTTGTAAAAAAAAAAAAAAGTATAAAATTACATATAAATATATATATATAATGTATTATGTGTATATATGCCTAAATTAGTGCTGTCAAATGATTAATCGCGATTAATCACATCCAAAATAAAAGTTGTTGTTTACATATATATAAATATATGTGGGTGTGGGTGTGTATTGTTTATATTTATTTTAGGGCCGGGACTTTAACGCGTTAATTTAGATTAATTAATTACACAAAAAATAACGCGTTAATTTTTTTAACGCAT